>MEJB01000091.1:1185215-1497715 GCA_001752375.1 Rhazya stricta
AAAAAAAACACACAAGATGGCTTGCCAAMGTATCAAGGTTGATGATGCAAAGAAAGATATGGAAGAAACTCATGTAATTGGGATGTATATATAGGCAAAAGAAGAAGAGAGTTGGGTTAGGATTAGGAGAATAAGTCTTATGCCAACTCCAATATCTCTCATTATGTGAGATATATCACACTCCAATATCTATCAGTATGTGATATATATTACAACTCTAATATCTATCAGTATATGAGATATATCACAACTTTAATATCTATCAGTATGTGAGATATATCACTTCTCCAATATCTATTAGTATGCGAGACATATCACATCTCCAATCTATATCAGTATGTGAGATATATTACAATTTCAGTATGAATCCAATATGTGACATATGTTTAGATTAGGATTTTGATTATCCAAAATTAATTGGTTAAGTTCCAGTCCAAGAGGATGGAGGAAGAAGAATGGGCCAAAGAATTGAAAGAAAAAGAAGCCCAACTAATTGAAAGAAAGGGGGCAAGCCCTGAAAAAAAATAAGGCCTACTATTTGAAGAATGAAGAAGACTCAAATATCTTTAAGTATGATCCAAGAAAAATAACCTAAGTTATTGGACCTGCAATATTGACCTAAATGATATAAATTCAGTTGGAACTTATCCCCTAAACAACCCATCTTCGAGTTGTACTTGTGGCCAAGTTCAGGGTGTTTGTAGATATGAAAATTTTATTAAATTAATTTTTTATAATCTATTTAAGTAATTAAAAATTAATTTTAAATGCTCTCATTAAATTGAAAAGTATATGACATGTCAACCAATGAAATGATTATACGTGTCAATGATGACGATGTTCAACCATGGAAATCAAGGAAAGCTTGGCAAATTAGATGATACCACATCGTTCTTAAGTCTCACTTCGACCAATCAAATCAACTCATTGCCTATAAATAGAGGCCAAAGCACAAGAGAAAGGGTCTAGAATTTCATATCAAAGTGCAAAAATTGACATTGAGGACCAGAAGTTCAAGTTGAGAGAAGCCAAATTTCTCTCCAAATTCTGAGTTCAAGTTGCAAAGCCCTTGGAAACTTCCAAAGAGTCCATATCCCGAGATCAAGCTGCCAAGCCCTCGAAAACTCCCAAAGAGTCCATATCCCGAGATCAAGCTACCAAGCCCTCGAGAACTCCCAAAGAGGCYAAATCCCAAGATCAAGCTACCAAGCCCTCRGAAGATTGCAAAGAGTCCAAATCCTGAGATCAGGCTGCCAAGCCCTCGAAAACTCGTAAAGAGTCCAAATCCTGTGATCAAGCTATGAAGCCCTCAGAAAATTCCAGAGAGAAGAATCAAGGGATTGAGTTCTTTTCACAAGAACAATTCAGAGTTTGTAACACGTATCTTATGAAATTTATAAGATTAATACATTGTTTCGCATTCTTCTTGTTTCCTTATTATTATTTTGTAGACCARAAATTCGTGTAAACAACATGTATATTGTTATTATGATTTAATTGCTCTTATGTGTTTTGATATTATTTTTAGTTTGTGAATTTACTACTCATTGACATGTCGAAATATTAAGTTAAGAGTTCATGTGGTCCATGATCATGAGCATGTAGTTTGCAGTAGTTGCACATTCTCTAGCACGGACATAATCATACATTCAAGAAAGAAAATGTTTTAAAGAATGAAATGTTGGAAAAGAAAAAGTCTTGAGGAATGAAGTTTGGAAAAATGTTATTTTTATGATGAATGATTTTCCAACGTTAAGGATTTTGAAAAGGGGTGTAAAGCCTAGGACCATAAAAGGTGCAAGTAGAAAATGGCGCATGGGAGACCGACGCACCCAACCTAACCCTCTGGTAGGGTGGGAATTCATGTGTTATTGACCTCTTATGAGGTGATATTCAGAAAAAGATTAAGTTATGATAACCGCTTTGCGGTTCTACCAGTAGAATGTGATTGGGTTCCAAATAATAATTGCCATTTTAGAACTTAATGGTTGAGCGTTACACCAAGTGAGCTCACGATTTTGAAATGGAAATTTTTGGGAAGTTTTGCTAAAATGGAAGTTTTGGAAAGTCTTGACAAGTAGTGAGTTTTTGAAATTCATGACATATARAACATGATACATGCATGCATGCATAGGATTTTCTTACTGAGCTTTATAGCTTATTCCATTTTCCTCATTTTACACTTCARGTGATGATTAGCCAGATGGCATAAGGAGATCGCTTGGGAGCAGACTTTGATACCCAAGAGTTATTTCTATTAAATTTATGAACTTATTGAATACTTAAGCTTTTGTTTGTTCTAGAATTATTCTTTTAGAAACTTCTACTGGATTATTAAATCTATGAGTATTTTATTTGTTTTGGATTTATTTTCTCAAGGTTTTCTGCTCGATTTCATATATATGAGTATTTTGTGGGTAAGTGATATTGTTGGGATTTGAAGTTATTTCATTTATAGGTGAAGTATTGGAAATGTTTGTTGTGGACTTTTTTTGATTTTATATAGGGAGAATATGTTGATATTACAAAGGAAACTCTATCGAAATTTTTAAAAACCCTTTGCATTACAATATCTAAAATTTTTATTTTCCTCAATTTTCGCAATATACATAAGGGTGAAATAGGTAACACTCCTGATTAGGATAGTTTTCTAATATGGGGTTTTACAAACAACTTCAAGAAAGTAAACTCCCTCATTTTCATTTATTGTAGTGAAAGTGTATTGTTGTTATGACTGAATCTCTCCATGTGAATTGGATGTGATTTTATGGTTTATATTGATGTAAATAAATTCCCTTCTTTTGTAAGTAAATTCTGTCTTTTTGTAAGTAAATTTCCTTCTGTGTATGTAAGCAAATTCCCTTCTTCTTGTGCAAGTAAATTCCCTTCTTTTGATTAAGCAAATTCTGACATCCTCATTTAGCTATGATGCAAGTGTATTGCTATGATGATTTGAATTCTCTTACGTGAATTGGATTTTCTTGGATTTTCTTATGTGATGTGATTGATGGTATCATTTCAATTGTGTGAATTTACTATTAGTTGACATGTTCAAAATTTTAAAATTAAGAGTTCATGTGGTCCATGATCATGAGTATGTAGTTTGCAATATTTTGCACCATTCTCTGCATGGGCATAATTATGCATTCATGAAAGCAATTATTTTAAAGTATGAAGTGTGGGAAAATGTGACTTTAATTTTTAAATGATTTCCAAACGTTAAGGATTTGTGTAAAGCCTAGATTATGAAAGGTACGAGTAGGAAATGGGGTGTCCCTCTTGTAGGGTAGGAAAGTATGAAATGTTCACTGTGAAAGTGAAAGGAAAATATTAAGTATGTTAACCGCTTTGCGGTTCTACTAGCAGAATGCGATCAGGTTCTAAATAATAATCGCCCATTGTAGAGCTTAATGGCTAAGCATTACACCAAGTGAGCTCACGATTTGAAAAGAAAAATTTTTGAAAAGTTTTGACAAAGTGAATTTTAAACTTCATGACATATAGTGCATTATACATGCATTCATGCATGGGATTTACTTACTGAGCTTCGTAGCTCACCTCATATTCCCTTATTTTACGTTTCAGGTATAACTAGCTAGCTGGTGTGTGAAGATCGTTTGGGAGCAGCCTTTGATTGTAATGCCCAGGACGTTACTTTCCTTTCTCAAATTTTATATGATCGTAAAATTTATGTGCTAATTAGAATTTAAGAAGTTATTTCTGTTATTATTGTTGGTTTGTTTGTTTACATAAGAGTATGTTTATTTAAATATGGAACTTACCATGCTAATTAAATTAGAGTTTTGTTAGTTAATTAATCTAGACTTGACTCGTTTGAACCCATTCGCTTCTTATTTGAAACTTAGAACTAACTTCATGTCTGGCTTTGGTCCAAAAGGAAAGCTCTCGATTTTAATTTATTGGGCTTGGATAAGAAGGCTCGAAAGGGAATTACTTAGGGCCCAATTTAGAAAAAACAAAAAAAAAAAAAAGGGAATAAGAAGTTTAAAAACCCTAACCTAAACCTAACATCTCATCTTCTTTTTTCTTCTCCCTTGCCACCGCCATCCCGACTGCTGCTCTCACCTCTTCTTTTCTCCTTTCCCTGCAGCCCATTGTCACGCCACCTTCGGAATCCAAATCTGCCACATAGATCTCGACCTTCCTCCCACGGTGCTTCTGTCAGGACACCGCTCCCCTTGCCGTTCATTGCTTGGAGAACCTCGACTCAACCAGCCTGCAGCTCGTCGACTTCTGCATGACCTAATCTGCTCAATGGTGCCTACACCTGGAGTTGCTGCCGTCCAGATTGAGAGTTCGTAGCTTAGCTTGCTGCCACAGCATAGCGTGCTTGTTTCAGCACTAGATCGGCGTGTATCGACAGCCATTGCGCATCGCCGCTTGGTCGCTACTCATCCGGATCTAGTTGGTGTTTGTGCTGGTCCACTTGCCTAGATCTGCTATTCCGTCATTCACACCAGGTCGTCGGTGCTAGCGATTTGCACTGCCAGATCCCTCCTGGACGCTGCTTGAGCTGTACACCACTAGACCAGAGCAATTCCGCACCAAACCAATTTGCTAGAAGAGCTGTTGTTCAGGCTCGGTTCTTATTGGTCGAGTTCATCGCCGAAAATTGGCCGAAAAATGGATCACCAAAGTTCACCGCCACCGACCGGACCGAAACAGTTCGCCTATGTACTTTTCTGTTAACATCGATTAAGGTGAAGCCATGGTTTCGTTTAACGTAATTAAATGAATTATATGATTGTGTTTCGAAAAGATAATCGTAGAAAATATAATTTTATGTTTACACATGATTTAATATTATATTTAAATTTGTACGGATTATGTTTATACATAATTTAATATTGTATTTTAATTAATATGAGGAAGGTATTTTAGGAATACATAGTGATTATAATTAATCAACATTGTCTTTGTTAACGGAAGTTTAGGAACATAAAATAATTTATGCGTTCGGAATATTATTGTGGTTAATTTTGAAATTTAAATATGGATTGATATGGATAAATGATGTCATAGGATGAATGTAATGTTTTAAAGATGAATAGTTATGTTAAATGATTTTTTTTTAAAATACTAATTAGGAGATTTCGGGCACGTTGACATTTGGAGCTTTCAAGGGACTCCGTTTTGAAATTTAAAGTAGAATTTTAACATTAAGGACTTCAGGTAAGTAAATTCCCATACTCATCAACTTTGTCCCATTTGTGTAATATGTTGTGATTATATTGATTGTATCGAGTAATGTGATTGTGGTTATACTGAATTTTTCATATAATATGTTTCCTATTGTTAACGTGTTGATTGCTTTTTAAATACAGATTTATGGAGTTCATGTCATGGGCATGTAGTTATAGTATTCTACATCATTCATGGCACGAGCCATTCGTGGATTTAGAAAGTGAATGTTTTAAGAAATGAAGTTGGAAAAGATATGGGATTTTATGAATTAATTATTTTTAGGAAACGTTAAGATTTTGGAAAGAGTTATAAATCTAGCCATGAAAAATGTGAATAGAAAATGGAGCGTGGGGGACTGGCACACCCGACCTAACCCTCTTGTAGGGTAAAAWGCAAGTAATGTTTACCTCTTGTGAGGTAAAAGAAAGTGAAAGGAAAGTCAAAATAATATTAACCATTTTGTGGTTCTACTGGTAGAAAATATGATCATATTCCAAATAATAATGGTCCAATGCAAGCTTAATGGCTAGGCGTTACACCAAGTGAGCTCACGACTTTAATGAAATGAAAAGGTTTGAAAAGTTCTTACATTTTGAAAGGAAAGTTTTATGAAAGTTTATGAAATGGAAATGATTATAAAGTTTTAATTGAGGAAGTGACATTTTAAAATTTATGATATATAGTGCATTTTACATGCCTTCATGCATGGGATTTGCTTATTGAGCTTTATAGCTCATTTCGTTTCCTTCATTTTGCATTTCAGGTKATGTGTAGCTAGATGGTGCGTGGAGATCGTTTGTATGATACCCCGAAGTGATGTTTTAAATAAATTTTAATCAATTAAGGAAACGGTTAATTCGAGAAATTTTTATATATTGTTTACAATTTTATTGATTTATCTAGTCTTGCATTAAATTCTTTCAAGTTTCTACTGAATTTCAATTACGTAAGTGTTAAATTGGTAAAAGATTGTTGGAATGGAAGTTATTTCAATATTGGATGTTTATTGGGTTTTGAACATATTATATACGTGAGTATTGAAAATGTTTRGGGAATTTTTTGATTGTATTCTGGGGGTAAATGTTGATATTATAGAGAAAATTCTGCCAAATTTCTTTATAAATCTTTTGAAATAAAAATAATCAAATTTTGTTTTCTACATTTTTTTCAATATAAGAGTGAGTGAACTTAGTAATATTTTCGAATTAGGACAATTTCTAATCTGGGGGTGTTACATTAATACCCAAGAGTCACTCTCTTAATTAAATTTTCTATGGATTTATGCACTTGATAAATGCTTAAATTTTTATTCGTTTTATTTCGAAAGCTTCCTCTGAATTTTAAATCTATGAGTATTTTGTTGCTAAATTATATTACTGGGGTTTGAAGTGATTTCATTATATGTGGAGTATTAGAAATGTTTCATGTGCGATTTTCTGATATATAAGAAGGAATATGTTGATATTATAGAAGAAATTTTGTCAAAATTTTTGTAAAACCTTTTGTATTAAAATATCCAAAATCTATGTAAGGGCATTTACTTTTACCAATTTCCAAAATCTATGTAAGGGTAAGTTGGTCACGGTCCCAGGTTATGATAGTCTCTAATTTGGAGGTGTTATACATTACTAACTAATTGCACTATAAAATAACCTATGACTCGCATTTAACTAATAGGCTAATCTAATTTGAGCAATTCCTAATTCTCAATATCTTAGCTAAAACCGTAACTGCAAAATTGATGTAGTAATTGAGTTATTGAATCATGCTAAAGCAAAAAATTCAGATCTACAACATAGACAAAGACAAATAGAATCAGCTACTCACTGTTTTAATGAAACAGTAATATTACAGTGCAATCCCAAATTATTGGCTAACAAAAAATCCTAGGATTTTACATCTTCTGACTACTTCATTTCTAATTGTTCGATCATCCCAGCCTTTAGCATGTCATCAAATATTTCTCGGACATCATAATTAAGAAATAGGTACTCTTTTTTCTGCATACCTTTGAAAATCAACCTTTTCCTCCCTATGTCTAGAGTAGCATCCATCCTCTTAGTGAGCTTTGTGCTTACGTTTGTTGTAGCTGTTGCCATGGATTCTTCAACTTCAGATTTGGAAGATGGCTTGCTTGTTTATTTGACGTCTAGTTTTTCTTCTTTTGTGGCTTGGGTATAGGAATTTTGTAATGCTTAGTTTCATGTCATGTACACGAGTAGTCAACTCTTCAAATGTCCTAAGTTGGATCCTTGGATCCCCTTGAATATGTACTGGAGATCGAGTGCATACCTTGATACACATCTCAATTGTATATTGTTCAAAATTCTCCACCGATCAATGTAATCAATGATTGTACATTGCTTTGTATGATTCAATCCCAACATACTTACAGTTTGACGGGTGCTGTAAAAACGATTAAGCAACTCATGCTCAAGTCTGTCCCAACTATCAATAGATCCAAGTGTGGGGTCAGTGTATCAGTTGAATATGTTTCCCTTGAGGGATCAAACAAACTGCTTGATAAGGTGGTCACTATTTGTTCAGCATTATTGCAATCTTCAACAAAATGTGCTACATGCTATTTAGGATTTCCTTTTCCATCAAATTATTGAAATTTATGAGGTCCATATCCTATAGACATCTTCCACTTAACAATCCTCTCGGAGTAGGGCTTAGAATATGCTGTAGAAGATTTAATATTTCTCATTTATTGAGCCTATGATGAAATCCTTCAATTAGCCAATCGGGATCAGCCCATCCGAGGATACTTGAATGGTTGTGTTTCCTTTGAGGCTCCCGCTTCCTTAGTGGATTTGGATCCAATTTCAACTTGTGCTTGCTTTGACAAATTTTCAGCAGACCCCGACACATTTAAGGGCTYGAGATGCTTTAAAGTGGATTGRCTTGTTTYTCCAGCATTGTCAAGTCAATTCAGTAGTTGAGCAATTGTGAGATCTTGTTGCTGGGTATGTTTTGTAAATCCTTCCACCAATTTACCTAGATTTGCAATCTACTATTTGACAATTGAAATGTCCGCTATCATAACAGACATAGCATATGAAATTGCAATCGAATCTCAAATCCCCTTAAGACATAACAATCGTGGAGTTTCCACTAAATTTTTCCTCATCATGCTTAGATTTTTTAGACTTGGTTCCAACATTCAACAAAAATATGGTTGTTCTTATGGTTGAGTCAACTTTCTTTTTTCCTTCTAGCAAAGAAGGGACATCGTCGAACATAGGGTTGGTATACTCGAAGATTGAATTTTCTGCGAAGTGCTCTTGCACATCTTTTCACCAAGCTGCTTCCATAATTTTCATTGGTCGAATCTTTTTCATCATTGATCGTGTCACTACTTATTTGCTTCTGAAAATGTTTTAATTTGATATTAAAATTTTCATGTTTACAATATCATTTCATCATAATTTCATATCAAGTTATTTTCTTTATCATCTAATATATTTTACTCTATCATAGGCATAATACAATCTTAGATTTCATGTTATCATTTTTTAAAATTTTTCTAGAATTTCTTCGTGATGTAAAATTATGATATTTGAGATTACATTAAGGCACCGTTTGATTGTCAAGAATTCTGTACTGGTAATAATCTGATTCCTCAATATTAAATTTCGACATTTTGAGAATTACTTTCGTATTTGAAATATAATCAGATTCCTCAAATTCAGAAAAATAACTGTACAATCTCGAAAAAAAATACTTGCAAAAATGTGGTATTTTGATTACTTTTCTCAGGATTTTAAACAAAAATACCAGTGTTAAATTTTAAAATTTTAATAACCTTCATTTTTTTTTTCCGTCCTTCCTCTTGCTCTTTTCCTCCATGACTAACTCTTATCTAAAAAATTCTATAACATTTTCTTTGAAAATAACCTCTAAACTCTTCCCTAAAAGATCCTTTCTCTAAACTCTCCCCCAAAAGATCCTTTACTCATGTACATCATAAGCAAATTTAGGATTTAGTTTTCTTTTTATATCTTTGAAATTAAGATTTTAATTATATGAGATAAAATTTTAATTTTTAAATTCATCATAATATTTTGAACTAAAAGAAAATGTCTTCCTTTCTCCAAAAAATCATTTTCTTAATAACTTCCTCATTGTCTAGYAGAGTTATGATATTTTATTTAATATAAATTAAATAGTTAGATTATTTACTTAAGAAAAATAAACCTACGTTTAATTCGTATGTTAATGATATTTCAAAAAATAATTTAATATTATTGAGCTAGTGCGATATTTAAATTATTATATTTACTCACGATATTAATTTAGATAATTTAATACAAATATAAATTTCATTCTCATTTATATTTAGTGACATTCCAAATAAGATAAATGAATCAATAAGAATTTTAATTTCTTAAATTTTAATTATAAAGAAATTATAATTTGAATATAACTTTATTTTTCTGTCAATTAAATGAGAGTTAAAAGTAAAAAATGATGTGAAGAGGTTAAGACATAAAAGTCATTGGCTGGATTCGACAAGGAAACAAGGCTAAATAGATAAAATCCTCTCCTTGGCGGATTGTAAAACATTGTACTGCTGACGCTGGTTTGGTCACTGGACAGAATATAATACGTACTAGTCCTGTACCAGGAAATCAGGTTTTTGGTAGCAGTGGTTGTTGTCTGTGTCATCAAATGCATTGAACAGCACAGCACTGGACAATCATTTCTTTCTCCTCGCCGCCTCACTCCTAGATATCCTCGCATATCCACATGTCGGTGTCATCACCGTTCCTATTTTATCAAGGTCAGCGTAGGTGATATTATATGTTACTGTCGCTTAGTACTGCGCAATTATGGATGGTATCATGAGAGTTAGTACCGAAGATTGGGAGACCTTTAGCAAGTTCTTCGAGTCCTGGCTTGCGGATCAGCACCATTACCTTGAAGAACTTGTGAAAGCTTCAGATGAGAGAAGAGCAACACCAACTCAAAAAGAGGATTATGAGCAAGGCGTCTTAGCTCCTCTTATTAACCGCGTTTTGAAGCATTATGAGCGTTACTATAAAACCAAGTCCAGATGGGTAGAACGTGATGCTTTGGCCATGTTCAAGCCTTCATGTTGGAGCAAACTTGAGGATTCTTTCTCGTGGATTGGTGGTTTTAGGCCTAGCACGTTGTTTCACTTGCTCTATTCGAAATCCGGGCTGCAACTTGAGTCTGGTTTGGCGGAGTTGGTCATGGGAGTGGATATCGGGAACTTGGGAGATCTATCAGCACATCAACTTAGTCAGCTGGATGTTTTACAAGCAAGAACGATAAGGGAGGAGAGGGAGATAACTGAGAAACTAGCCAAGCATCAGGAGTCGGCGGCCGATAYTTCTATGGTCCAATTATCGCATATTGTTACCGAGGTAAAGCGTRCAAATGAGACGGATCAAGCGGGAGCTGGAGCTGATTATAATAATAGAGTGAAATCCACACTTACCCCAAAGGAAGAAGCCTTAGTGGAGTTCTTAAGGAGAGCTGATGATCTCCGGCTTAATACAATCAAGGAAGTAGTTAATATTTTGACACCATCTGAGGCTGTGCATTACTTGATTGCTGCTGCTGAATTGCACTTGAGGCTTCATGATTGGGGTAAGGTCAGAGACGCCCTGCACTAAGAAGGACATGGGATGCAAGGCCATTGGTAGAAACGCTTTAATATTCTTCTCTTTGCCCTTTAATTATTAGATTTTGCATGTGCATRTTTTCTTTGATTTCCTTGCTTGGCTGTTAATTGTTCCATCAATGGCTGCGTCCTTATTACCACCAGTACTACATACGTTGTAATTCTCTMTTCTCCCGACTTGACTTTGCTAATAGAATTCAAAGTTGGCAACAGAGATGATTTTGTTGAGACTCAACAAAATTGAATAGGTAAGTTGACGCCACTTTTTCAATGGTGATGAAGAGTCTTCAAAAGCTGCAAAAACCAGTGTTCGAATGGCTTGTATTGCTTTTTAAGGAGTTCACAATCATAATATATTATAAATAATCTTTATGCGACCGCGCACTAATAAGTATCAGGTCATTCAAATTCGAAATTCAATGGTAATGAGAACAGGTACAACAGAAATGAAAAAGAAAAGGAAAGACAGTATTTTAAGAACATAAAATTTGGTAGATTAGAGGGCTAGAGGTGCACGCGTCTATGTTGCAGCCATAAAAGTCCGTGTACATGTTAACCGTTTTATCTGATGGTGATTCCGAAAGTAGGTAATTTCAGTAAAAGCTTATCGAATAAACAAAATTTAGCCACCGAAAGATTTTATGATCATAACAACATTCTATATAGAGTATGGTATACAAGGGATTAACTTGCAACTCAAGTACACTAGCCTGATGTGAACATTCGGAAATGAGATGAGGGMTGAGGCRGAGGGGGCTAAAGCTGCCTGACAAAATTGTGAAGAGGTCTTGTAATGCTGACCACCTGCAACAGTCAAAGTTACTTCGTATAAGTAGATCTCTATCATAGAAAATCGTAAGCGATTCAGCAAAAAAGGAGCTCAACACAATAAAATTGATGAAACAAGAGCGGTATCAGTATTCAATATAGATAAAACCAAAAGCAGGGACAGTTAAAGTGATGGATGGGTGGGTATAATAATTGAGCAAATTGTTACTTTAAAATGGCCACGGTTTTTTCCTTTTAACCTACAAAAATATCTAGTTCATTCTCCCACGAGTATTAGTCCACAATGACAAATTCTCGATTGCCAAAGATTTGACTTTTTCCTTTTAACAGAAAGAAGTAATAAAATGCAGCCAACCTCACAGCTCGTCCTTCACTGAATCTGGATTTGTTGAGTTCAGATTGATAGAGTCGTCACTCATGGAGCCCTTTTTAGCAGGCTTATCCCTATTCTTTTGGATAAAGTCAATGATATCCTCCTTTGTTCTGTCTCCATCATATTGTAACAAGTTACCACTGGCAGATCTGAAGTACAAAGTTGGAAATCCTTGAACATCAAACGTCTCATTTGGAACATCATTTGCGGTCGCATCCTACAAATGGTGTGCAGAGGTGAAAACTTGAATATATGCATACTTTACAGAATAAAATGAGAGGAGAGAATGTAATATCATAGTCAATTTTCTACCCTGAGCATGTCATTACTTGTACAGAATAAAATGAGAGGAGAGAATGTAATATCATAGTCAATTTTCTACCCTGAGCATGTCATTACTTGTGCCAAAGTGCAGGAAGAATAAAGATGATATCATAATCACAATTCAACTTTTTCTTCCTATATTAGACAAGAAATTCAAATAAAAAATCATACTAGAATAAGATGAGACTGGCAAGTATTAATGGAACAAGTAAAATACAGACTTATACCAGTTTTGCTATCATCACATCATGGTCATTTTCAAAGGAGGTGGCAACTTCATCCAAGATTGGAGCTAAATGCTGGCAGTGTCCACACCAAGGTGCATAGAACTCTAGGAGAACTGCGAAAGAACAACAATGTACAAGTTTCACAAGATAAATAATAACTTCAGAAACAAGATTATGCATTATATTGCAAGCATGAGGGAATTTACTATAGTAATAGAATGTGAAGTTAGTTACTTTTAAAAAGCTTTAAAAGAACTGATGAGTAGCTAGCTTTTCTAAGGAACCATTTGTATGCAGGAATGGAATGGAAGGAAGAGCCATGGAAACACTAGGAAAGATAATTCAGTTACGAGTAATCTGAACTCATATATCTTGAACAATTTATAACAGGACATGTATTTGAATTAATTTTTTTAGCAAATAACAAATAAATGGTACTTTGAAGCCTAATATACTATGAGGCAATATTTTCATATGGATTTTGGACATTTTCATGATCAGAAATTGAAGTTACTTTTATCTTAATGGCTAGTAAGTAGAGATTATAAATTTCTCAAATGAAGCAAATACCATAAATATTACGATTGGACTCCATTCAACATTCTGAAGTTGAGAGAAATTTTATGTTTTGCATATACTAGCTAAGAAACAAGATATAGAGAAAGCTAAAGTATATTTGGCAATCACACACCGTTCTTTCCCGATTTGAATACCATGTCCTCTAAGCTGTTAGTCACAACGACTTTGACCGGTTCATTGTTGACTTCAGGGATAGGCTCTGACCTTATAAATGGTTGCACTTTTCCATCCTACAGTCGAGGACAGGAAATAAAATGTTTTGTAACTAAAGATGTGAAGGGGAAACCATCTAGATTTTGTGAATGCATGGATTACCCCCAACCTGAAAAATAAAAGGAAAGAAAAAGAAAAAACTGTAGCAAAAAGATAACCCTAAACAGGAAGCAATACAACAACCTTGTAATCCTTCAGCCAAGGTGCAATCTGATCAGGTACTAAGTTTGCCTTGAGATACTTGGTTCCACTAGTTTTTTGAATGACGATCAAAGGAACCTGATCTTCCTTAAGTCCAAAATACTGAAATTAAAACCAATAAGAGTGACACTGGTCAGGATAATTCATCAAAGATATGAAAATAAGAGTGTAAATTCCATCATCATATAGTATCATGAAATCGGCATCAACCTGAAAGGCATTTTGGCTAGCCTCAACATCACCGATCAGAAAGCTTATGCCCTTCCCTTTGTAGAGGTTTGCCACATCATCGTATTTCGAATTGAAAGCGTCAAGATCAGTAGTGAAGTTCAGGAATAGCATTGCCTGCCCATTTCAGATACCGGTAATTCAATAATTGTCCAAAACAATGTCCCATAACATCAATTGAAAAACGAGATAAAATATTAATCCGAAACGGAATTAAAATATTCGTGTAACAGTTATTGCCCAACAGTAGTTCTCAGCCAATTTCATCATACAGCCAATAGACCATGACATACTAAGGACTAAAAGTAGATATTTTGATATACAAGCTATGACATGAAAGTATTATGTATATCTGTATATAAATGAGGGCATATACTATTGATGCATCAGGGACAATCACATACTTTCTTATATTGAACTAGAAATAGCAAAAGACCTTATCATTGGGGCTTTCAAAGAATTTGTTGACATATTCATAGTTGCTTGGATCTCTGTTAAATGTAGTCACAACAGGAATACTAGATTCTGCAATGAACTTTTCCATTGCATCAACTTGGAAGTCCTGCAAAAAGCATAACAATAAGTAATTTCAATGAAAGACCAAAAGAGGATTAAATGTGGTAAATTTCTTCTGAGAAAAAATAAATAAATAAAAAGGATCAACCCAACCCTTACATGAAAATCAACATATAGTTCATCAAATGGCTTAAGCAAGCGAAGAGTTGGCTTTTTTACTATTTCACCCCGAGGAAGGAATTTGGCATCTAGGGTGTGACCAAAATCATAGTCAGATCGTAGTTTTTCTGCTAGAGTAATGAAATTTGTATATTCCTGCCCAACAAATTCTGGAAACACTCCAACCTAGAAGCAGAATAAACATCTTAGCTGCATGTAATTAATTGCAATATTAAACACGCCAAAAATAATTTAAAAAAATTTAAAAGAATGCACTAACTATGGAGATCTTTTTCTCGTCAATAATGTTGCTAGCATCTTCAGCAGACTTGATTTCAGTAGATGCGGGACCAACTTGTTTTTTAAGATATGCAACTATACCATCAGCATCACGTGGTCCCTTATATTCTTGTATAGTTTTTCCTCCATCTCTCAATATCTTAATAGTGGGAAAACCCTGAATCTCATAGTTCGTTGCCAATTCTCTATTTGCATCATCACTTGCATCAACTTTTGCCAAAACGATAGGAGGTTCATGGCTACTCAAAATTGATGCAGCTTTTTCGTACTAGATAAAGAAGAAAAACAAAATAGTATCAGTAGAGTAGCATATGTATCTGTTCATCAACTATACTCTAATTCATTGCCTTTTTGCCTTTTCCTATTCATTTATTTCCCCTGTTTAAGAGAGGAATAACAAAGAATGGATAGAACTTCTTATCTACTTTTTTTGAACCATGAATTTGATTACCTCTGGTGCTAGTCTCTGACAATGCCCACACCTATTATAACAAAGGTCAATTGCATAATTAGATCTACAAAGAAAAAGAGAAAAAGTAAAAATAGAAATGGGCAAACAAAAARGTCCAAGGCCATTGAATGGCCTCAATGCAAATTACAAATTTGAGATGCACCATAGTTCAGATGTCTCAGTGCAAATCACTAATTAATTAGTACAAATAATTTCCACAAAGGAATACTACTTGTCCGAGAAATTAGCAAGAAAAGGAATGGCAACAAATGGAAGGACTAGAAATAAATCTATCAAATGTTGGTTTTTGTAAGAGCAATTGAATGCATAAAGAACTAGTTGGCAAAATCAAAATTGTGCTATACATTCATAATTATATGCAAGGCAATCATCATTTACAACTGAAGTAACACAAAGTACAGAAAATCAAGATTTTATTTGTGCTAATCTTTTTGACATCTATAAAATTAAAACATAGAGGCTATAACATATGAAACAAAATTAACTAAGTAAATAAAAGTTATCCACCATACGACTAATAAAGGAACACATAGAACAAAATTAAATTTTTTTTAACATCGTCATTAAATCTTAACTGTGAAATCAATTGAATTTAAGTTTTGTAATTAGCATTTACAAGGATTACCGCTCAAAACACTTGTTCTTTCGCTTTGTTGAATCAATTCATCCTAAGAGAACAAGAGCGATAGAATTAGATCTATACCATGGAGCATAGAATTCGACGAGGATGAAATTGTGTTTGGCAACAGTGGCAGAGAAGTTGGAGAAGTCCAAAGTCAAGACATGCTCATTTTCTTCCTCCTCTGCTGCTCGAGCAGAAGATAGAAAAAGAACCAAGAGASTGAAACAGATCATGGAAATGCCATTGGAAACCCTACTTGCCATTGTTGTCAACTCCTTTGACTCTTCTTTCGTCTCTAGTGTTCTAAGTTTGAGAGTCTCTTGCAAAAATGTGAGAGAGAGAGTAGAAGTACAAGGAGGTTTTATAGGAATTGGGCATGGGGTCCTATGAGGAAGAACCCGAAGAAATAGTGACATGGCAAGAGGTAATTGGGGAATGAGGTTCATTTTTTGTAAGAATGACGCAATAGCCAAAATAGGGAGAAACTAATTAAGGTAAATTATAATCGACATGGCCATGTAATTATGTTTAACCATAATATCTCATTCTTTCATTTTTCTTTATTATTTTGAGGGGAGGAAATGTCCTTTTTCTATTATTAAATGTTTGAATTAAGATTTATTTTGGGATTGCCAAAGGCAACACCCTAAATTATCAAACCTAATATATTTTTCAAAATTTTGTTTAATAATGTCCCATCATATTTCGATAAATTTTTATGAACTTTCTCTCTAGAGTTTCAATCACATATACCAATTATTTTACATTGTGATTGCATATTTTATTTAAACGTCCTAATGAAGAACACCTAAAACTACAAAAATTAACTTTCAAAATTAAAAATTATTTTTAAAAATAAATTTTTCAATTTTTAAAAATTTTTCACGCAACTGAGAYGAAACGTACATAAAATGTAAATAATAAAACTTATAATTTTTTATAAAAATAAAAGTAGAAAATTAACTTATATTTTTATTAGCATAATATGATCAAATTAAAACTTATGATGAAATATATTAAACATGTCATTTAAACATTAACAATGTAACAAAGAAATTCAAAAGAAAAATAAAAAATAGTTGGCGGCTCTTTTGAAGCCGCATAGAGCGGATTCAGCTGCTACCAGAACCTYTTTGGAAAACAATTGTCATTTTTTAAAATTTTTTTAATTTTAATTTTAAAAAATAAAAAATAAAATAATACATCAAAAGAATAAAAAATTATTCTTTCTTCTTTAGACATACTTCAATTAGGGCTAAAAATGGTATTAGAAAAACATGAGTTTCAGAGTGGTGTTAAAGAATTATGGAGGAAGAATAGTAGAGGATGTTAATTATGTCAAGTATTTTTATGAAAACGTATTCAAAATAATATTACTTTTGAAAATTTTGAATGTTACTTCCAGCGAACATGTTTATTTTTTGTTTATTACCAATATTGATGATAATTTTAAAAAATTCCATATAGGACCCTTTTTTGATTACATGATCTTTTGAGATTGATACAATAGCAAAAATGGGAGTATACTATATTTGATTATTTTAATCCAAAAACAATAAAAATAATGTACATCTTTTGTTTATTTACTTATATATTTTTGTGAACTAGAAATTTGATAAGAAACGATGTTGATATTTTTGGTTAATTCAAAATGAAAAGTTTGGTGGAATAATTTTGAGAAAGTGAAGGTTTAGTGTGGTTATATATATATATATATAATATCGTGTTATTATCAAGATAAAAATAATATTAAAATATTTTAAAAGAATTTCTAATCGAAACAGTGATATACCAATATGGAGTAAGAATAAAGTTCCAAGACCTACTAATCTTGTCCTATTCACAATATCTTCAAACTTGGATGCCTTCTCAAGCCTTAAATTCATTGTTCTCGCTTAGACTCAGCATACATTTTCTCTTCGCTATGTTCTGCTCTAATTTATATGATAGAAAGTGTAATGATGGAGTCACAGCCAACTAAGTAGAGGCACAGAACTCCCCACGCAATATTTTCTTTTTACTATTTGATATATATAATTTAAATAAAATTAAGGTGGTTATTAAAATTAAGATCTAGGAGCCTATTCTGGATTCTTCACATCTCCAACTTTCCGAATATGGAATGACTTTCAATTAGAGTAACCTTCATCTATCATTTTAAACTCTAGATCTGGCTATTTAAAGATTATTTTCATCATTCCTTGTATTCTATTATTCTTTTAAGTTTTTTATTTTAAATTTCAATAAAAAATTTTAGCTTTTATAATTAAAAAAGAAATAGACAAATAAAAAATTAATTCTTTTTTTAAAAAAAAACATGTAGCATTAAAAGCTCAAAGTGACAACAAATCATTGTGTGCGACAATAAAAAGAAAGATTAATAAGTGTATAAACTTTTATTTAAATCTTTCAGTTAAGAATTTTGAACTCCGAAAGGTAGTAAAAGAGGTGAAACACGTGAATAGATGTAGATTTGGTTATCCTGGGATAAGGTCTAATATCTTAGGAATATCATAGAATATTGGAGACATTCATATTCTATCTATAAGATCATATGAGACTTGAAATTTATATTCTTAACTCTCACTCACTTTTAAACTCTTAATCATAATCATATCATATCATTTGTACTATTACTGTGATTATTTTCGAATCATTTGTAATTAGATAATTTTAGTTTATTTTACTTTATTTGACAACCAACAAACTATTGATTTTATTAGAAATTTAAACCATTATTTTTTGAAATAACAATCCTTGTGGGACGATAGTCTTATTTACTATGTATTACTTGTAGACCATAGACCGTGTATACTTGCATGAGTGAAACTTTTTTGTGTATGCAATTCTATCTATGAAGCACCACTAACAAACCCAATAGAAGATCTTCACATACTCAAATAACCGTAACACTTCTTCTGCTCATCCTGACTTTTTACTTAAATATAGTGATGAAAAAAAAAAAAACATAGATGAATTAGTTAAATTAGTGATGTTAAACATGCAAGTTTTAGTTTCGGAGGAAAATTTTGAATTTTGTAGGTTATTGTCAAACTGCACTAAACATATTCCATACACATTAACACATGCTTTGCATAAATTATATAAAATGTAAAAAAAAATTATATAAGATATTTTCTAATGTAGATAATAGAGTATCTATTTATTATTTATAGTGATATTTGGAGTGATCATTATCAAATACATTCTTACATGGCTATTACTTTTCCTGGATAGATGATAGTTGGAGAATAGAAAAGAGACTTCTTGCATATCCTATCTTTGATGGTACACATATTGTCCTTAATATTTCAAAATAAATTTTACAAATTTTAGAAGAATATATTCTTGTAAAAAGAATATATTTTTTGGTTAATTTTGATAATGATAGTTCTAGCACAGCTTCGATTCCCCATCTTAAAAGATATTGTGAACCACAATTTGGTGGTAAATATTTTGATCATATTAKGTGTGCATGTCATGTTTTGAATTTTTTGTGTACGAGATGGTTTAGAAAACTTTGAATCTCACATTCAACCCATCAAAACTACTTTGTCTTATCTTTGGTTACATCCATAAGTAATGAAAGAATGTTTTAAATTTTGTAGAGGAAATAAAATGAGACCAAAAAAACTTTTTCCCATGATATTCCTACCCGCAAAAATTTTACTTATCAGTTTTAAAATTAATGCTGAAATTTTACTTATCAGTTAGTAAATTAATCTTTTCAATATAAGGAACTTTTATGTGCTTTTTTCAACCATAATATGCAAAGCTTGTTTTTGTTTCCGGTTAGTTGGTACATTTGTGAAAAGGTTTTGAAACTGGTAAAAGTTTTCAATGATGCTAGGCATACTCTATCCATTGTTTATTATCAAACTTGTCATTTGATTGTTTATGAATGTCTTAATACTGTTTTAGCTTTTAAGAAGTGGCTGAACTAGATCAATTTAATGATTGTGCTAATGCAATGAAAATGAAGTAGCTAAAATATTATTATGAAATACTCACGATTAATCTAATTGCAACTGCTTTTTATCATACGATTAAAATAAAAGGTTTACAAAAGTATTTAGACATATAATATGATTCTATTTGTGATGAGACTATAATGAAGCTTGAAATTTCTATAATGATGTTAAAAAAATATTAATTGATTTGTACATGGAGTATAGTGCTATTTGCGGTATACAAATTCAAATTTATGAATCATCTAACGTTGCTATGGGTAAACAAAAGGGTCATGCATATCTATTAATGTGACAACGAAATAGAAAATAATATCCACATTTTCATCATCGGAACTCAAAGATGATATAACCACTTATTTTGGATTTGAGGATGCAAGTGATGATGTTCTAAGTCCTGATTCTTTGAAAGCCTGATCTTTTCTGAAGATTAGGTTAAAGTTAAAAACAAGAAAAACTTCGTCGCGACTTTTCCCAATTATCTGATTTTGACACTGAGGGAACTCCTACTAGCACTGATGCTAGAAGGATTCATGTAAGAGAGAGTTTAAAGATAATAGAATTACAAAGACTTTAATTCCTCTATACCATCAAAGGATACATAAACAACTTAATTTTGGTTGGAGTTGAAATCAAAAATATACTAAAAAAGTCATAGCTGTAATCGTAATTGTAATCGTACTGATACCTACTGGAACCGTGAATTGTCGTCCATGAACCGTCATGAATCGTTATTTTAAAATTTTAATTTTGATTTGTCATTTGAATGGATCGTGAACGGACGAACCTGAMAGTTCATAAAACATTCCAATTCATGTATGGTGATCTCCCTTAACTTCTGAGGCCATTTATAACAAATAATGAAACGCATAATTTACATTCACTAGTACTTTGTTGACAAACTTCTCTAGGCAACCTCAGAGCGCTGAACTTATTTAAAGTGGTCACTTCTGGGGTCAAGCCAACACAACCAACAAACATGGACCGCTGAGGCTGAACTATGAAATGAAAATAAGCAGAGGAAAATGACCAAGAAAAACAGAAAAGAAAAAAGAAAGGCAACGATAAATGTAGCACTATCTCCTTTGAGGGGGAAAAAAAAGGCAGATGATGCAGCCAGGCTTTCGAGGCCTTCATCCCAATATCCTTGCTTTGAAGGCATAGCCCCTAAGAAAAGATTTCCTTAAAAAAAGAGTCCCACACTGGAAATCCAATATAAACCTCACAAATCTCATCCACTATATAGTAATTTATTATTTGAAAATTAACTTATTTTATCATAAAATTTTTATCCTTTCTTTTATCCTTCGATGATGAAAACTGCTACTCCTATCACACAAATGCGTGTCAATGAAAAGATAAATAACAAAAAACTTAAAAAAAAAAAAGGAGAACCTTTGCATTTGCCTGCCTCACATTCGTCCTCTTTCCCACCTCACCCAAACTAGATGACATTTATTATTTGCTTTTATTGAGGCATAAAACTAATTTAAGCATGGCGTGTCTTCAAGAAGAAAACCTTCTTGCAACATCATGATTTTGATTGGACCAAATCTCACCTAGACATCCAGATGAAGAGTTGCCGGACCAGCAAACATCAAACGACAAGCGAAGTAGATTGAGTTAGACGTGCAGGATGAGCCTCGTTAGTAGAAGTTTGATGAGCACTTAAGAAGGTCATGTTGCGGTCCAGCCCAATTTAGGCCCACTTGACTTTATAACTTAGGGCTTCACTACCCTAGGGTTATATATATAGGGACAAATATGAGTTGTGTAATAGAACATACATAAGAGAGCCACTAAAGTGATACGAGAGAGAGAGAGAGAGAGAGAGAGAAGGAAAAAAAAAAAAAAAAAGAAGTTCTTGAGAGAGTAGTGTAATTCAGCCACAATCAAAAGGTCCGATCGAGGGTCAAACGATGTTCGTTTTTACTRAATTTTGGACAACATGTTCGGGACATCTAGAGCTTTAATCTGGACAGTTGGATTGTGATTTGGTGCCGCGGTTTGGAAGAAATCACTGCTGAACAGAACTGCAATTTTGGTGATATTCTTCACTTTTGCTTCTTTTGTTGTTGATCTATTATGTATGGAATGCTTGGTGGGTTGTAGATCTTTGTGAGATTGATTTGGATGTACTTGTACTCTCAACTTATCATAATAATAGAAGTGTTTAGGGTGGACTCCTCATAAGTCCCATGATTTTTACTCTTCACATCGAAGGGATTTTTTCATGTAAAATAAATATTATGTGTTAATTTATTTTACCGTTGATTATATTTCAGTGATTAACTTTGTGATTTAGTTGGTTAATTAATTGGTGAATCATTGGTGGTGAATTTGAGAATTATTATTTAGTTGATTATCTTGATGTTGATTTTGTGGGTAGTTGATTTACTACTCATTGGGTCCTACAGTTAGTATCAAAGCTTGTGGTTTGTTTAGCCATTGAATATGGAGTCTAGTAGTGGTGGCTCCATGGTTAAGTTGACATCAACCAGTTACTCCATTTGGAGACCGATGATGGAGGATTTGTTGTATTACAAAGATTTGTTTGATCCTATTGAGCCAGTTAAAGATGGTAAAACCAGATGATAAACAAGAAAAAGATTGGAAGAAGTTGAAAAGAAAGGCTTTGGGGACTATTCGACAATGGGTTGATATTAGCATCTTCAATGATGTTTCTCAAGAGTCCGATCCTTACGATCTTTGGAAGAAATTGGAAGGTCTTTATGAAAGGAAGACCGCTCATAACAAAGCTTCGTTAATTAAAAAACTTGTTAATTTGAAACTGAAAAGTGGGAAGTCGGTTTCTGAGCATCTTAGTGACTTCCAGGATATTATTAACAAGTTGACTACTATGAAGATTGCTCTTGATGATGAGCTGCAGGCTTTGTTCTTGTTGCRTTCTTTATCAGATACTTGGGAGACCTTGGTTGTGACTGTTAGTAACTCTACTCCGGATAGTGTTCTATCTTTGGATGTGATCAAAGAAAGCATGTTCAATGAAGAGATTAGAAGAAAGGAGATGGAAGTTGACAATTCACAAGCTCTTGTTATCGAGAATAGAGGAAAAGGCAAGAGTAGATATCCTAAATTTCGTGGTAACTCAAAAGAGAGATCCAAGTCTAGAGATGGGAAAGAGACTAGGACATGTCACTACAGCAACAAGCTTGGTCATATCAAAAAGTACTGTTATCGATGGAAGAAAGAAAATGGTAACAAGCAGGATTCACAAAATGAAGGACATAATGCAGCAATCGCTTCTACTGGTAATGATGATTCCTATTTGATTTGTGCTATTGGYGAGTGTCATCATGTTGATGGTAAGTGAAAATTATCCAAAGTTTCGATGATAGTTGCTCGAGATGATTTGTGTTGCTTTTTGTATAAGACATATTTTGATATATGTTCTGGTGAGCTAAATGCAGTTGAGGAAAAGAATTCTCCTAATTTGTGGCATCGAAGACTAGGATGCATGAGTGACAAGAAGATGAAAATCTTGGCAGTTAAGTCACTCATTCCAATTGATAAAGCTATTATTATTAACCTTTGTGACCATTGTTTGGTAGGAAAGTTACATAGAGCTTTGTTTTCTAAGAAGTCCACTAGAAGGCCAGGAAAGTTAGAGTTAATATACTCTGATGTTTGTGATCCTATGGAAGTGGAGTCTATTAGTGATAACAAGTATTTTGTTACATTTATTGATAATGCTACTCGGGAAACTAGGGTATACATGCTGAAGAAAAAAGACCAAGTGTTTGAGATTTTTCAGAAATTTCATGCCATGATAGAAAGGAGACTGGGAAAAAGTTGAAGTATCTTCGATTTGACAATGGTGGTGAGCATACTTTGAATGAGTTTAAGAGTTATACCTCACAATATGGCATTAGACATGAGAGGACAACACTAGGTACACTACAACACAATGGAGTTGCGGAGAGAATGAACCGAACCATTGTAAAGAAGGTGAGATGTATGCAAGAAATGTCTAAGCTTCCAAGGACATTTTGGGCTGATGCAGTTAATTGTGTTGTGAACTTAATTAATCGAGCTCCATCAAGCACTCTTGATTTTGATATTCCTGAGAGAGCATGAAAGGGAAAGGATCCTACATATTCACATATTAGAGTTTTTGGGTGCGAGGCATACATGTATGATCCAAAAGAATAGAGATCCAAACTTGATTCGATGACTAATCCATGTGTCTTTGTTGGATATAGTGATGAAGAGTATGGCTTTAGACTCTATGATCCAGAAAAGAAGAAGGTAGTGCGAAGTAGAGATATAGTATTCTTTGAGCAAGAGAAGGGTGTTGAGCTTTTGAGTACAAGATACACTTCTACCTTTGATGTACCTTTTAATACCACTGATAATAATTTCTTCTTCTACTATTCCTTATGTAAATTAGCCAGCAAATGAGAATGCCGGTTCCTGATGATATTGAGGATGTTTCACCCGATGGCGATTTACATGATCATGTTGATGATGATAATGATGATTTTTATGAGACTGTATTTGAGGAGGAAGTTTATGAGCAAGGGGAGCAGCCTACCCCTCAAGTGGAGGATACATAGGTTCGAAGGTCAACTAGAGAGAGAAAACCTTCAACAAGGTGTCCAAGCTCGGAGTTTATTCTAATCACTAAAGATGGAGAGCCAGAGAATTATCAAGAAGTGTTATCTCATGGGGAGAAAAACTTTTGGCTTGATGCTATGAAGGAAGAGATGAATTCCTTGAAAAAGAATGAAACTTATGAGCTAGTAAAACCTCTCGATGGAAAAAAAGTGCTGAAAAACAGATGGATTTTCAAGAACAAGAGAGATGGTGAGAAGATTGTCAAGCGAAAAGCTAGATTGGTGTTAAAGAAATGCAACAAGAAAAACGGCATTGATTTTGATAAGATCTTTTCTCCTGTTGTCAAGATGACTTCTATCAAAACTATGTTGGGCTTAGCTGCAAGTCTTAATCTTGAGTTGGAACAACTTGATGTAAAAACTGTTTTTTTACATGGTGACTTTCATAAAGAGATCTACATGGAGCAACCTGAAGGTTTTGAAGAGAAAGGGAAAGAAAAGTTTGTTTGTAAGCTGAAGAAGAGTCTTTATGGGCTTAAACAAGAGCCAAGGCAGTGGTACCGAAAATTTGACTCGTTTATGAACAAATAATGGTTATAAACGAACTCATGCGGATCCTTGTGTCTATTTCAGAAAGTTCCCTGGAGGTAACTTCATTATTCTTCTTTTATATGTAGATGATATGTAGATAGTTGGGCAAGATGCTGAGATGATTAACAGCTTGAAGAAAGACTTAGTCAAATCATTTAAGATGACAGATTTGGGTCCAGTAAAGTAAATATTAGGTATGGAGATTGCTCGTGATAGAAAAGTTGGAAAGTTATAGCTATCACAAGAGAAGTATATTGAATGGGTACTTGAAAGGTTCAATATGAAGAATGCCAAGCCAATCAATACACCATCAGCTACACACTTCAAACTAAGCAAGAGAGCGTGTCCTACAACAGAGAAAGAGAAAGAAAGTATGTCAACTATTCATTCCTCTTCTGCTGTTGGTTCTTTGATGTATGCTATGGTGTGTACAAGACCAAATATTACACATGCTGTTGGTTCAATGAGTARGTATTTATTCAATCCGGGTAAAGCTCATTAGGAAGCAGTGAAGCGAATCTTCAGATACTTCCGAGGCACTTCCACGTTGAAATTGTATTATAGGGGTGGCAAACCTATTCCTGAAGAATATACAGATGCTGACGTGGCGGGTGATCTTGATAACCGGAAGTCTACCTCAGATTATGTGTTTACATTTTCAGGGGGAGCCATTTCATGGCAATCCAAGCTACAAAAATGTGTAGCATTATCAACAACTGTGACAAAGTATATTGCAGCGGTGGAAGCAAGCAAAGAGATTTTAAGAGGTTCCTTCAAGAGTTGGGTTGAAATAAGCTGAGTATGTAGTGCTTTGTGATAATCACAGTGCTACGGATTTGAGCAAGAATGCAACGTATCATTCACACACCAAGCATATTGATGTGAGATATCATTGGTTGCGGGATGTGATCGAGGCAAAAGAAATAAAGCTCAAGAAAGTTCACACCGACAATAATAATGCAGACATGTTGAATAAGGTCATTCCAGGAACCAAGGTCGAGCTTTGTAGTAAATTCATTGGGATAAGGTTCAAGTGATCACTTCGTGATTATATCTTCCCGTGATAGGCTGGAGGGGGAGATTGTTGAGGTCCAACCCAATTTAAGCCCACTTGACTTTATAACTTAGAGCTTCACTACCCTAGGGTTATATGTATGGGGGCAAATATAAGTTGTGTAATAGAACACACATAAGAGAGCCACTAAAGTGATACAAGAGAGAAAAAAAAAGTATTTTATTGAGAGAACAGTGTAATTTTTTGAATTTCTTGGTTCAACCACAATCAAAAAGTCCAACCAATGGTCAAACGATTTTGGACAGCGTGTTCAGGACATCAAGAGCTTTAATCTGAACAGTTGGATTGTGATTTGGTGCATAGTTTGTGAGAAATTGCGGCTGGTCGAAACTATGATTTTGGTGATATTCTTCCCCTTTGTTTCTTTTGTTATTGATTTATTATGTATGAAATCGTTGGTGGGTTGTAAATCTTTATAAAATTAATTTGTATATACTTCTACCCTCAACTTATTATAATAATAAAAGTGTTTAAAGCGGATTCCTCATAAGTCCCGTAATTTTCACTCTTCACATCAAAGAAATTTTTTCACGTAAAATAAATCTTGTGTGTTGATTTATTTTATCATTGATTATATTTCAGTGATTAACTTTATAATCTAATTGATTAATTAATAGATGAATCATTGATGGTGAATTTAAAAATTATTATTTAATTAATTGTCTTGATGTTGATCTTGTGAATAATTAATATACTATCGTTGCATCCTACAGGTCAGTTAGCGAAAGAAGTATTCTGAAAGATGGCTTTGGTATAAAAGGAATCAGAGGACATTTTGGTTGCTGCTGTTCATAAAGCCGGATTGGACTTGATCATTGCTGCTGTGATTGTTGGAGGCATTTCCTCATTCAGACTGCACTATAAATGTTCTATTCTACTAACGTTGGTAAATATAGATAAATTTTCTCTTCCGATGTCAAGTGGCCCAAGTGCATCATCCGTTAGTAGTCAAAATGAATTATTGACTTGCGAGATTCCTAATGCTGGAATTTTTGGTCCTAAGACATCCAGTACACGAACCAACTAACCAACCMTTGTCTTATTTCAGTTTAAGTTATTACAGTTTTTATTCATCGATTCGAACAAATGAAATATGAAGTCTTCAGCCCAGGATACATGCTCAGATATTTGTACTCAATTATCTTAAATAGTAACCAGCAGTATATGCACGACCAATCTTCAGGTCCAATCTTGTGAAAAGATATCTAATAGGCATTGGGAGACTAAAAATGAACAAATATGACTTCACTGCACCTGCAATAAAGAGAAATAGACATACTTGAAATTAATTTATTCCAAGCATGTAGATCTCTGCTTCCTTCTTTCTTTTTCTTTTTCTTTTATTTTAATTATTATAGTGATAATGTCCATTTTGCTAAAACAATCGTGCTTCAATAAAAAACCACACGATTTCATCTCTCAGAAAGAAGACGTGAAATCTTCTAGCGGTCTAGCCCTGATCACTCACTAACTTAAATAAAAAATGAAGAAAATCATTAAAGGGTAAGGTGAGAAAAAATTAAATAATTCAACGTTTCCTAAGTCTTTTGTAAGAAATGAAATGTCATCATTCATGCTGAAACAGAAAGAATGGAGAACATAAACCAGGGTGAGTTTCAAATTTTCTCCTTCCCAAGCATGCTATTGTGTCAATTGAGCCCTCCAAAATTAGGTCCTGATATAATCAGCTCATTCTATAATTGTTAAGGATCACAATCAAAGGTTTTCTAGGAACAAATTGACACAGACACGACATGCATCTCCTCATTTGCAAGGCCGAATTGGAACAAACCTTAGTAAAGGCACAGAATGAACTAACAATATTACCTCAATTGTCACATTATATCTAAGGAGCAGGGACACTAAGAGATCCAGCAGCAAGCAATCTCGGTAGTATCTGGAATCAACAGTGTATCATCGGAAAAGCTGTAATGCTCATATAGCAGAACGATGGTGAATATAACTTTATCTGAACCATACCTCACCAAGACGACCATTAATTTTTAGGGGTACAAATGCATCAGCTCGGGTCTCACCAATATTTACAATTGCAGTAGCGGCACCTGCCTCATGAGCAGCTCTGCACAGATCAAATTATAAGATGATCATTGATTCAAATTCTAATTGTAAAGAATGTAAAACTAGAAATCTTTTTCAGATTTTCTCCTCTAAATCTATTTCTAAAGTAAAATCTGATAAAATCTGAAACATTGTTCACAAACAGAAAGAAAGTTGAGCCAATTATATCCAGTTAGGCCAACATTTTGGGAAATTATTCCTAGTTTTCCCATATTAGGGTTAATATCACTATTTCCATAACTGGTTCTTTTCAATAGAAAGGGGAAATGGACTATGTCTATCATATTGACAATATCTATTTCCCAAAGTAATCAACAGATGAAAGTCAAAAACTAAAGAAACAAGATGGAAAAGGAAGCAAAATCCTAGGAGTTCCAAATGATTCAACAGTATGAAGATTTTACAGGCTATCGAAAGTAAGATATGTTTATAGTTAGAGAACCGTAATTTAATGAACATTTGTTCTCAAACTTGAACCACAATGCCCCCAAATGTCACAAAGTAATCCAAGATTTATTAAAATTCACTTATCTTTAATGAGGCGGCTCTTTGGCTATGTGTTCTGCATATCAGTAATGATTCCAATGCCACATGTGTAAATAAGCCCTTCAACCACATGTTAGAAAATAGAAGAAAATAATATGAAGCAAAAAATAACTAAAACACATATTTATGTCAAAAACCCTAGAATAGGGAGAAAAACCAACGGATAGAAGCCAGAGGGACACCACTAAAAGGTCAAAAGTGATTACAAAAGGAACATATGTGTGAACCTCAAAATCCCACCAGTTTCATCATCTACATGAGTCTCATCCTCTCACACAACTCCGTTGAGGGCCTCACACTTTAAGATTCATGTACTCTCACAAGAGACCCCTGCATTCTCCTTACTCTTACACCCCAACCCCAAACCTTTACAACATATTATATAGATGCATGTCAGAAACCTAATCATAACCAAAGCAAGATACCTAATTCAAATTACGTAACAGAAGAGAAACTTAACTCTGATTAGGGAACAAGTTACCTAATCTAATTAGGTAACATAAAACTCTGATCCTAGTTGGACTATATACCTTAAGCTTCATCATCCAAGTCGCATCACGAGCTTTTCCGGTTGGGCCAAATGGAATTTGGATCTCCGAACCCTAACAACAGATAATTCTAGTATTTCTTTCATAGGAATGTGATTAAATATCAAAGAGTAAGATTCAGGAGCTTTGATTCGTATACAAGTCTTCTTCAATATAACAGCAATGAGCAAGGGCGCGATACTCCACCTGGATAGATGATCGAGAGATGGCCTGTTGCTTCTTTGCACACCAAGTGATGAGGTTTGGACCCAAAAAGACACAAAGCCCTGCAGTAGATCACCGAGAGTCAGGACAAGCGGCCTAATTTGCATCTGAATTAGGCACTAATTGTGAGAGGAGTCGAAGATCATCGAAATGATAAGCCGAGGTATAAAGTCCCTTTAAGGTAGAGTAGTATAAGCTTGGCAGTAATCAGATGGGGAGTGGGAGGAGCACTAATAAATTGAGCAACATGATGGACAACATAGGTAATGTTGGGACGAGTGAAGGTGAGATATTGGAGTGCACAAATAATCTGTCCATACTCAATGACATCACCATCTAAGTGAGAGAGTTGATTGGTAGCACAAGGTTTGTAGTCAATCATAAAATGAYAGTGAAGAAGATGAAGAGTGTATTTGGTCTAAGAGAGACGAAGATCAATAGAAGTAGGAGTGGCCTTGATTCCGAGAAAGTAAGATAGTAGACCAAGATTAGTGAGTTTGAACTCTCGATTAAGAGAGTTGATGAAGGAGGAGAGCATAGTAGGTTTGTTCCCTGTAAATATGATGTCATCCACGTAGAGAAGTAGCAGCATAATATCTGAGCCGGTCCAAAACATAAACAATGATGGATTAGCTTAGCTTTGAATAAAACCAAACTGAATGAGAAAACCACTCAAGCGTTGAAACTAAGCTCGAGGGGCCTGCTTGAGACCATATATTGCTTTGTTGAGTCGAGAAACATGATGAGGACGATCTGGATTTGCAAAACTTGGAGGTTGGCTCATGTGGACAGTTTCAGAAAGAATCCCGTGAAGAAATGCATTCTTCACATCCAATTGGCTAARAGTCCATCCAAAAGAGACAGCCAGTGCAAGAATTCTCCGGATTGTAGTATGGCGCACAACAAAACTAAAGGTCTCATTGAAGTCAACATTAGGATGTTGATGAAAACCCCTGGCAACAAGATGGCCTTTTAGCGCTCAATGGTCCCCTCAGATCTCCATTTCACTTTAAACACCCATTTACATCCAACCACATGATAACGAAGATCAGGAGGAACAAGAGCCCGTGTGTGATTTTTGATAAGAGCATTAGATTCAAATGTCATAGCTTGATGCCATTCGGGAACTCGAACTGCTTGAGTGAAACAATTAGGCTCAGTAGGAGCAGTGCTAGTTTGGGCTAGAAAAGCCTTGGGTAAAGGATATCTAGCCATGCCACCAGTTCGAACCTAGGCCTACTGCCTTCTTTCTTCTTGGTAATCATAGGATGAACTATAGGAGGTGGATCAGGGAGAGTCTGATGGCGACAGGGATAAGTGCGTAATCGAGCTGAAGGAGGCGGCAGCACTAATGAGGCTGATGGAAGTTGAGAAACTGAAGAAACCTTAGGAGATTGATTAGTAGAAGGAACCGGAGAGGCTTGAGGYACTAGTGGAGATAAATGTGTCTGCATTTCTTGAGAAGATTGTGCAACAGGTGGTGGTTCCACAATAGTAGTACTGGGAATAAAGGTCCAGCTGTAGGATGGCGAGGTCGAGGAGGAAGTCTCTTGTGCAAATGGAAAGGAGTTCTCGTCAAAGCGAACATGTCTTAAGATATAGACCCGAACACTACCTCAATCAAGCCACTTTGTAACCTTTATGCTGTAAACTGTAACCTAGAAACACACACTCAACAGTTCTGGGTAAAAGTTTGTCAGTCATATAAACTCCAATATGAGAATAACATGCACAACCAAAGACTCCCAACTCCCAAGGATGGCAACTCAAGGGATGTTGATAAAGCTTGAAGACTCGATGGAAGAGAGGGTAATTTGTAAAGACCATTTCTACATGGGCCCGGTAATAGAAGGCAACCATTAGAATGATCGAAAATATGAGAATGGTGAGAATCAAAAGCACGAAGCACATGATTGTCAACGCAAAATTGAGCAATAGAAAGAAGATTTTTATGCATGGAAGGAATGACATGAACATTATTCAACCTATATGAGTTGGAGCCGAGGGAGAGCGACATGTTACCCATATAGGTGATTAGCATCTAATCACMATTGCCCAACATAACAGATTCTGAACCAGCATATGATTGATGTTGTTGGAGGAGAGCTGGGTTTCCTGTCATATGGGTAGAAGCACCAGTATACGGATACCAAGCAGTATCACGAGGAGTTTGTCCAGCAATCTATAGACCAGCAAAGGCAGTAGGAAGAGAGTTGGGAACGGTTGGACGAGCACAACGATGGATCATAGGACAAGTCGGAGCCAAGTGACCTGTCCCTTGACATAACTAACACTGCTTGTAGCCAGGGTTGCCTCCTAGGATGCCTGGACTAGAGTTTCTGGGGGCATTGCTGAACCCACTATTCCTTGTTCCTTCGATTGCAATTGTAGTTGCGGTTGTATAGCTGATGGTTCTTTGTAGTATTTTGTTGAAGTGATTGACTGGAGAAGAGTTCATCGTAGCAAGAGATGGAGATGGTGAACAATGTTGGGCCTCATAATTCAAAAGCCGAGACTGAAGGTGGAGAACTGAGGAAGAGTGGCAAGTGTCTTCAAAGCTATGACCAACATGTTGTACTCATCCCCAAGACCTCCGAGAACAGCTTGTACAAGATCACTGTTGAGATGCCTTGACCTATAGAGCTCAGTTGGTTAGAGATAGTCTTAGCCTCGTCAGGGTATTCATTGATGGGCAGTTCCATGTTGATTGTCATGAAGTCTACGATGCAAATGGGATGAATTGGCAGTTGACTTTTGTTTGAAATAACTCTGGATGAGTTCCCATTTTTCAGCCGGTGTTTTACAACCGAAAATTGAGCCTAACATAGAGTTAGACAGAATAGCAGATAAGGTGTTGAATAAGTTTCGATCAGTATAATACCATGCTTCATAATCAAGAGAAGAAGTGTCTGGACAAGGAAAGAATCCATCCACAAATTTGCGAAGCTTGTTCCCATTGAGATAGGAATCAATTTGGAGAGACCAGATAATAAAAGTATCATCATTCAATTTCACCATAGAGAAATGCGATACTGGTTGAAAAGGTACTCATGGAACGGAGGCAGTGGAAGATGCCACCATAGAGGATGTTATAGCAGCGGAAGAAATGTCACAAGGCTGGAAGTTCCACGATCAAAAGATCAGTGTTTGCAAAGAAGGGCTGGTGGGCAGCAATAGAGAGAAAGAGAGAAAAGAACTGAGACAGAAAGGGATCTCTGATCTGCTACCATAACGAGGTTCTGAAATTCACTATATGTATTCTCATTCACATGATTCATTTATATACAAGTGTAGAAGCTCCAATTTAGGAGGTTAGATCCCTAATCTAAGCAAAACATTAAAGTCYAAGATCTTATAGATATGCTATAATTACAATTATCAATTAGAATTGAGAGGATCACGATGTAGTAATTCTGATTGACAATCACTGTGAGATAACCATGGAGATGTCTTATAAAAACAAACAAAAAGAAACCCATTAAACAACCATACTCATCTCAAGGCCGCACCATCTTCAACCTCACCCTGTTAAACTTGACAGTTTTCTTTGTAATGACGATCAAGTTCCAACCACAAAATAACAATAATAGTAATAATARTAACAACAAGAACAGCAGCAGCAGCAATAAAAGTGTCTGATCTAGGTGGCTGGTACATGAACCTCAATCTTATTGCAGGTTAAACTCATAAAATTTGCATCAAGTATTTTGTTTGATGGCTTTCAGCTTAGTGCCTAGGTATTATATATTTTAGTTGACGGGAAAATTTATAAATGAGAAGATAAGGGAAGGAATCTGGAGAGATCAATTTGACAAAAGGAAAGTGGAAGCATTGGAGGGTGTCTCAGAATATTTAGCATAAAGTTGATGAAGAAACTGGAAAAGGAGTCTAAGCAGTGGGTTTCCCTCTAGTGATTACAAAGAACTTAACAGATAGCTCTATAAAGGTTACTGGAAAAACTAAGGAATGGTTTCCTATGAGAACACGCTGACACACTTTGCCTCTGAAACTCCATTTTTATAGGAATAAAGACGTTGCCCTTAATATGGTGAGCTGGCTGGGGTATTTCCCCAGACAATGCATTAGCAAATCACATTCTGCTTCATCATTGTATACAGGTTCTTTTGCACTTTATAAACTATGAACAGAAGCTAGAAAATATGCATATCAACAAAGGGGGCATACAACTATTTGGATGGCAAAGAACAAAAACTGTAGTGCTTTCCTCATGAAAAGCAAAGATGTAATTTTTGTAAATAGTATCAGAATAAATTGCATCGCTAGAACTGTACTTTCACTGCCACTGTTTCCACCATTCACATACTAGATTGGTAGGTCCAATAATATTATTAAGACACATAAACAGTACAGATTGTTGATGAAGTGAGGCATAGATTCTTAGAAAACTCAAAATTGGGCTCTATTTCCATTTAACTGACTTATTCCGATTGATAACTCATTGGTTTGACATACAGATAGTAGCATCTGACCTATTTGAAAACCAATTATCTACATCTATTTGAAAACCAATTAATTGGTTCAAATTTTCATTTATTTATCATTTCCTAATACTGTTGCATCAAACTTAGTACCTCTTGCTTCAATTCCACTATGACGTTGCATCAATGAATTTCATATGAGGAACTTGACTTTAAGTGTAGGTAAATAAAAACATCAAAGACATTTTCTAAGAACCATAAGATCAGTTTCCTCCAACCACGTCAAAAGATTTCAAGTGCTAATCTAAATGGGAACATTAGAGCAGTTCAACCAAGAATCCTATTACTCCAATTCAGGTATCTAAGATCATGAAATAACAATGTAATTATTACACACATGAAATTGGACATTTTAGGCTACAATGTTCCACATGCTTATAAACAAAAGTATGAAAAGATTTTCTGTTTGTGTTAATGTCAACTACTTAGGAGTACTGTAAGTTATTACTGAATAGTTGCTAAATGAAAGACACATTATTAATGATTAGTAAACAATCAGTAAACTAGACAAACTATTTCTCACCTAATAAGGCGGAACGCGGACATAGTCATCAAAGATGAACCAAGTACAAGGAATGCATCACTTCTTTTAGCAGCTTCCATTGCCGTATCAGCTCTAGCCCTCGGTACATTATCACCAAAAAAGACAACCTGCAAAGAGATAAATATGAGATAGTGAGGTGAGTATAAACAGTTCTACATCTAGCGTCTCTCAACAAATTAGAAACTTTGAAAGTAACGTCTATGGGGCTCGTAATCATGGATCATTATGAGGATATTTAGCAAGGTATAACCATTTCAATCAAAGAAAGAAATTCCTATATTTGAAGTACCTTAGAAATCAATTTCAATTTCAATAAAATAAAATATAACAAAATCAAGGGAGGCATCAATGTTCAACTTTTTACATTACTATGTGTCTCTTATTGGTGCCTTATCATAGATGTCTGGCTCAAGATTTCTTCAAAATTATCACTGGTCATTTCTGGGCTCTGCATCCTGCAGTTACTGGACCAAATAGCATCTCTAAGGTTACAGATCCATCAGGAAATATCACTTCAGCAAAGCCAAGAGCTTAAAGATTTTCATTACCTATTATGAACATCACTGGTACCTTGATACTACTTTTTTGTTTTCTTTTCACTGTGCGGTATCTACACATTAGAAGTTTGCTGAAATTTGTCGCTCAATAAGGATACGATTGTCTTTTGCACCTTTAGGATAATATCAGGGTTACTCATGCCCCATAAGTCAATATTTTGTGGTTGAGTAGCAGCATTTACATTTAATCACTTTCATATCAGAATTTTTAGTTTGCTGACTAGTCCTAGAAGTCAACCAAACAGTTGACAAAAGGTAATATCAATTGCTGAAAGAAATGCCTTACATCAGGTTTCAGTATTCCACTACATTTATGACAGCTGGGGATATGGAACTCCTCCTCCCAGAATTTCTCATCGATTTCAATGTCTCCATCAGGCCTCATGTTCATCCCAAAACTTTTGTCTGAACGACTGTCATAGTCTAAATTTTCAATCGCTGCTGCCCACTGCATGGTAACGATGCTACAATTTTCTCAAAAAGCAAGTGCATGGATATAAAGGTAAATTGCACTGAAAAAAATGTTATCTTGGATTACAGCAGAAGCAATTATCTATACTATATTATCACAATCCAATGGGAATCCTTTTTGGACAACTTTGTCACCTTACCCTATTCAAATATTGTGAATAATAGCCTTATTTAACTTAAATTATGAAAGTGTTAAGATTAGAAAACCGATAGTAGTGATTAAGTAGGACTTGATTAGGCACTTTGCTATTATGATTTGGTTTGTGTTTTGATTAGGATTCAATATTGACAGTTGTGGTATCTAATCAGGATTTGTTTTTTGTAGTTTGGTAGCCTATAAATAGACTATTTGGATGGATACTTTGTAAGACATTACATTATATCATATTATGCTATTTCAATAAAACATTAGTCTTCCTTTTATCTATTGTCTTCGTTATTATCTCTTTATATTATTATTTTAACATGGTACTAGAGCGGGTTTCATGGGAGGAAGGTTGATCTAGTTTATGATTAGATTGTTTACCCTACCCCTTTGCACTAATCAGATTGTTTTGTTTACCTCTTTTGCTGATCAGATTGATTTCTCCCCCTTATGCTAATGAGAATGATTTCTCTCTCTCTTTTGCTGATCAGATTGTTAAGGTTTTGTTTGGATGACATTTTTTTTTTTATTTATTGCAGATTGTTTAAGTTTGGTTGTTGGATGGCGGATTGTTTAGTTTTGTTTGGATGGCAAATTGTGTCTGGAGGGCAATCCTTGACTTGTTTTGGATTGTTCTGGTAGCGACTTATTTCGGATTCTTCTGTGAGGGCAGACTTCTTCTTCCATAGGGCAGACCTCTTCTAGATGCCAAATTGTTACGGCAGGTTTTGTTTGGATTGTTCGGATGACCGACTCCTTTTCTTATGGATTGATTGGATGGCCAACTCCTTTTGTTTTGGATGACAAATTGTTTGGCAGTGTGTTCAAGATATTACAGAGTTATCTTGACATGACATTTTTTTATATAAAGTTTTTGCTTTTTAGTTAGCAAACTCCCAATGATTGCATCATCGTGAGTTTGAGGATAGGTGTTAAGATTAGGAAAATGATAATAGTGATTGAGTAGGACTTGATTAGGTAATTCTGCTATTATGATGATTTGGTTTGTCTTAGAGCTTGATTAGGATTCAATATTAGCAGTTGTGGTATTTGATCATCATGATTGGTTTGATAGTTTGGTAGCCTATAAATAGAATATTTGGATGATACTTTGTAAGATATTATATTATATCATATTATGCTATTTCAATAAAACATTAGTCTTCTTTTTCTCTATTGTCTTCTTTATCATGTCTTTAGATTATTATGTTAACAAAAAAGGTCACTACAAAAGGTGTTTGCAAATATGTCTCGTATTTCAATAAAATGAACATTAACAATGTTYTTCAATAGACACAATTTTCTACATTGAAGAACGTGCAACTCTTTTCCCATTCATCTTCTTGAACTTGATCCTCAAAGTATTTCACAATGAAGAAGAAACCAGATTCTTGCTCCAACCTAATTAATATCATGCGTTTACTCCAAAATAATATTTCAATGTAAAGCACGAAGGCAAGAAGTCTAAGCTTTAAAAATAGTGAATTAATTGGCATTCCCAGAGAACGAAGAGGATTATAACCAAGGGTACAAATTTTAATAGTTTCACCACAATTCTTCCCACAAGTTCCAAGCCATTAAAAATATAAACCAATCAAAAATTGCACATCTTTACCACCCTCCAATGTATAACAATACTAAGACGTAAATCAAAACATTCCTACTTAACTTCCTATCTTCAACTTGATTTTCATAAGCAAATGAAATGAGACATACAAGAAACAGAGAAAACATTCCTTCCTTGTGCGCAAAAAATGCAATAATCAGCAAAACATAATTCTATAAATAACTATCTGTCCAATGACGGGATATATTTTCAATCTCTCATTACATATTCAAAATATTAATTGACACAATTTATAAAGTGATACAAGAAGGCGTGATGTAAATCAACGTGAACGCACATTATACCGTAAAAGAAAAGGATAGACAAAGAAAGCAGCAATAGAAACAAATAGCAGGACCCAACTTAGTCCATAATACTTGGTTCTCTTACTAAATTTGAGAAGAATATTTCTGTATATTGGATAACATGAACAACAAAAGTGCTGTTTAACATGATTGTTGAGTTAAATCATGTAGGTTTTTCTACCTACTCTGTGGACAAGGTCCAGAACTCAGTAGTATGATTTTCTATGGCTAAATCAAATGAATTCTGCAGAAATTCAACAAAAATTACTTCTCTGACTCACGTATCAGAAGTGAAATGGGGGCAAACCTCACTTTTGTACTTCGTGTTTTAGCTTACTTTGGCAATTCAACTTGAAAGACTAGACACTAAGTTGTCAATAAAATTCAAAATCTATCATTGAAGAACAGAAATGGCCCACATTTTTTCAGCAACATAAAATAGCAGAACTAGATAAGCAAAACCTGCATATAAAAAACATGAGCTGTGCAACACAGTAAAAGAATTGCATGATATTATCTACTCATTTCTTTTAAACCACCCAGAACTGGTTTTTCTATTCCTTCATTTATACTTTTGGGGTTGAACAGAGTGGTGGGAGCTAAAAGGGGCTTGTATGAACTGGTTAAGTTACTGCAAAACACTAGTTCAGAGAACCAATCGCCATGGCATGAAACAATTGACTTTGCCAGGACAACTTAGTGCGGCACTAATATCAAATGACCTTCTTTACAACTTTAGTAATAATGTGGCATCTACGCTAACACTGCACCTAATCTGAAACGAAACATTTCTATACAAAATGAAGTTATTATCCTGATTAAAACTTCACACAATATCAATATATAAAAAAAGCAATAGCGACATGCATGGGTATGAGCTTTTTAATTACGTACCAAACTAAAAGATGCCTCTAGAATTATAAAGACTAACCTCTGGATTAAGAGACTTTATTTGATCTTGAAATAAACTTCGCCAAAAGAGAAAAGGATTAAGTAAAGGCTCTTAATACGAAGGTTAGCCTTTACAATTCTACCAAACTAAAAAATGCCTAGAATAATAAACACAAACCTTTGGGTTAAGAGCCTTTACTTGGTCTTGGAATAAACTTCGAGAAAGAGAAAAACCACAATCAGTACAAACAACAGTATACACAGTGCCGTGTAACTCCAGTGGATTACTGCCGGCACAATGGTGCAATCTGAGACAAGAAAAAGATTGTAGTTGGTTGTTGCATTTTGTTTCTCTCCTAATATGCGAGCATTTATAGCATGAAGCACACACCTGTCTACATTTTGTGTGATCATGAAATTTATATGACCCATGTTCTCAAGAGATGCTAAAGCAATATGAGCTGGACCAGGTTGTGATGCGGTAAAACGTCTCCATCCAGCATAGCTCCTTGCCCAATAACGTCTTCGTGCCCGGACAGAGCGGAGAAACTCCTGCTCAAGCAAGTAGATGGAGATACATAAATAGATGGACACAGGTAACGACATTAAACTAGAAACTGAAAGAAGCTAAATGATGTAGGATAAAGTCACAAACTAGCCCTGCAAAATGGAACTAAATTCGACATCGAATTGAAAACTAGACTGAATATAGTGGTTAAATTGAAGGAAATTGCTGCCATAATGCAAAAACGCTGAAGCTAGGGTACAATTATAGCTAAGTAACAGTGAAGAGAAGAAATAAAGAGAAAAAGAGAGAGAATATTTTGGTGTTGCAAAGAGAAACCCTCGGATTCGCACCTAGGACCTTAATGCATCACACCTTGGCCTTGATTGTGTCAAAATATCTCAATTGTTGATCAAAGCTATTGAAAATTCTTTACTAAACTGAAATCTTGCCTTTCTCTATGAGATCTTTCATTATTTACAGGCTCCAAGACCAACTTCAACTCTTACTAGAAATAAAGAACCATCTACTAAACCAAACTACTGTAGAATTTCTAACGAGAACAACTAATGGATTGAGTTTGAGAAATCAAACTGCATTAGTCATTTCCTGGATCTTGCAGATCAACATCCTTTGATCTTTGTATCATCCACAAGAAAGTAAAATTGAATTGTGTACTTAATATGAGCTTATTAGTAGTGATATTTGAGAAAATAAATCTTTTAGGTCAAGAAAGGATAACACAATCAGACTGAGAATTTCTTCACAGCAAAGTCAGAATTTTTGGCACATGCCTTCATTTCACCTGATGAGTAATGGGCCTGAATCCAGTGCTATAAGCTCCATTTGGGCTGCCAAGAATAGGGAAAGAAAACAAAAGGATGGAAGTCACAAGTTGCCTTAAAAGAGGCATTGACATGAACTCATTTTAGTGCAGGAATCAATCTAAGTTGGGACATCAAAGGGCCAAATATAGGTTCTAATATTGATCAAACCCTTCTCTTTGGAGAAGAAAAACAAAAATATGAAGGTATGCAAGGAAATCAGCAGCCAGATAAACATTTTTATTACATAGTTAAACAGGTATAAGCAAGTTATGTGACTTCAATGACTTCATATAGATGCTATGCATCCAGAACTCACAGGTGCCACACAATAAGGCATAAACACGACAAATAGGTGCCCTTAAGAGTGATTTATTCTTTACACATGAGCACCAAATATCCCATCATAAATATCAAGGACTAACACTTAAAAAGCAAGAAGAAAAATAAAAGAAATGACTTGAAGAACCTTTTACACATAATGTTCACTTTTTCCTTATTGATATAACTGATCAATGATGTAGGTGCTGTTGCAGACAGAAGCTGATACCATAGTTATCGTGTCTTCTGACAAAAGCAACTCAATAATAGGAGAGAGAATCTTCACATAGCAATTGCACCAGGTGATAGAGCTGAGGTTAACCCCATCGAAAAGAACATGTATTCTTGTCTTTCAGCTTTTAGCTTAGAAAATGCTTATTTTCTAAACTCTGTTTGACAACTTTTTTATTCAGGTTGTTAATTCTTTTGTGATTAACAGAACATGACCCTATAGTAATTGGCCATAAGCTGAGAGGGAAAAAGGAAGAACAAAATAAAGAACCCAGTTTAATTCAAATATGGTGACTCTGCTCTCCAATTCTTACCAACTAGCCTCTTTTTCCTTTTTCTTTTTCTCTCAACAGATTACTGTTCTCCCATCTTCTCCTCATTTGCCTTTATGTTTTCTTCCTGAATAGATACTATGCTCTCCTCCTCTTCTGACTTGCTTCTTTTCTTGTTATCTTGTTTCAAATTTTGTTGCATCTGTATGCTGAAATCTATTTAAGTGTTGAAATTCAATAGAACTATGTCGCATTTGTTACAAAGTTCTATGAATTGTTGAAAAACCTTGAAAGCTCCTATAATTACTATTGTGCAAGTTAATAATCTTTAATTAATAAAGCTGAAGATACTTTAGAATTTCTTTGACTGCTAAACCCATAAAATATACTGTCGCTACAAAGTTCCTAATAGTGACTCATAAATACTAATATTCAGACTTAAAAATAGGCCATTGAATCAATGATTGTTTGGAAACTTATAGCTGCATCACAATGCTTTCGAGGAAAATTGAATTAAATTATTTAAAAAAATTGAAATCAAAAACCCGTGAAAAACACTAAATAGATGTGATATAAAAAGAACAACATTATAGTGTGTTAGAAAACCAGGTCACTAGGTCAACCATGAGGTCAGAATGCAGCCCGGCTATGCAAAAGTTGAAATGAGTTTCTATTAACTTCACTAACCAATAATGACCTATAAATCAGTTTTTATGGATGAATTTCGAAACTTAATTGAATAAGAAAAAGAACGTTAAATGTATACTAGGGTTCTTGAATTGTGAATAATAGATTATTCTACTGTGACTGAATTCTCGACTAGAGAAGAAATTAAACACCATATTGTTACTTGAAGCAAATTCCTTTTCAAACAGCAAGATCTTGTCCTGTTTCAGAAAATAGCAAGTTGATGTTTGGATTGCTTTACTACATTTGTGCTAATCTACAGAGAGAAATTCAATGGGTAGTTTAGCTCTTATTAACCACATAAGATGGCAATATAATAATATAAGGGCGTATTGACAATTCATGCAGAAAGAGAACAGATTAAACTACATCTTAGTTATAAATGAGACAATAAAAAGGGAGAAAAGTTTCATCAATTACAAATACTCAGCAGAATGTATGTTATATGTTGATATATATGTTTCTTTTTCTAGAAATTCCCATGAGATTTTGACAAAGTTTATGTTAGCAGGTGAAGTGATGATGCAAGTATCTTCAACAAGGATCTAGTTTAACCTCCCTAAACCATGATCCTGTCATATGATACTACCGCTAGCAATGGCACTCGACCATTAGTCTAAGAAGGTTATTGACAAAAAAACATATTTGGGTAAAATGTAATGAGGGTATAGTTTAATTAACCCTTAGGATATTTATAGCACCTACTGCAATACATGTTTATATTCTTAGCAGCCTCACACTTATAACAAAGAGTGTAATCTAGGGATGTTTTCCTTACTTGCATCAGGCTATCAATTGAAAACTTGAAACTGTTCTCCACTTGCATATTTCACATTGAAAGTCTGAAACTGCCTAACAGAGAATGAAACCTATCTTTCTTAGTACCATTAAGGTTTAAGAGGGAATAAGCCATCGCATCGTCACTGGGTGGAAAAACTATCTTCTTTACACCATAATGTTAGGTTCAACAACTAGAACATCTAAAACATGCCTGATATTAAAATTGGTATACAGAGAAAATAGGAATGGGGATAAGGCCAAAGATATTAAAAGACTGATCAAAAGACACTGCAGATTATGTGCATAGATAGCCGGGGGAGAGAGATTTTGGTTCACAATAATAAAGAGGTCAGTGGACTATCAATGAAAACCCAAAGATGACAAATGCAGAACAAAAAAATACAAAATACAAAGCAGTTCATTTTAAACAAAGACGTCAAAAAAGAAAATGCGAGGAAAAAAATGAAAAATGAAACCTAAAAACTGTGCTGGCATAAGAAATCAGACATGCATAACAAAGATATGATATACAAGCATCCCAATGAAACAATTCATTCACTCCTCAGCTAGAACTATTTCTATTACATTACACATACGTAGCAATAGCGGTGAAGAGCTAACTAAAGTTAGGGAGTAAATGAGATCAGGGCTCAAAATTTTGGAGATAAAGAAAACTGGATGCATAATGAACCCATAGACAAAGAAATCATTCATTTCATCAAGTATTGAACAATAGAGTCCATATGAGACTTGACAATATTTCCGGTGCTTGTCAATTGAACAAAATTAGCAACAAGTAAAGCAGCAGTTAAATGAAGCTTTTGTTCTAAAAGAAAATGTCATTGGTGATTTGTGGATTCTTTTGCTTAGTTAGCTTGCTATGCCTGCAATTTTCTGTAGCTGGATACGATTTTCATTAGAGATATTCTAGTAATGTAGTGTTTGCATTAAAAGTAGTTTTCAGTTGTTGTTTAGGTCAAGTCATATTTTAAGTCTAGGGTCTCTAAGATGCAGCCGAATACAGCTTTTCTTGCTCAAGTTTCTCAGCCATCAAGTTTTTTTCACTTTGAAGTACTGTTTGTCCTAGCTTTTGAGGTTTTTATATCATCGTGACAGCTCTAGCTGAGGTAGATTGTTGAATTGATGAAATACAGTTGCTTGTTGTGAGGTTTGCTTCTTTCCCTTTATTTTCTAGCACAATTCGTTCCTTCCCTTTGTTCTTTATATCTATTCTTCTATATTGGAAGTCTTCTATCTTCTAAAATCTATAACTGCTTCCTTATTTAAGCAACACCTAATGCCAAAGCTGAAAGGGGGCTGCATCACAAACCTTAGAAAACAAAATTCGAGGTGCAGAAATCAAGCATCAATAGAAGTCACCTATTCTGCCATTCACCAACTCGTGAGTTGAAATATCAGAAAGCAGAAAAGCAAGAGAAGCTCCAAAAAGACCATTTTTCTTCTCTCCAGTATAATAGCTCCATAGAGGTTCTAATCATCAAAACCATCCAAACCAAGGGTAACACCATTGAGAAAGAAACCTTAAAAGAGGCTGCAGAGAAGATCTTCTAGGGCGTATCAAAGTTATTGGTTAATGAAACCATAAGTCTCTGAATGACTGATTATCAGCTCAAGTTCTGATTTCAATTACCCTCTTATTTTCTATTCCTAGTAGTTCAGGTAAGATGTCCAAAGCTGATGAGGTGCCTTTTAGTCCCTAATTAATATAATTGGGGGAGAGATCCATCATAAGATAGAGCAGAAAAATATTAGTTATCATGTATGATCAAAGGCAGAATTTATCTTGCAGTGGAAGGTAGATCATGCATGAAAGATCATCTAGGACATTCAGGATAATGATCCTAAAGTAACATAAGAATGTATTTGCATACCAAAAATGTAAAAAGATAAAAGATGATAAGCTGAATGAAAAGATGATCATAAAGTGTCGCTTTTGGTCCTCCTAAGCACAATCTTGTACTTCCATTTTGAAAATTTAAGCATCTGTATACCTTCTATATTTGTAAAACTGGGAACTCAACCTTCTGTATTATTATCCTGAAAAAGTGAATAAAAATGACAACACCAAGAATTTGCAGAACACAGATTGTATACATCTTAGAGGGAGGAATAACCTTCTATAATCAGGAATTCCACACTCTGTGCTCATCCCGGCACCAGTTAGAACAACAAGTTTTGAGCTGTTCAAGAGAAAGAATTAGTTAGGGGTTTCACAACATCATGTAAATACTTGTTCTCTTTGATGGGTGTAAAACAGGTTGGAAGTAACAGAAGTCAAAACTGAACCTCACTCCTGAAAGAACATTTGAGGTATCTATCATTCAAAAGCTATTTTGAAGTATGGCACATTTAGCAATGGAGGTTCAAATGGACAGACTCAATTTAGAAAAACAGAAAAAGTGACTGGCACAGTTTACACTGAAGCATGAGAATATCAAGAAAAGTCCCAACGAAGACAACAACAGAAATTGAAACGTCAAACTGCTCGTGACATAAACCATATACATTCATCAAAACAAAATTCTGACTGCTGGATTCATTTTCTAACAAAACTTTGAGGAATCTACCAAAATATCCATCATACCTCTTATCAAAGAATTGATACAACAGATTGATGTCAGCAGTGCTAGGTGGATCTGAACTGGGAACCATCTTCTTGTTCCTCAAATTTGAAGATGCCACTTCTTCATTTTCTGAAGCAGCCTTCGGAAATGAAATACGAGCTCTTGTCTGTACAAGCTTTACAGATCCTTGAAAATATATAGTCTTTCCTACTCTGTTAAGAGATTTCCTTCTGCTAGTTGAAAGAATACCATCTGAAAGCAAGGATGAGATCAGAACCATTGATGTAAACCTTGCAACATTTGCAAGGCAGTGCAAATAAAAATTATGAAATTGCAAGACAATTACCTGCCACTGTCTTCAGTAGATCTTTTGCAGCTTCTGATACCTGTATGTTTCACCAGCACAGTAAGAAAAATCAATTACAWGACCTACCAAATTCCCACTGGCCCAGGTCACAAAAATATGCACAATATTGAATCTCAGACCAAACAGCAGATTTTACCATTCTAAGATGATCACTTAAGATTTCAGAATGAAAAAAGACTGCATAAGATCAATTGAGGCCTAATCCATCAGTTAATTTCAAAATCTAATGCCTAGACTTAAGATTCATGTAACAAATAGTCTAAGAGAAGCCTTATGACATGCACTGGCAAGCTAGAGTTCTCCTATAAAACAGCTCTATCAATCAAATAATCTACTAGCCAGCTTTTGCAAGTTTCTGTCAGAATCAAATAAAATTCCATGCTTTCTTTTTGAGTTTAAAGCGTAAAGACTGAAAATCACAAGTAGTGGCCTGACTATCCTGCCTCAACTTCAACTGATAGGTAACAGGAACAGGAGACGAGAAATATCATAAACATTCCATATCCCCATAACTAACCAATTCAACTACAGGAATTAGATAAACACTCCCGATAATTTTTATCTCAGAGTGAGTTAACAGTGATAGTATCTAGATTATTTGCTAGGTGCAGCAGTTAATTGGCATCATTTCCTTGTAAAAGAGAAATTTTCTATCCATAACGTTTGAAGATATAATAATTAAACTGAAGATTGCATTTATGCCCCAATTTTYTCCTTACAGAGGGAGAGAGAGAGAACGTAGTTACAGGCATGAAAGTTCTGAAAGGCAATCGCAAAGCCAGGGCCATTTCGAGATAAATTCTTCTTCTGCTGACTCTTGTGCTGTTCTTAGATTCTTCAAGAAAACTTGTAAAGCATAGAGACAGAAAAGAGGAAAACAAACCATGTTTTCCCAAGTTGCCATTGATTAGACTAGATAAGCATTGCCGCTCGGACTAAGAGTTCCACGTTGCACAATTGTCTACCTCCACCTTCTTTCTTTTTTTTTTTTTTTTTTTCCCTCTCTTCTTCTTTGGGATTAATTTCAAACCAAAATTTTTGAGTGACGGACCACTGTAAAGTAATAATCTAAACTAAAATTTGGACTTTTCTCTGTTTGGCCATATTTTCGAGATCCTCTTAGCGTATAACATTGTTTTCCATTTCAAAAAAAATAAATAAATAAGAGTAGTTAACTTTGATTTTTAAAATTGCAAAAGATAAATTATGATACAGATTTATTTTATATTTCTATTATCGATTTTTCTCTTTATTTATAAAATAATTATATGAAAAACGTGTTCACATGTGATGTTATTAATTAAGATGCTACATGCAATGCATTAAGTTATTCCGATGATGGTGCATTTTGTAAATGAGCTCACATTGATTTTGCTTAGKGACACAATTTTTCATGGCATTTTACATTGGAATATTTATTTTTTTGTCAATTGGCCTTTGAAATTGACATACAATAGTCACGACCAATGTATAGCAACATTCCAACGACATAGAAATGTTAGAAAATAATAAAAAAGAAGCTACCATTGCCACAACACAAATATAACCTTCAAATTGGTCTACAATAATCACAACTCATCTAAAATAACACTCCACAACACAATAATGTTCAAAAATATTTTAAAAAAGTTAACATCGATACAACATAAGCATGGCTTTCAAAAGGGCTAATAACAGTCACAATTTATATAAAATAACATCTGCGTAATGATAAACTCGTATTTTGTATTATATTTTATCCTTATTTAAGTCGATTCTTGTTAAGAACGTGTCCTTTAACTTTGCATTATACATAATTATGTTCAAATAATTTATTGTTGGTTAAAACCATAGAAGACAAGAAAGGGACAAAAATTAAGAAAAAAGGAAGAAAAGACGTCAAAAGATTAACTTAGAGAAGTTTGAGGCCAATCTGAGATTTTCAGAAGTAAAAAAGGATGAAAATTTGGCTAAGTGATATTGAATGAGAAAAGTTTGATTGGGCTAAAATTTGACGAGAACTAAGCTATGACATTTAGGTGCCAGCACACAACATTTCAGGATCAATTCAATGGGAAAATGGATGAACCAGTGCCAAATTGATGCAAAAATTAGCATAGATTTGGTTATTAGGGCAGTTTTAGGGCTCTTTTTTATAGAATTTTGAGTCCTAATCAGATTAGGAAACTTCTTTAACTATAAATACATGTTTTGAGACGTGAAAGAGCAGGTAGACACTTTCCTAAACATATTTTGAACAATTATTTGAGAGAAATTCAAGAAAAAAATCAAGCAAAGCAAGCCAAAGAAGAGGATTCAAACAAGAAGATAAGAAGAATCGATCATCAACCAAAGTTTATCATATCTTAATTCTCTTGGGAGTGAATCAATGTATCTTTTTGGCTAAGTTTCTATAGTTGGTTAGGTTATGGGAAGACTATTTCTATTTAATGAGTTAGTTGTTCTTTTGCCTCTATTGTTTACGATTCCCCATTATCTTACTTGTTAATTGTTGCTATGTCATTCTTATTATGTTTATAACTTGATCACCTATAAATCGATCTAATAATCAATTATGAAGGATCGAAAGATGAACTAATTGGTTAGGAACTAGGTAACAATAACCCGTACTATTAAACCGACTAAGGATAAAATCKATTTCTATTGGGCAATTCCAAAACTAGGTGACTATGGTTAGTGAAATTTGAGAGTTCGATAAATCGATAGTGCAATTCTAATTAACTTAATTCACATAGGGATATAATTTTTGTTAATCAAGATCAAGGCTTTATGCCAAAGAATTGGTTAAAACCTAATTTAGGGGATTTTACCATTAACAAACTAGATGGAATTTGGAATTGTAACAATAGAGGTTAAGATCATTTTAGGTCATTATTATTAGAATAAATTGGATCAATACTCTAACCAACTCTACTTTATCATATCAAATTCTTTGGAATCATCTGGGTTTAGTTTTATAATTGTGGCTTTTATTTGTTTTCGTTAATTAGTAGTTTTAATTGACACTATTTATAATCGGTAGTTTAGATTAGGAGAATTTGGTAATTTTGATACTTAATATAATCCCTGGGGGATCGACACTTGATTCACTCACTATCCACATTTGGACCCTAGTACACATGCTAGGATTTTGTACATCACATAACATAATAATGTATAGGAACACTGAAAAACATAGAAAAACAATGTCACAACATAAATATTGTCAAATACAGCCAATTGATCCAACATGAATAGACACTCGAAGTATACAATTTAACACAATTCACGTTCAGGGCAATTTTTTGTATTATGACCCATTGTATGCCAGGTCTTGTATTTTCGAGGAGAATAAGGGTTTAGATAATCCATATCACATTGAATCCTTGTATTTTGAAGACTTCTCCTTTGCTTTCGCTTCATATTTCACTTATGGTGAACAAGGTTGAATGATGCGGGCTCTCCAAAATAAATCATGGAAGCGGGTAGAAATTTCATTGATATGTTCTGCAGTAGTCCTAGGAATAGATCTTATGAATAAACTCACCAATTACCCAACCTTGTTCACGATAAATAACAAAAACATGTAAGAAAGAAATCTCAAGCCGATAACCTGATCCATTCATACCTTCAGTTGCTGCTCCATAGTCACCGACATTGAATTATCACTTGTGGATGACTGATGGTAATCTCTGATCGTGCATTAGAATGGTGTGAAAAAGAGAAAATTTGTTTTTCTTGAATCCTAAGTCTATCATCCCCACTAACAATAATTTATATGCATCACCATTATGAGATGAGCTCGGGAAATGTACATCTTCCCAATTCAAGGAGGAATGATGTGGGTAAAAATCCATTGATTTTACTAGTAATTACGTGCATATTTTCACCCTTTCTAATGTGATGAATTAATATTTTGTACTATTTTGCCTTGAACATTGGTTAAATTTAATCAAGTGACTTTATTTATGCAATACTGTACAATTATAGAATTCATGTGATATTACTGAGGTAAAATGCCCTGATTTGTAAGAAAAAAGATTCTATAAATGAAATAGAAGATTACTTGAAGAAGAAGTAAAAAGTTGTTCAATGCTATAGAAATGTGATGCTGCAACATTGAAGATTAAACAGGAATTGCACGACAACCGAGAAACGAAAAACGGAGTTGATTCTATCAAAATTTGAGAAGTCCTTGGAGCCTTAATTTAAGGGAATTTTTCTGGACAAAAAGGCAGAAAGTAGGATAAGCGAAAGCAAAGGAGAAGTCTTCAAAATACAAGTGGGTCCTTGGTCCACCAAGAATTTGACAAGTGGATTATTTATGACAATTTTTTGCCAATCTTCTGAAGGAAGTTTCAGATAACATCTAGAGACTTGTTGAACTATTTATCTTCTTGCTTTTTCTGAAATTGCTAAGGAAATGGCAGCTTTTGGTGGACTGGTTGCTGATTTGTCCTTTCTAATGATAATGCTGCAGCATCAAAATTTTCTGCATTAAATGCTGATGCTAGTGCATTGAATTCAACCTATTTTGGACCAATGTCTATTATCATGCTCTTATTCGATTTCTTTATCTTCTCTTTCCCTTGGAACTTTCTTTTGTTGACGAGATTCACCCAACTCTTTACCACTCTTCAAGGTGATAGCCTTGCAATGCTCTTTTCCGTCTCTCATGGGAATTTCTGTATCACTAGGAAGGATACCATGGGGTCTATTGCTCAAGACAATTGCAAGCTATCCCATTTGGTTCTCCAAGTTCCTAAGTGATATAGTGTGGCTTTAAATGATTGCATCTTGTCTTTAAGTATCTTTTTCACTCTTTGCCATAAATTTCTTGAGAAGCATTTCAATAGAGTTGTTTTGATCACTATGTTGCCCCCAATTTTGCTGATTTTTTTTTTGTTGAAGTCCAAGTTGCCCATGAGGTCTAAACTACTGCCCTTGTGATTGGTTATTTCCTTCGCTACCCCATGAGAAATTAAAGTGATTTCTCCATCCTGGATTATAGGTGTTGGAGTAGTGATTGTTGTTCTTGTTGAACCCTCCTCCCACATAATATACAGATTTCGAATTTGAGGGACAACTCTCAAAAAGAGTGCCTCTCTCCATAGTACATGCAAGAAGGTAATGAGGATGATGGCATAGATGTATGCTATCGTAACCAAGGCTATTGTCCCATAGATAACCCTGATTGTACTTGCATAGACTAACTTTAACATATTCGAGATGGAAGTTACCTAGCTACAAGAGAAGACATTGCATCAAGGTCATGGATTCCTGCCACTTTCCTTGCTAATAAAGGTGCTATAGATGCATTTCTAGCTGCTAGCTACTAAAAGCTATTGCTGGCAATCCTCTCCAATATCTCAAAAGCTTCACTATATGATTTGTCAAGCAATGCTCCATTGGCCGAGACATCTACTACGTTGYGGTATTAAAGGCTTAATCTATTATAGAAAGTTTCTATTTTTATCCAGTGAGGGATCTCATGAGGTGAACATTTCCTTAAAAGCTCCTTGAACCTTTTCCATGCTTCATAAAATTCTCATCATCATGCTATTGAAAAGCTGTAATGTCATTCCTCAGTTTGGCTTTCTTGATTGGAGAAAAATATTTGAATAAGAATTTYCCTGCCAAATCACTCCATAAAGTAACTGAGTGAGGGGGTAAAGTGTTTAGTCAATCTCTAGCTCTGTCCGTCAATGAATATGGGAAAATTTTGACTATAAGAGCTTTCTTATTGACCCCTTGCAACTGAAAAACATCACTCACTTCCAAGAATAGACGGATGTGCTGATAAGGATCCTCTATAGTCATCCTACTAAACTGCCCCACTGTCTGAAGCAATTTAGACATAACTACTTTAAGTCAAAATGTTGAGCTTGAATAAGAGGCCTTACTATGCCTAGCTGAAAATCATCTAACATAGGTATGGCATAATCCCTGATGGATCTATTCCTGTCATCAGCTTTTACTCTAGCATTCCGTTCTACATTCAACATGGCAGTCATTGCTGCAACATTATGTTCAACAACCATCGCTATGGCATCCCCTGCAGCATTGAGTTTTGTGCCSATACTCRGTAATTTCCTTGTTCTCTTCCAGCCATTTCTCTTCTTCTTTTACTAGGACTTACACGTTGTCTTCTTCTCCTAGAACGGAAAGTTCTTTCTGGTTCAAGATCAAATGGATATGTGTTGTCCTCTTCGGACATTCATGTGAGAAAATTACTGTCAAGAACAAGAATAAAGAATAAAAATATAGAATAGGATTAAGAATAATAAAAGCAATAGAAATTCAAATATCACGACCCAGCTACGGTGCCAAAAACTTGATAGAAAAAATCACATATGTAAGTATATACGATCCACAAGTAATATAGAGTGAATAAGAGTATCGTCCCACGAGGATTGTTGATTCAAAATTAATGGTTTAAGTTCCTAATAAAATCAATAGTTTGTTGGTTGTTAAGAAAATAAAGTAAAATAAACTAAAATTATCTAATCACAATGATTGAAAATAATCACAGCAATCACATAAACGATATGATCAAGAGCTTAAAAGTGAGTTAGAGTTAAGAATCCCCTATATACTAATGTCCAAGAAGTTAAAACATCAATGTTGCAGACAGGTTGTGGCAATGACTTCTGAGCAAATACTACAGCAAARGTTTAGCTACAACATCAATGCTGCAGACGGGCTATAGCAATGACTTCTGAGCAAATACCACAGCAGAGATTTAGCTATAGTGGAAATGCAAATGGAGACAGAAATGACCTCACCCTTTCAATTTGTTGGTCTTTGTTCCTCTTTCATTAATTTATTCTACCTGTCGGAGTTACTTAGCTTAAGGAACACAAATAAAATTTGAGTCTCATGTGATTTTATAGGTAGAATATGAATATCTTCAATATTCTATGGTCTCTCTAAGATATTAAAGCTTATCTCAAGATAACCAAACCCACAACTACTCAAGTTTTCTACCTCTTTAGCTACCTTTCGAAATTCAAGAAGCTCACACAAACAACATTTATGGCCAATAAAATAGTGAATGTAAACAATATATAGCCTTGAGTAAAGCATTTATAAAGAGCAAACCTTGCTCAAGTCATTCAAATAGACATTAAATACATAGGTTCATTAAAACTCTAACTTCTAAGAATTCTAAGTAGTTAGTTCATATTTTTAGCTGAAATAAAATACAAGATGTAAAAGATTAACATATGAAATACATCTTAAAATAATCACTAAGAGAAGGAGACACAAGGCTAAAGAGGTTGATGAAGTCCAATGGTGAAGGCTTTCATGAAGTTTTCTTCTTCTTCTTCCAAGCTTCTCTCTTTTTGCTCTCTTTCCCTCTCCATTTTTCTCTCTTTTTTGTTTTAGCTTGTGAAATTTGAAATCCTTCTCCTCGTTTCAACCTCCTCTCTTTTGTCACCTAAAGCTTGCTTTGGAAGCTTGGCAAAAAGGTTCATAAGCAACTTTTTGCTTTTTAACTTTTGATTTTTTGACTTTTTGCTTTTCACCTTTTTGCTCTTTAGCTTTTTGGCCCAAAATTGATTATCACCTATATCCAATGATGACTTTTCTTTTYTTCCTTGACTTTCTTTCTTTGAATAAAATATTCTTTTTTACTTGTAATATTCAGTGCTATTGCGTTGCAATTTTAAGCCATTGTTATCCATTGTAGCAACATCGAATGAATCTTCACTTGTTCATCAAGTGACTGTCTATTTTACTTATAGAATCCTTTTTCTTACAAAATAGAGTATTTTATCTTAGCAGTTGCATAAGAATTCTATAATTTCACACTAGTGCACAATTGAAGTCACTTGGTTGATTTTAAACAATATTCAGGGCAAAATAATATGAAGTTACTTCATCATATTAAAAAGGGTGAAAACATTCATACAATCACTGGTAAAATTAATAGTTTCCCACTCATATCAACTACACAAGCAAACCTTTTGGCAATGGCTTGGTTCATTTTCAAACCTTGAACCATTTAAATTGAAACTATTACCATCATAATCATCATCATCATCAACAACAACAACAACTATTTAAAGCGAAACTTTAAATAAAACATGTAACAATAAAGTTTACCTTGACACATAATATTAAAGGTCTGAAATGGTTGATTCATTGGCACAAGTTGCAAATTTTGTTAAAAAACGAAAGGAAATGACAAAAAAGTACTTTAGAATATATAATATAATGAGTAAAATTTACTTAAATTTAAAAAAATAATAAAACATAAATAAATTACCTTAATCAATCTTTTCAAGAAATTCGAGATCTTCCTCAACATTAACTAGATAGGTTTCTCTTTGCAACCAATCCTTGGCACACATAAGACCTTGAACCATTCTAGGAGTCAAAGAGCTCCTAAATGTGTTAAGAACACAACCTCCTATACTAAAAGCTGATTCTAAAGCAATCTAGATACAGGGATAGCAAATATATTTCTAGCCATTTGAGCAAGTATATGAAATCTTGGAGCATTGAGCTTCCACCATTCCAACATATCAAAACTATCATCATCTATCTCTTTTTCTTCTCCAATGTACTTGTCTAATTTATTTTTATTATCAATCCCTCCAGTCTCATTCAAAAACATATCATACTCATGCCTAATCTCTACATTCAAATTTCGCCTTCTTTATGGTCCCACGAGAATTGCACAATGCATTTGAAATAGAACAAATGGATGACCATGAACATGAGTGTGGCAGTGATGTAGTAGTGTGAGATGATTGAGTGCTTAACCTTTTATACTCGTCAAAGAGTGCATAAATCCCTTCCTTCACCTTACTTGCAGGAATATTGCTATCAGGATATATTCTTCGAATCCCGCACTAAACATAATGAAGGTTAAATCAAGGATCAAGAATCACAGCATAAAACATAATGAAATTCAACTTTTCATTATTCCCCCAATATTTGTTATACTTTTCCCTCATCCTCGTTGCCATTTCCCTCAACTTAACATCTTCACTACCTTACCAAGAATTCAACAATGTTACCACATCACTAAGTCCATGGAGAACTTGATTAGAAATCACATATAATGAGCCTAAAACTCGCAATATTAAATCATAAAAATGTCCTAAAAGCTTCACAAAACAAGAAATGTTTCCCTAATCATCATCAATAGGCAGACCACTCAAACCATCACATTCTAAATCAATACTATAATGCAGATCTATATTTGCAGGTCTTTCAAATGCTTTTGCAAGAGTCAAAGYTGTATCTAGCATCAAATAAGTCGGATTCCACCTAATAAGAACATACAAGCACAATAATCTCTTGCTCTTTATTTTTTCCATTTCAATACAATCCTTAAACTTTCTCAATCTACTAGGAGACTGTCTTATATATCTAACTACCACCTGAACACGATTAATTGAAGGGACAATCTCTTTCAGACCATCAAACACAAGAAGATTTATTATGTGAGCAATACATCTCACATGAAGATACTTTTCGCCTAACAAACTAGTACCCCAATTAGAAGTTCTTTTCTTTAAGTAAGATATTGCAATATCACTTGAACTTGCATAATCAACAGTAATGGTAAAGATTTTGTCATTTCCCCAATCAGATAAACATTTTTCAACTCCTTTTTCAATAGCCTCACCTTTATGACTATCTATGGGACAAAATTTAGAGCTTTCTTATGCAAAATCTAGTCATTATCAATGAAATGAGTAGTGAGACACATATAATTAATTCTTTTCTCAAAAGTTCATGAATCTGTAGTAAGGCAAATTTTATTGGATGACTTTTTTTAAAAACTATTCAATTTTTCCTTCTTTTCTAAATACAATTCATAGCAATCTCTTGTAACAGTAGTACAAGATGGGACTTGAAAATATGGATATGCTATAGACATAAAATGCCTAAACCCTTGATTTTCAACGAAAATAAATGGTTGCTCACCAACAATGATCATATATGCAGAAGCTTTTCTAGAATCTTCTTGATTAAATCTCCAAGTAACTACTGAACCAGCTCTATCCACATGAACAAAGATTGTTGTTTTACCTAAATTACATTGGTCTCATTGTTGTGTAGATTTTTCATGCAGCCTTTTATGTGATTCTTCAAAGTACTTGTACCGTTAGCCGAAGTGTTAGCAGCGTAGTCTGCTTTACAATAGTTGCAATATGTTCTTTACTCCCCTTCTTTGGTTGCATGTTTAGTCAAGTGAGACCAAACAACAAATCAAGGTTGCATTGCTTTTCTCTTTTTATTACCTTGGCTAGCAGTTGAAGAATTAGATCCTTAACTTGTTTTAGGTGGAAGAATGACATTTTCAGGATTTAATGGTAAACTATCAGCTTTATTTGACATCCTATTATTATACTGGAAAGAAGGAAAAAGAGATTTATATTCATATGTTAAAAAATGGCAAAAGATCAAACGTTGCTAAAAATGAAATGGCAGACTGTTGTTCACTGAAACTACTGAATAGCAATTGTTGTTGGTCTGTTCACTAGAAACTACGCAATAGCAATTACTATTTTCATATGCAATTGTTGTTCACTGAAACTACTAAATAGCATGAGCTTTGACTTCATATGTCCAATCGAATATGATTTAATTAGATTGTGTTATAGGATTCAGCAAACAGATAGTCTCAAAGAGAAGTGATATTGATGAAGTATTAAACTATCAGTTATGCCCTTGAGACATGTAATATTCTTATTTATGATATATACTTTGCATTTCTTCCATAATCTGTGAAATTTGCTATACAAATCACAATTTCTTTGAGAAATTTCAAGGAACTCTGACTCTAAGTATCAAATAAACATTGCTAAGCAATTTCTTGGATCATGATGTTGGTCTATGAGTAATATATGCTACTAGCCATCCTGGAAAGTATCTCTTTATTGGATTTTTTTAATATTTATATTTGAATTCTCAGTTAAGGTTTCTGATTCTGAGTCATGTTTGATTTGTTGTTTGTTTACAAACCCTACACCTATAAATTCCATCATATTTATACATAGTGATAAGAACAGAGATAGACTTATTCCCTGATGCAATATAGTAATTGTCTTTATCCTTTTTGATTGAAGTAACATAATGTTTTGCCCAATTCGCAAACAAGTAGGAATGCTTCTAGGTATTTAAAGCGGAACCATGTTTTGCAAGCATACAATAGTTGTCAATAACTGATTAATATCTTGCTGAAATAGTTAACCGTCCATGTGTTCTTGTTTTTCTCATTTTGAATTTAAAAGTTCTTTAATGCACATTAACTCTATATGTTTTGAGTAAATAAAGTAAAACTCTTTCTCATTTGATTTTATTTCATATTTATTAGTAGTAATATGTAGGCGATAAAATGTTTTCCTAAATTGAATTTTCCTGCATTGACAGCTTCAAAGATGTGCAGAGGATAGAACAATCCTCATCACAACCTATAAAGGCAATCACAACCATCTATTACCACCAGCTATAAGGCAATGGCATCAACCACATCATCAGCTGCAAGAATGTTACTCTCAAGTTCAATGCCGAGCTTGGATGGTCTAATGAACCCGAACTTCCTAGCCAAAACTCTATAAATAACTAGGGAATAAGACATTTAGTAATTAGCGTCACCTAGTATTCCACTAAGTCATTTTGCAGTTGAATCTACATATTAGGCATTAGTAATTAATCTGTAAGATCACTTGATCCTTAACAATTGAAAATATGGAATAAGTTCAACAAACGAAACAGTAATCAAGAGCTTCAGCTCATTAAGCAACAGTTTGAGTTAAGTTTCAAACTATTGGATATTGTAACAAACCAAGGCCTACTTAAATAAGCATCTTTCTATGCAAGTCTATCCAAACAAAGCCCAAGCTCAAAGATAAACTTCTAGTCAGGCGAAACAAGCACAAGAAAAAGTAATAAGATTGCAGCTATTTTGAATCTTCAGAATACATATACTGCATAGTAATTACTATCAAATGCAATGCCTACATAAGCAAGTGAAAATCACAATAGCATGAAATAAACAATCAACCTTCAACATGAAAACTCCAGGTGCTAACACATGTTATGGAAGCAATCTTTAAACTCATAAGAAAAATTAAAACAAATAACTGAATCCTCTAAAACCAAGACAACTTGACAAATGCTGCAACACAAGAAAACCAAAAAGAAAACAAGAAATAAAAATCCTCTAAAACACCCAAAAAATAAAATTGAGAAAAATTAAGCAAATCTCATCTCCAAGACACCAAAAACCCAAAACGGAGCTGTAAAACACAAAAAAATTCAACAACAGAAGGACAAATTAAAATTATAAGGAAAGAAAAGGAAAAAGAGAAAGGCCAGGAAAAAATTATAAAGAAAGAAACAAGAAAAGACAAGAAAGAATGCATGTAATTATAAGTTATAACTTTATTGACTTGCAGAAGGAAAAAACATTCAGTTCAAGAACTCATCTAACGGTGTCGAGATGCCGATAATCAAGCAATAGAYGCTTCTAGGTCTATGGTGGGGGCCGCGAAACCTGGATGGCAGCGTCCAACAAGACTGATCGTGATTGTGTATCAGTGGGGGCCATGCAGTGGCAAGGAGTTGGTGGTCAATTAGGGTTTCAGCTTTCAAGAGATAAAATGAGACTTAGGAGTCAAGATCCAGGACTAGAGTCAAGAAGCGTTGGTCGAATTCAGAACAAAAAGTGAAAATTAATTATTCAACAATAAAAAATAAAAAATATTTCGATTTTTTGGTTAAACTGAAATAAGAAATGACAAAATCAAGAATCGAACCGATCTTTTGATTATTTTATGAAACTGAACCAAATTAGACTGAAAAATCAAAAATTCAAACCGAATTGCTTAAATTGGTTCGGTTCGATTGGATTTTTCAATTTAGATTGAATCATGACTGCCCTTACATGTTCCTCTCTATTATTTGCTTGAGTTTTATATTGATTGGTGTGACATTTATCATCTTAAATACACTCAACATTTGTTGCACTCACAAGCGTTTGATATTTTGTAAAAAATGGTAAAAACTTTATATTTGTAAGAAAAAAATTTTAAAACCCAAATCACCCCCTCTGTGGGTCATTTCAGCTCTCTTATTCTGGTTGAAGGATGACTGAAACATTGATTCATAAACAATCACGAGATTTACTGTTTTATCATTTCGATTTACTGTAAGTATTTAATTACTCTCTGTTTTTTTGAAAAGTTCGGGTATTCAATTTTTATTCGATATGTAGGAACCATATTTGATTAAACTATTTACTTTATAGTTAGTTAAACCTACAAATCTATAATTTTTTGCTAGGCTTAAGTTAGTAGTATCTTGATGGGTTTATGCTTGTATTGGCTGTATAATTCTTGTCATAGGGGTAAATATATAATCTAATCCAAAACAAATAATGTTTATGAGTTTGTGGTTATGAATTGGATCTCTTTAAAATTTAATGCCATCAGAACACCTAATCCTGGAGTTCTCTTACGACTGTCTCTTGGATAAGGAGTAGTTAATGGGGAGTCCTTTTAGCTACCGAAACAATAAGGAGTCGGCGAGGGTACCAAACAACTAAAACCAGATTTTTATATGGTAAATTAAGTTATTTTTGCATTGATGATCAATTGAGCAGAATCAAGGTGGGTTTAGTTACTTTAGTTCAATATTTTTCATGTATTGCTTTCTATATTCTGATTGTCGTTCTTGAAATGTTCTTGTTTCAATTCTTGCTTTATACAAATTGTTAATCTAGGAAAATTCCAAAACCCCCATTTTTTGTGCTTTCTTAGAAGGAAATAATCTCACCAATTCTCTGAGGAGATGACTTTACTCACTGGGACATTAATTCATCCATTAAGAGTAGGTTTCAATTATTTTCTCGATTTAATAACACATCAAATTTTGGCACCATTGCCTGGAAATTGGTTTCCAGCATTATATTTCTTTTAATTTTTTCCTCTTGTTCTTTTTGGTGCATATCTTGTTGACCTGTTGCTTCTTTTTGATCGTAAATATGAACTCCTTCATAGCTTGCAACTTGCGCACCATTTGGATTTGGACAAGACATATATTCAACAAAAGTAGATGCGGTGGATTTCTTTTTCATTGGACAATAATTAGCTATACTAATTTCTTTGTTGGGATATCTTATTGTAGTAAAAGGAAAAATACAAGTGGGAACTTATGAATTTTGTACTGCTATCGATCATCTAACTGACCAAAGTCCTATACGTCACTATGAGCCCTCGAGCAAGAAGTGAAGCCACTTCAGTGATTGAGTTGATGAGTGAAGCCATGAGTATACCAATGCAAATAGAGGATTGACCACCCTAAAGGACATATGATCTATATGAGTATGTCAATCTAAATRGGTCATTTCAGAGCCCACCACAATGGGAGTATAATCCTTATGCAAGACCATACAGCCCAGGATGAAGTGATTATCATGATTTCAATTCTGGAGCATAACAACAAAATTTTCAACATTCTCAACCGTTGGAACCTATTCCACTCACTACGAAAAAATTAGGTAAATCTTTGAAGATATTATTGATAGTATTACTAAAAACACGAAGTTGATCCAATAGTAAAATATCAAGTGCCAACAAGAAATCAAAGGTTTCAACATGAGATGAGAACAAATATGCACAACGCAATAAGCAATATAAGTGGGCTTGAATCAAATCAAGAGGAATTGCATTCTCAAAATCATACAGATCAAAAAGCGTGTCCTGACTCCTAGGGAGTGAAAATGAGGTGCAACATACATTATTTAATGAGGAAGCACACAAGGAAGATGATGAGCTTGCACAAGTGAAAAGGGAATATGAGGAGAAGGAAATAGTTGCTCTTCAAATACAAACTAAGCATCCCAAAGCACTTTATGATGGACAAGTAGATACACTAGTGACAAGTCATCCATCCCTTTTATATTAACTGAATCTAAGAAAGAAGAGGAAGAAAAGGAAATTCTCGAGATCTTCACAAGGTTGAGGTAAAGTACCTCACTATGCTAGGTCCCCTATGGAGTTGTGCATCAGCTAAGAAAAGGATGAAAGCTAATGAATTGATATCTGTGGAAAAAAATGTTTCACATATCGTCCAAAAATAATTGTGCCACGTTGTTGTCTCTTTCAAAGTATGCAATGATATATCTAAGAGAGCATTATTAGATCTTGGAACTCAAATAAATGTCATGCCTCTTTCCTTTTTATTCATCCAATATATGTTTATTAAGGGAAATAGGTGTGGTTATTCAACTTGTTGATAGATCTAATGTGTATTTTGAGAAAGTTTGAGAGAATGTTTTAGTTTAGGTTACTTACGAGACGATTTTTCCTAATGATTTTTTATGTGTTTGATATGAAAGATTATCATTCCTCTCATTCTATCTGTAAAACATTTAAGATACCAATTGATACATATAATAGTGCATCCACCATGGAATTTGAAGGAAAATTATTAAATATAACATTTATGAATCCATGAGATACCCTAATGAAGTACCTTATGCTCTTGTTGTATATCTTATCCTACTAGAGCATAAATTCTTTTATTTGGATAGTAATTATAAACTAAAAATTGCTCTTAACATAAAYTTCACTATTGAGGGTTGCATAAATTCTTGAATATGGATCTTGGTATATTGCATTCTAGATGGATAGACCATTCTTTTGTTACTAAAGTGTTTTCTCATTGTGCAGTTGAGTTTCGAAATTAGACTGATCAAACATATAATGTTATTAGTGATAAACTTAAAGAATTTATTGAGCATGTGGATGTCTAAGATTGAGAAGATACATTTCGTTCAACTAGTATCAATTAATTTGAAGAAAGAGATTGTCTAGCCAAAGATGTTAAAGAAGGGCGCTTGAGGCAACCAGTTGRTTTTTGTGGTTTATATTTTATTTTATTACTTATTTTCTTTCTTTCTTTTCGAGAATTGATTTCCTAAAACTATTGGGGGCTAATTTTGCATATATGATTTCCTAAGATATGCTCATATGGAAGTTTCCGAGAATCTACCTACAAGATGCCCCAAACCGTCCAACGCTTAAATTAAAATACCATATGGTGATATTAATTTCTCAAACAAAAGATCAATACAAAAATTTTATTTTATTTTATTTTATTTTTTATCTATCTCCAAAATAAATATCAAAATGATTTTATTTTCCTTTTCCTTTTTCTTTGATTTTTTTTCCCTTTCCCCTCTATTCTTTACCCTAATTATTCCATTTTCTTTTGTTTTACAGCCATCATCCCACCTTCACTCTACCACCACTATCAGTGCCCATCTCTCAACTGTCCACCACTTTGGGCCACAAGCAGATTGTTAAAAAAGGGCTCGATTTTCTCCCCTCCTCTTCTTCATTGTCAAACAAAAATGACAAAGTACCACCTTAGAGTAGCATGAATTTCACCACTCTTTCTCTCATCCACCACCATAAAGAAGTATCTATATTATGTATTCTTTGTGTGCCTTTCCTCTACCCGATGATTCACAATGAACCATTTAGGTGTATAGAAGTAATTTATTGTTCTATTTTCTTGTTTTGATGTTTAAAACGATATTTCTTTTGGAAAACAGAAAATACAAAAAAAAAAATTACTTTCCTTTTCTTTCTTTTTGCATATTTTGAGAGTCAGATTATTTTATGATCTCAAACTTCCACCTCTTGTGTATATTATTTGTTGGGCTAAAATTCTTAAGTTAGCATGTGTATAAGTAGTTACTTTGAGTATCAGTTATTGTTATTCCCACGAATAAAAGTGCTTTGAATAAAAGGATGGATGGGTCAATCCAAAAAGCCCACTTGGAGTGAGGTTTGATCTTGAAAGAGGAATTCTTACAATATGCTCAAGTATGTATTCTTTGTTGACTGGTTGTTAAACAACATTTGGTTTTTCTAGAGCTTGCATTGTTATTCGCATTGAAACCACATCAATTAAGGAACTTAGGATTACCCTTTTGGCCCTTATAATGTTTACCCTAATTAACCCTTTGAGCCTTTATCATTTTCTTTGACTAAACCATAATATATTTAACCCTTAGCCCTTTTATTTATTTAAAACCATCTTTTGAACCCAATGTTAAGCGAATGTGTCATAGTTGGGTGGCAATTAGAATACTTGGTGGGATACATGAAATTTCAGCCGCTATAATTTAAAATCTCTTATGAAGGAATGATCTCTTCCAGTTGTCGAAAGGCTTTGGCAGCATGCATAGTGGTGTCCATTCTTAACCAATTCCTAAAGGGTTTGCTCATGCTGGAGAGAACATCCCCACTTAGTGATCGATCTGCTAGTTTACACAAATATGAAGAAGTTATCAATCTTTGGATAGGTATAGATGCCATATTGATATGCTTAAGATGATGGATTCTACCCTCTCGGAGTACTCTCCGCTTTAATTTAATTTAAATCAATATGAACGTTTAGTTCAAAAGAATAAATGAGAGCAAAAAAGAAAAAAAAGAAAGGAACAAAACCAAAAAAAAAAAAAGAAAGAAAGAGAAAGAAAAGAAGGAGAAAAAGGAGCAGTGATTGCTCAAAGTAAGCAATGCTTTTTGTAGTCTACTTGATGATATCTTTCATGAAGGACAATAGTGATAACTTGAGAAATAGTTGTTGAAATATTTGAGAATAGTGTTGCAGTGTGAAAATGAATTGAGTGATTTTGCATTTCCTTTGATTTTTTAACCCCTTTTAGTACCATTATTGTTTTCATACCCTTTTACCCTAATTCCATTACAACCAAATAAAGACTTTTTTTATTCCTTTGATTTTTTAACCCTTTTTAGTACTATTATTTTTATCATACCTGTTTACCCTGAGTCATTACAACCAAATAAAGACTTGTTGATTGATGTGTGGATTTTACATCGTAGTGGTGCAGATGCGAAATATTTGTAAGCTTATGGTAATACTCTAAGTTGTCTCAACTTGAGTTATTATAATTCTCGCATATTTTGAGTGTTTGAGTGATTAGTCCTTACGAGAGATGTGGTTGAGAGTTGTGGATTTCGACTTTCACGTAATTATTAAGGGGATATAACATGTGATTTTATCTAGATGCAATGTTTATATCAGATTTTAGCTTACTTGTGATTATATATTGGTTGAGGAAGTTTGAGATTAGTAGGTTTTATTGTCTTGAGTTGTTCTCATGTCTTGTTTTGTTTTGATTTTTCTTTTTGTTTTTTGGAAGAATGCCTGAGGACAAGCATCATATAGGTGTGGGGGAGTTGATACAATCATTTTGAGTGTGATAATTGATATATATTTGATATGATTTTAGATAGATATTGTACTAATTTGGCAATTTTATAGATGTAATAATCATCTCAGAAATCGTAGGAAGAAGTTCGAGAAGAGAAGGTAACTTCGGTGAATCTTGATTAATAAAAAATGACTAGAAGCACCATTAAGATAGTGTGTAGGCATATAAGACAGTCAAAGAAACAAGGAAGTTGTTGTGCAAAAAATTGGAGGGCGCTTGAATTACCATATTAGGATCTTAGATATTTGGATTAGGTAATTAGGATATTTTAGGAATTTTTTTGTTATTAATTTCCTAGTCCTATATATATGGGGATAATACTGTAGGAATCAATAATTCATTTTAAACTTATTTTATTTTAGATTTTTGTGTTTATCATGTCTATGTTCTAAGTTCTCTTATTCTAGTTGAAGGATTGATGAAGCTTTAATTCGTAAACAATCGTGAAATCTAATTGTTTTATCCAACTCCCCAAGTATTTATTTACTCTATATATTTTTAGAAAGTTCGGGTATTCAATTTAGTCGATAAGTAAGATCTCATATTTAATTAAACTCTTTATTTTGTAGCCAATTAAACGTATGCCTATGTAATTGTTAGTTAGGTTTAAATTAGTGGTTGCTTAATGGCGTTATGTCTGGTCTATGCAGTACATTATTGTCCYGAAGGTAGATAATCTAATACAAAACAAATTAGGTTTATGAATTTGTTGGTTATGAATTAGATCTCTCTAGAACTTAATGCTACTGGAAGGACAAAACCCTAGAGTTGTCTTTCGTATTAGGGTCCTCTAGATACTAAAACAGTGAGGAGAGATTGATTGTCAGTAGGGTCTCGAACAACTATAACCATTTTATTTTATATTAAATTGAATCATTTTTGCATCGATGATCAAGTGAGTAGAATCAAGGTGAATTTAGTTGATCTTTCTCATATTCTTGATTGTTATTCTTGAAATATTCTTGTTTAAATTCCTGCTTTATATAAATTGTTACTTTAAGAAAATTCCAAAACCTGCTTCCCATTTGTTGTGCTTTCTTGGAAGGAAAAAATCTAACTGATTCCATGAGAAAAAAACTTTAATTGCTCTTATATTTATTCACCATTAAGAGTAGGTTTAAATTATTATTTTTTTTATCCGACAACTCTACAAATATTATCTTCTATAGCTCAAGAAAATCTAAACAGATAAAATTATGCAATGTTAATTATAACCTCAACATCATAAAAACAATTTAATGTTCATAGCAACCTAAATTCACGAACCAACCCATGTTTCAAAAAATAATCTATTTAATAAAACCAATCAATGATTTAAAGTAACATAATAAGGTGACAAGCTTAAATGGCCACATAAATAATGTACAAGAAGGGCACCCACTTATGACTTAGTCGTTAAGAGTGTAGCAAGAAGTGGCCTGTCCAATGTGCCTTAGGTGATCAACCCCRTCATTAGTCATCTCAGCCGTCCCACCACCTCTTCAAGGCTTCCTCCTGACTACTTGAATGCCATCATCTCTAAGTGCATGCTCTTCTCATTTATCAGCTTGAGTGACACGCTCCTCCGGCTGTGTGTACAGTCTCTTTGAAAGATTAGTCGCATATCCAATTTAGTTATCCAACACGGTCCCTAAAGTGTCGAGATGTGACAATCCTCGAGCCGACGCGATGTTCCAAGGATAGAAGGATCAAACAACAACTAATCCTCCGCTACAATCTCAAGAAACATGTCATATGGCTGAGAATCTAGGTCATCCATCTGTTTGGCTTGTCTGCCACCATGTCTGCTACCTCACTGAATCCATCCCTCAATCCTGCCACGAGCGAAGAAGTATGCTGCCCAAAAACACCCATCAATGTGTCTAACTAATAGAGGCACCTCGCAGCAAGCTCCACCCTCATCCCAAACGAGGAAGACTAATGATGCGGCTGTCYTGTCAATGCACTCATATCTAGTGGACATTGATATGTACACGCTCACAGTCCAAATACATAAAATTCTAAAATATCACTCAATGAACAATTTTCAAATAAGAACTTCTCTAACTATATATCATTCTATTACAACAATTTTAGAAAAAAGTTGATATACTTTCGTTTGTAAATAGAATAATTTTTCAAACTCAATAGGCTACAGCCAACGGATAGATCCCATTCTCCAACGAATATTTTCCAAACACACTTTATATATGAAAGATATTTTTAAGTAAGATATTTCTACCTAATACGTTTATACTTTACAACAATTTACATTTTATCTTCCTAGAATATTAAAAATACATTTATATCTAGGGAGGGTTAATCCACACCCTTATATGTTTGTGTGATCATTGATACACTTTTGACTTTTGACATATGAAATGATCACTTTTATCATTTTTAAACTATCCTTTTAATCGATCTAAAAAAATAATAAAAAGAAACCCTCAAATTCATCTCGTAAATTACCTTTAGGGAATGAGAGAAGTTTTATCTTTAAATAAAAAAAACTCAGATCACATATTTTTCTCGTAATTGGTGAATAAAATAAACAAAAATAGATATATATAATTAAAAGAGCAATTTAAGAATGATAAAATTTGAGCCATTGATTTTGAAAAAGTGAAAGGGCACCTACAAAGAAATAATTAATTAAGGGTACAATTTAACATTTTCCTTGTATTTATTTTATTCCACCAAAAAAGATTCCATGATTTCAGTCATATATAACTGTATTATTGTGTTGCCACTTGTCCACCCACTACCATGGTCCCTATTAACCCCACTTAATATCTAGAAGAAAAAGCAAAATAAAGTTTTTATATATATCATTGTAATTGGATTTAGATTTAATTTTCATAACAAAGGCTTTGAAATCCTTGCAACATGTTTTGAAAATGTTTTTCTAAGTGTTATTTATTTTGAAAAATATGTGTTGGTCAATATACAAATGTATAGGGCTTTRAAAATATGAGTGAAGATATATGTACTGCCTTATTATTTTGTATATTTAAATTTAAAATTCTTTAATAAAAATCGAAATGAAACAAGATTAAAAATAAAGTGTTCGAATATCACGAGACTTATATCAAAATTTATTTTAAACTCGAGATCTCACTGAATCTTAACGATTCGAAATTAGTAATTGGTAATTCTTGAATTCTACCTGTGGGATCTTAAACTTTACACAACTAAAATTTGACCGTTCAAAGTTCTCATGAACTAATTTCCAAAGGTTACTTCGGACTCAGATTGTGAAGGTAATTTGGTATTTTTTCCAAAAGTTTTAYTGTCAAATTTGCAAAAGTTTTGAAAGCTTAATTCTAACCCACATCTCGRGTACTTTTAAAAGTAATCGGTCGTTAAATTAGTTGACTCATTTACGTATTTAGTTCGGGACTAGAAGTGTTGTGGACTTACTGGGATGAAGTGCAAACATCTTACAACTAATAAGTCCAGACATCCACGCCAATTAACACGCGTAAGTTGGCGGTTAGTGTAACCAAGTTAGTTGATTCAAAGAGGTAAAGTGTACATTTTTAAATTGGAGATATTACTAAGGAATGAGCATGCACACAACACAACATTCATACAGAGAGCAATTCATGTTTAGATTCAGATTTTAAAAAATAAAAAAATAAAAAAAATAACCAAGCATGAAGAACTCGATCCAAGTCTCGGGATCATTTACAACACAGATATACATAAAGTTTCATTTCCTTCCCCATCAGGCATCAACTTCACAAATAGATTCATATACAGAGACATAGTAGCTAAATCAAAAGCTTTTGAACACTAAAATCATCTAAAGATGCAAAGGCAGAGACTGAAGGTAGGAAAATGACCATGAGAAAGAGCAATAGCTAGTCACAAAAGAATAATCATTGAATACAAAAGAGGACCATTACGAGTACATCGATTTAAAACCCTCAGTTAGAGCAACCACTTTTGCTGAAACTTTCAACTGCAATTTTGATACAGCTTCGCGGATTTCCTGTATTGATGAAGGAAATGGCAGTCACAATCATACCTTTCAAAAAGTCTTTAATAGCCAAAGAAACCTTATTCAGTGTTGTTTTCTTTTCCCCCCTGGAAATACAAGTATGCTCAAAAGGGTAAAAGAAACAAAGAGTACCAAAAAACCAGAACAAATACTATGAATACTGTCAGACATCAAAAGGTGCCTCACATAATTTAGCTATTTACCTCAATGCTGTAGCGGGAAGAGAAATGAGTCAATATTATGGATTTGCTTCGAATCCATTCAGCCTGCTTTATAATCTGCACATTTCCAGCAGTTTAACATATTATGGAAGCAAATAAACTATATTCAAATCCTAACAACTTTTTCAAAAAGGTCATAAGGTAACAAAAGGTCCCAAATTTTTTGCTCCTCGCCTATAGATGGATATTTATCACATGTACACTAATATCATTAGCAAATGTTATTGTGGAGGATTTCTTAAACATACTATGATTTTCTCCAAGTTAAAGTGCTTCATCGTTACAAATACCTCAAACAAGTGAGTATGGCCATGCTCTCGTGCATGTTCAACACTGAAGTTTTCATCCAAAAATGTTGCCTGCCAAAAAGGAAAATTATGACTAATTGAACCTGAATACTTGATACAGCAGTCAGAGGAAGCAAGGAAAACCAAATAAGAACTCAACAAGAAGCAGCTCGTCAAAATTACAGCAAAGTCAATTAAGGCTACAGAGTATGTCTAGACTTGTATTCTTATTTTAGCCACATTAACAAAGATATCCGACCAGTAGCATGCATGAAATGAATGCACATTCAATCAAGGTACAAGGGCATCAATAAACAAATCAAAAGGAGATATATCAACATATCTCTTCTTTTAACAGGTTGCCGAATACTATATTTTATTTTCTTCAACTGCTTCGCCTTCCTGCCTCATGGAATATGCAAATCTTTATAAGTTATTTGATCCCTTGCATCACACACAACAGCAATTATTCAAACGAGCTCTAGAATTTTGATGGAAAACAATTGTTTAGAAGGTACCAAAGTGCAAAAGCAACTAACTTACAAATTTCAAAAGGAGAAAATCGGAAGCTATCTGCGGGTTTATTTGCATTGTTTATTATTACTAGTGCTATTATTTCTCTTTTGTATTTGGTTAGATATTACTAGTACTACTGTCATTATTATTACTACTAGAAGGTCTACAGTTTATCTGGGGCAATTTCACAAATATATAAATCTGTGAACAAGCAATGCTACCAAACCTTTCATAGCACCCAAAAAGATTATTATAATTTACAAGTATTTTATCATTGCTCCATTAAGATGCCAAGACTTTCATGGCACCTAAATTTTAAAGTAGACCAAGTAAAATGACCTCAAAAGAGGCACTGAGAAAAAAAAAAAAATTTATTACACGGCAGGATTCTTCTGAAATATATATGGTTTAGGTACTTGAAAAGCTTCTATCCAATAATCAATGTATATTTTCATTTTTTTCCTGTAAGCAATAATCAATGTACATCATTCAGAAAAATACCAGAAACCAGCCAAAAGAGTTAACAGTTCGTGAATTAATATACTATTGATAACTTGCATGAGATCCATTACCTCCAAAGCCATTTGATCTCATTGTATCAACTGAAGTATATAAGAAGATATGCAGGACACTAATACTGCATGAAAGCTCAGAAACTTCTACCATATATTCAACGTGTTTCCATCCCATCCAATCCTTCCCAAGAATCTGACATTTTCCTTTTCTTGGATGGGTTTAGATGCACCAGTAAATGTGATGAACAGATATTAGGGTTCCAAAGAAACCAGAGCTTTAATCCAACTATTAAGCTCAAGTCCATTAGGCTTGACTTGATTGAACCTCAATCTTTGGCTCATTACCTTTCCAAATATTATCTCTTTGACTTCAAAGATCAACACACAGGCTAGATTATTATTTTTATATGTTTACTACATGCACATAGAAGGTACCTAATGTATTCATAACGAGATAATTTCTTATTTTACAAAAGAACATTTCTGAAAAGAATGTGTCTCTAAAATATACCAAAAATCAAAGACAATATTGCTTTTACCAAAAAAGAAAGACAATATTATAGGTGTCTCAGAAATGAGCTACATGATTATAATAACAAAGCAAGCCAGGGATTGAAAATTGAGCTCAGCCCTTAACTTGTTAGTGAGACGAAGCTAAAGTTAATTGAATTGAGCCTGACCATGAGGGTTCAAGATAGCTACACTGGATTGAAGCCAGTGCAGATTATAGGTGTCTCAGAAACGTCAATAGGCATGCTTCTCCTGGAATTTGTTTCCTCATGCCTACAAAACACCCATATTTCATATTTGGACTCATTAAGCCACTTTACTTCAAAGAAATAGCAAGTCGTCTTAAACTAAGACAAAAACTAGCGGGAATTGATAGTAGTTCATACACTGGTGGATGCTTGCACTTTTCAGTCAGCATAGCTTTTGACAACAGAGATTGTAAAAGACAAATAAATATTTTTCATTTACAAATGGCCAATGGTCATGTCACTTTCCAGAGAATAACAAGTAAAAGATGAGGTCTTATAACCACGCACAATCTAGAAGGGCATAAATTTATAAGATGGGACTGAATCCTAATTGGATACTCTATCCAACTGCTAAAGTCCAAGATATTTACCTCAGTTATAAGGATCTTTGCCCGAAGCGCATCAGCATTGCGAGTGTCGAGGAAAAAATCTGATGTTGTGTCTCCTGTGAAGGCTACCTCAGGGCACAAGATAGTATCTGTAATCTGACAAAATTCCCACATCACCAACCAAAAAGATAGAGAGCGAGAGAGAGAGAGGGGCAATTGGCAGGTAACAAGAAGCTAATGGCAGAATCTGTGCACCTCAACACCAGATTTCTTCAGTTTTTCGATTTGCTTTCCTTTCAGATGCATATATTGTTTCCTCAGTTTTTTTCTAACAGAGTAAATTACATAACCCTGTCCATGTAAGAATCAATTAGAGATGATGCTCTCCTAAAAGTACAACAGAAAATTTAGAGTGCAAGTATTGGAAAGCAAATAAACCAAGCCCAAATTTCATAAGGCTAGAAATTTTCTCTTTTTCTGAAAATAACAGAGAGGTACAAGATAAAAGTATAATATCTATTATCTATCTTGTCCACGGATGCTATAAATTCAAATCTTGTAATATGTTAATTGATAACAAGAAAGATGGTCATTGGAAAAATAAAGCACTTGCATGCAACTAGATGTACAATTTTGGCAGCCAGATAATAAGGAAGAAAAGAATAGTCCACGTGGTTAGTTCTCTGCTCCACCCAGTGAAGGAATCAAAGCATCAAATATTACATCTTACAGAAGAAGCATAAGAATGGGGCTTTCTCTGTTTCTAAATGGGAATTATCAGGCAGATGCCATGTGATATTCAAAGATTCTGAAGTACTTGATGACAATAATGGAAGACGAGGAATTAAAAGGAACATCACATTTAACTTGTGTGCTTGACCTGGAAGAATAGCAATAGAAAAACTTTCGGCCCCACAGAAAGTCCTCTTCAGAAGGATAGGAATAATAATGTGTTTTGCTTGTTCATGGTAGACAATTCAGCTCAAGTTGTTTAGGTACATGGATGGCTTCCAAGGACAGCTGTGAGTATCTTGGTAGACATATTGTATGTTTCTTTGCTGATAAAATTTTAGCGATTAAACCACAAAATAAAAATAAAGATAAAACAAAATTTATCATCCGCAGCAACATCTAGGTAATTTTTTTTTTTTTTTTTTTTTAACATATCCACACGAGAATTGACCTGGTAAGGTTTTGCACATTTTTTACTTGTATATATGCTAACACAGCCTGCATAGATATTAAGCCCAGTCAAAATGTTGTTGCTTAGAGATTTAGCAAATGCATTACTGCATTTTCAATATATTACCAAGCAAATTACATAAAATAAGCATGGTTGGATTATTACCTGACTTGGTATGACATGGCAAGTTTTAAATGGTCTCACTACAAGATCATTCCGCATTTCATATGTTTCCCCTGATTGCAAACTTAGGAATTACAGTTTGGCCAAGGAAATATCAAATAAACAGGTAAAGGAATAGAAAGAATTGATTAAGAGTGCATACCTACATCTAAAGCAATCAAATCAAAGTTCAGTTCCACCTTACTCATTGACCTGTGAATATCGAATAACTTCTCTACATCCTCTTTTATACAAGGTGGCACAAATATGGTCGGAGGTTTTAAGTTGTATAAACCACGGGTTGCCACATACATTGGAAGTCCACCCTGACTCGGAAAAATAGCGGAAATTATGTATAACTTCTACTTGAGGTACAAATATTGAGGGAAATGCACAAAAAGAAGTTCAACAAGCTGATGAGAAGCCATCCAAAGGTAAAAACAGTAATATCAAGAATAAATTAGATATTTGATCAGTAAAGCTGACTAAAAATTAGTCAAACGAATCATTAGTATGCCAACAAGCTTCAAGACTTTTGGTCCCATTCCAGTTGAAATTGTAGAATACTTTGGATGCTACTCGGACAACATTATTGTTCTCAAAGCATTTACCCTCATGGAAAGATGTCTATAATATTCATAGGGTTAGTGGTGCAAAATTAAGGTGAMCTGAAATTCAGTGAGCTTCATAAATCTCGCATGCATGGATTAACTTGAGCAAATAAAGTATCTTGATGGCACTTTAGGTCATGACATCATTTCCTTCCTTTAATTAGTATATTGTGCAGCAGACAGAGTGCAGACAATTTCAGCCATTAAGATAACAGTTAAATTAAGAAAAGTGGAGCTTAATCTAAAAAGCTTTGTATAGCTGCAATAAACGTAGATTAAGGGGGGGGGGGGGGGAAGCTCCTCCACGAAGATTGAGATGGAATTGAAATATAAGAAAAAAAACCTTCGATTTTTCTAGAGCATTTTCATTCAGATTGTATAAAGTAGCACTCACTATGGGTATCCAAAAAGAGAGCAGGGGAACCTTACAATATGATCAAGATGGGCATGAGTAATAAACAAGAAATTCTGGTGAACAGCTCTAGAAGGGCACCTCCCAATATCAAAAGCAGACTTCAGCTGAGGCACAATGACACAAGTTTCATGACCACCAATTGAGATTCCTTCAACCGAATATCCTTCTACATCTACTCCTTTTTTGTAAACCTCGGCCCTGGCCCTTCTGTATTCTTCTTCTTCCTCAATTGCTTTTCCTATTGCTGACAAAAATCCTGAAGAAGAAACGGAAGAACCTTTTACAGCACTTAAACAGAAGCTATCTTGGCTGTGCATTGGAGAAAAAATGCTATCCTTTGGCTTTTGGAAAATTGGGGAATTTGAACATCTGTGAGAAAACGGTAGGTAAGGAATAATCGTTGGGGTTGTAATGCTTAATGATATTTGCATCTTCATTTTCATTTTTGAGGGATTTTGGCCAGGCAACCAGAGAGTGACAGTGTGGCGGGGAAGGAGTTCAGTCTGGGGTTTTAGCGAGAACCGTTATCTTCGTTTCCCTTTTTCTTCTTTCCTGGGAGTTCAAAGAGGAAGATAACTTTGTTTAGCAAGGGAATGAAAGAAATGGTTTTCTTTTCATTTGAGAGTTGAAAAGAAATGTAACGAAACCTAAAGAACTACTTAGGGCCAGGAGTTGCCTTTGGGAAAAACATTGTTGAGAAAAGTTAAATTAATGTTTGATAAAAAGAGTACTCTTTTATTAAGTAATTTGAAGAGGATTTAGTAAAATTATTTATTAAAGTTGATTTAGTTTATAAAATGATAAAAAAATATATTTTAAAATATAAACTAAAAGTATCTTCAATATAATATTAATTATAGCATTCCAATAAGTAGGTGGTTTTGCAGGACGGGGGACAGGGGCAGAAGCTCTTGGAGGGCANTTTAATTATTTAATAAAATAATGAAAATATCACTGAATTCATTCCAAAAACATATTAAGTTTAAGATAATTAAATATTCTTTTTATTTAGTTAAATACTATTATACTAATATATTACTATCTATTAGGAATTCGGAATAAGATATAAAATTAAAATTTTCATTTAGTATTTAACACGTTCTTTTCTTAATTTAGGGAAAGCTTTAGATTGTAGTAAATGAATTTTACTAAACATTTCTAGGGGTGCTTCTAGCCCCAATAACTCTTGCAGCGATTGCAGAAAGCCACCCCAAACTCACCATTAGTTGGAGAGATAGAGCATTATCATAGGAGTAAAATTGGAATATTAATTAAATGTTTACTTTCTCCTTATTTTTTTTTTCCTTCTATCTCTTGAATGATTTTTTTTTTTTTTTTGAGGTTTTATCTTTCTCATTTCTTTCCAAATCATTAATTTTCCTTTTTTTTCTTTACAGAAAATACTTCCAAGGAGGAGAAAAATTTTTAAATTATTTTATTTTCTCTCCATTCCTCTCCATCCAAAAGACATGTTAATGTTGGGATTGATTGAGTTGAAAAGGAGATAATAGAAAAATGAAAAAGTCTATTTAGGCATCTAATCCTTTTTCTTTTTTTTTTCTTTTTTTGGTAGTAATTAAGAAATTGGATCTAAAAGGCTTTAATTTGATTTTGATACGATCCACTTTGAGCTTTAATCTTTTAATACACTTTTTGCTACACTCAACCACTCGCTGCGCACAAATTAGAGACTAAACAAAAAATCCAAATTGATTAAACCGAACCAAATCGGAAATTTGATTTATATTTTGGTTCAGTGTAAAATTTTTCAAACCAAAATTAATATTTGACCAAAAATCTTTTTTTTTTCCCTTATCATCATAGTGCCTATTTTAGCTTAATTTTGAAGTTTGAAAAATTAAGAAGTTAGGGACATGTTAATGAAATGTAATGAAAAATGAGAAAGAGCGATACTTTAGTAGCTTAAGGCATTTTCTTATGACTTAATTTCAAAAGTGTTACGTTGCTGCAAAAGTCCTCGATTAAGAAGGGAAACCTTGTTGTTCTAAATAAATTATTGATGTTATGTTAGTATAATCAAGAACTTTTTTGTAAATCTCTGTACCAAATACTCTTTCGTCCTGTTTTTTGGGTTTTAAATTTTAATATATGCCTTTTCTTATCTTTCGGTAAATAATGTTTTAAATCTTGTTCCAAATGATTTATATTGTTATTGTTATATTAATAAAACTCTGATAATTTCAAAACTATTTTTGGTACTAAACTGAGCCAAACAAATGCGAAACCAAACTAACACTTTAAGTTTTAAATGGTTTGAGTTCAGTTTCAAAAATTTCAAATTGAAATTTTTCGTTTGGTTTGAAAAATTATGAAACCGAACCAAACCAAACAATGAAGACCCTTATCAGTAGGAGTTAAGATATATGACAATATTAGGCAATCAACTTGACGAAAATTCCTATTTAACACTCTTGGACCAAGTATGTAGAAATTAAAGGCGACATCTTTGTGGATTTATTGGTACAAAGGATTAAAATGTTGACTTACTAAGCCATTAGTTGAGGAAAAGTTTTATGTGTTTAAAAGATTGCTGGGAATCATTAAATTCCATGTTCAATATGTTTATTTTGATGAGATAGCTTTTCTAGAAAATTAGTCACTTTAGGTGCAAGTTTTGGTCATTTCGAGCATCTGAAGAGTACCGTTCGAAGCAACGATCATATTTTACCTTGAGCATAAGGTTTGGACGCTACTAAGACAAGTTCAGTCGTTCGAATGCTTCGAATTTCAAACGGTCGGCCAAAGATTATTTTACCTTCAGACTCACAAAGTTTCTCAGTCTGAACCACACTTCTCTCAAATTGAGCTTATCAAATTCTCTCAAACTCATTCCTATCTTCAAATCTAGCTGTATTATTGTAGACACAAATTTGAGAAAAACTCCCTAAATTTCTCAACGAATTACATATTGATTGTGCTAAAAAATACCTTTACCTGATAGGCGTAGACTGTTATTAGAGCTACCAAAAAAGGTTGACTTGCGGCTGGGCGGGCTGAAGAAACCCCAACCCGACCTGACCCAAGATAGGTTGCGGATTAGGCGGGCCATCCCATCAAAAAATTTAAAATATATTAAATTTTTTAAATATTTCTTAAAAAAATCCTAAAAATACTCTAGAAATTCCAAAAAATCCTACACATGATTACCATTGTTTTCCGGTTGAAGTTTGTGGAGTTTAAATAAAGAAATTCCCGATTTTATTAAAAAAATAAAAGGAAAAATGAAAAAAGATAATAATAAAGCGAATCATTGCTTTTGCTTGGCAATTCTTTGCACCTTTGCCCACTCACTTTACCAAACCAAACTCAAGATCCAAGTTTGATCGAAAAATATATTTCGACAAACCTACTCCGAGTTTATGCCACCTATACCAATCTTGTGGTCTTTCTCTTAGTGTTTTTTTGTTTGAAATCTATAAGAAAAAAAGACAAGAACTTTTAAGATGGATAGATCAAAATCTTGTAAAAGGTACTATTGTGATCACCAAGTCCAGGATTATGATTCTGAAATCATCATCAAGGAACATTTTAAGGCTGGGGGAGATGCTTCAGAGGAGGGAATATGAGCAGAGAGTGCTAGGGCTATGAAGGGCGGGAGATAAGAATGAGGAAGGGAGGGAGAGAGAGAGAGGGAGAGAGAGAGAGAGTGATAGGGTTGTGAAAGGACAACTGCTTCAATCCATGGCTCGCTTAGGCTGAACCCGTAGGCCCTCCAGAAAAAACTCCAACCTAATCCATGCATTTTACATAGTGGGCTGGGTTACCTTGCCGGGCGTAACCTGTTTTGACAGCTTTAGCAATTATGAATGGATTGCTACTTAATGGGATTAAGTCTGAAACAATTGATATTGAGAATCAATCGTTTGGCTCATATTGGGAATTCCAAATGAATGCAAATGGCCTAAGTTTTGGATAGAAGCTGGTGATGGGATGCTAGATTTGTAGAACCTTCTTTTTAGGGTGAGCTTTGAGATGACTAAAGAAAGCTCYCAGTCCAAGTGTATAAGTTTAAAAATCCAATAGCACAAGTTGTCAATAGATAGATTTGACAAAAAAACTAGAATGTATTGATGAAAAGATTGATAATGAATTGAATAAAGAAACTATAGCTGAAATACTGTTTAAATCTTAGTCCAGAGCAAGACATAATTTGTATGAAGATAGTGAATCGATGAAAAGTTGAATAAATCTAAGCTAAGCTATCTAGATAATTATGAATTGAAGTAAATGAAGTACAGTAAAGTTGTAAATTATAGAATTGATTATTRAATTTGACATGAGCATGTCTAATGTGTGGAAAAGGGCTAAGAAAGAAGGAGTTGGCGACAAAGAAGACAATCAAATGAGCATAATTGATGAAGAAAAAGAACAGATTGAAGAAAAGGTTGCTCTAATAAGAAAAAGACAGAAAAAAAACTCACAAAGTAGACTAAGTAAGCAAGAAGATCAAGAACACGATGAGGATGCAACAAATGTAAAGGAATCAAGTCAAGAAGTACCTTTAAAAGAGGATTAAGTTTTTATCAATTTTCTAAGTTTTTATCAATTTTCTTATAACTTTACATATGTCTTGTACTTGTATTTCAATTGTTATTACTTTTTACAAGTATATATATTTGGGATCACACCTCAATGATTGCATGAGTTCCTACATTAGAGTATGTTTCTCACCTCAATGTAAGTCTATGATCCATTTTTTGTAACACACCCAGATTAGGAATCGTCCTAAGTTGAGAGGAGTATTACATCATTTCACTAGAAAATAAACAACTATCTATTTAAAACTCAGCATTTACCCAAAGGAGTCAAAGATATATTTTAACAAATCCTCACTATCCCAACATTTATTCAAACAAAAATCACAAAAACTTCAAGAATTTAAAACATTCAGAAATATTTATCTTATTACATAAATCGATTTGAAAACCAGTTCCCGGGTATCATAGCTCGCCCACAAGCGACCTCCTTGCCCCATCTGATTACATATCATCTGAAATGACACATAAGAAAAGAAATGAGCTAAAAAGCCCAGTAAGTAACCTCAATGCATGAATGCATCAATCTGTCCTACATGTCATGAAATTATAAACTTTCACCTTTAAATAAAAACTACTTTCCAAACATTTCTTTTTCAAAATCTTGTTACAAAATATTTTCTTCAAAATTCACTTACAATAAAAACATTCCATTTCCTTTCATTTGTGAGCTCACTAGAGTGTAATGCCTAGCCACTAAGCTTGCAGTGGGCCATTCTTATTTGGAACCCGATTCCATTCCTACCGGTAGAATCGCAAAGCGGTTAACATTAAAAAAAAAGGTTTTCTTTCATACTTTCACCTCCAAGGTGATGAACATTCCATTCTTACCTACCCTCCAAGAGGGTAGGGTCGGGGCGCCGGTCCCCCACGCCCCATTTCCCACTTACATCATTCGTAGCCAGGTTTGTACTCCTTTTTGAAAACTTTAACATTTTCCTTTAAAATTTCATTTCCTAAACCATTCACCTTCTCAGTGTGTGAATGGCTCACGCCAAATGTGATGTAGAATTCTAACTACATGCTCGTGACATGAAACGCATACAACCTTATATAAATGTCATTCAACAAACAGTATAAAATATGAACATGATAACATATCATTCAACGTAAAAGTAATGCAGAATATGAACACCTATAACATTCCACACAATTTACACACTTCATCATACAATTTCACACACAACATATTAGAGCAACCAAAACAGTTCGATTACATTTATTCATAAAAGAGAGGTAAGGATTACTTACTCGGAGTCCTTCACGTTAATGGGTTCTTACTTAAGTTGTGAAATGAATTCCTTCAACCGATCTCAACGTAAGGTCTCGAAATGACCTAGTGGATTGCATAAAGAGGTTCTACTTAGTTCGATCATTCCAGCTTAGGTATTATGTGTTTAATTTGAGAATGTCCTTTATTAATTATTAATCCATTCTTAGTTCCCACATTACCAGTTATCATGTCTTTTTAAGGTTACAATTTAAATTCTATAGCTCGGGTATAATTCTAACTATGTTCTCTCATCAATTCACTTTAGGGCATAATTATGTACAAGTCATAAAATTTCAATATCATGTGTTAACGTTTTCACCTTTACGTTCACAATATCCGAATGTCTCGAGAATGGCAATAGGTCCTAGGGCGTGTGCTCAAGCGGCGAATTTCAGTTGTCTGACCAGGAGTAGAACACCAGAATTTCGGTTACTGTTCTCCATAGGAGGAGATCACCAGGTGCTAGGCGCCTAGGCGACCAAGCGACCAGGTACCATGTATCATCCGCTCGAACCAGTTACGCGGGCTCCGCATGTACGTGACTAGGACTGCCGTTCACATGCTCGAAGCCTATTCTTTTCCCAAGCGTGACTGACGCCATTACATCTTAGACTCGATACCACGTCTATGGTTCGGAATTCGTTGTGAATCCTTAGTTTCACTGTTTAAATTAATTGAATGGTTTAGGTTTTGTATTATGTAATAATAATTAATGCAAAATATGGTATATGTTTAATGTGAAATTTAAGTTAGTATAATAAAGTACAAGGAGAATATAATTCTAGAAATATGTTTGAATATAATTTCGAGTGTAATTTAGGGTTTGTCTGATAAAGTAATGTATATTGTGATTATAATTGTTATTGTTGTTTTAAGAATGATTATGAGTCATGAAATTAAATTATAATATTAGTAGTTCAATTATTATCGACATGAAATTTAAACTTGAAAATTATTGGTTAATGTCATCTAAAGGAAAAATGATGGTGAACACCTATGTTAAATGAATRTATTTGGTTAAACAAATTCAGATGAATATTCTTTGTGTAACAATATTAGGATACTTTTGGCCCATTGACGTTGTGGACAGCTAATACACTACTAAGGACTTCAAGTAAGTAAATTCTGACATGCTCATTTAGGTATGATGCAAGTGTATGGTTGTGATGATTTGAATTCTCTTATGTAAATTGAATATGAATTCATAATCGAATTTTCTTATGTGATGTGACCAATGGTATTATTTCAATTGTGTGAATTTACTATTGGTTGACATGTTGGAAATTTTAAAGTTAGGAGTTCATGATCATGAGCATGTAGTTTGCAATATTTTGCACCATTCTCTGGCATGGGTATAATCATACATTTATGAAAGCAAATGTTTTAAAGTATGAAGTTTGAAAAAGTGTGATTTTAAATGTTGAATAATTTTCAAACATTAAATATTTAAAAAGGGGCTTAAAGCCTAGACCATGAAAGGTGCGAGTGAGAAATGAGGCGTAGGGGATTGGCGCACCCGACCTAACCCTCTTATAGGGTAGGAAAGTAAAATAATGTTCACCTCTTGCCAGGTGAAAGTGAAAGGAAAAGATTAAAGTAATGTTAACTGCTTTGTGGTTTTACCGATAGAATGTGATCCGGTTCCAACTAATAATTGCCCCATTATATAGCTTAATGGCTAGGCGTTGCACCAAGTGAGCTCACAATTTGAAAAGAAAGTTTTTTTTGAAAGTTTTGAAGTGAATTTTTGAACATCATGACATATAGTGCATGATACACGTATTGATGCATGAGATTTACTTAACTAAGCTTAGTAGCTCACCCCATATTCCCTTATTTTACGTTTCAGGGAATGACTAGATAGGTGGTGTGTGGAGATCGTCTAGAAGCAGGCTTTGATACCCAAGAGTCATTTATGTTAATTAATTTTTTTTATTGATTTATGAACTTGTTGAATGCTTAAAAGTTTATTCGTTTATTTTCAAAAGCTTTCGCTGGATTTTAAATCTATGAGTACTTTGTTGGTAAATTATACTATTGGGGTTTGAAGTGATTTCATTATATGTGGAGTATTAGAAATGCTTTGTGTGAGATTTTCTAATTGTATATAGGGGGAATATGTTGATTTTTCAGAGTAAACTCAGCCAAAATTTTTGTAAAATCCTTTGTATTAAAATATTCAAAAATTTKATTTTTCCCAATTTTCGAAATCTATGTAAGTGTAAGTTGGTGACATTCCCGGTTAGGATAGTTTCTAATCTGGGGGTGTTATAGTTGTCGTATTAGAGCTTAGAGTTTTAAAAACATTTCTGTAGACTTCATAAGAAATATCTTTATAAATTCTTGAAAGGTATATGAGTATCAAGTCATGCCATAAGCATTTCTTTCATGACCATCTGGTAAGGTTTATGTTTTATTTTGAGTTATTAATAATATTTAAGGTTCATTTTTTTAGAAGGACCACCTTGTTTATGTTTGGAATTTTGAAGGTTCATTTTAGACCAAGAGGCATTATGTTCCATTTGTAATACCTAAATGGAATCRTAAATGTCGTTTCTTACCTATCTACGAGATGAATTTTAATTTGTCAAGAATCTAAATTTGATGTCAAATTTAGGAAAAGTGTTTGTAGAATAAAGTCTCTGAAGCATCTCTTTTTGTTAAGAATGGGACACTTAATCTATAGTAACATATTGTTTAAATGCTTAAGATGTGAGACTCATCTCTCTCGATTCAGAAGTCTTGTTAAAGTAAATGTTGAGCAATTACAAGGTGATTAGTTAGGTTGGATGGATAATCTTTGATAAATAAGATATTGAATTTCTTTTGACAATGCTCAAGGAGTTCTTAGTTGATTTGAATAGGTTCAACTTTGGTTGGGATAGTTCTTTAAACAAAGTATTTTCCATAAGAAGAGGTATATGGTATGTGATTTTCGATTCCAGATGCTGAAAGAAATTGAAAACAAATATGTCACTAGATTTTGGATTGTAAGGCTTCGATTTTAATTTTGATGACAGGATCCTTAAGTTGGATTTTTATTCGTTTGGAGATTATTGACTTTTCTTTAAGAAGTTAATCTGATTTTATCTGTATTTGAGAAGAGTGAGATTTTCTATTGGAGTTTTAAGGAAATGAATTAGAATCCATTGAACGAATATGTTAGTTTGGATCTAATGTCATTTATGAAGTGGTTATATATGTAAGCTTATCAATTATGTAGTATAGGGTTTACGGATTTTTTAGAATTATAAAGGGCCAAAATGTGATTAATGGATGAAAAAGTTAAAATACCACTGACATATCTAGTGTTTTTTAATATTTCAAGAAAGCTTTTAAGGTTTAGTTTGGAAACTAGTCCTGCTAATGGAATTATCAATTATGCACATGTGATATTCATGTAGAAGAAAGATGGATCCATGTGGCTATGTATAGATTATATAGAGTTGAGCATGGTGATGGTAAAGAGTAAGTACATGTTGCCTAGGATTGATAAATTGTTTGATCAACTTCAGGCTGCTAGATATTTTTCTAAAATTGATCTGCAATTTGACTACCATCAATTGAGAATCAAAGAAGAGGGCATTCCAATGATCGCTTTTCAAACCTGGTATGGACATTACGAGTTTTTAGTAATGCCTTTTAGGTTAACTATTACACCTGTTATATTTATGGATTTGATGAATTAGTTTTTAAGGAGTACTTAGATCAGTTAGTCATAGTTTTCATTAACGATATATGAGTTTATTCTCGATCTAGGGAAGAGCATCAAAAACACTAGAGAACGATACTTTAAATACTTAGGGTCGAGAAACTTGTCGCGAAAATTTAACAAGTATAAGTTTTGGTTGGATAGCATGCTATTTTAGGACAGATGGTGGCCAAGGAAGGTACTGTAGTTGACCCAATAAGAATGTGATAGTTTGGAAATGACCAACACCTACCAATGTCAGTGAGGTTCATAGTTCTTTTTTTTTTTTTTTTTTTTGAAGGGGGGGTGTTAGCTGGCTACTAACTAAGGTTCACATAGGGATTTTCTAGAATTGTTCCCCTCAAGATCCACTTGACTGAGAAGAACATGAAGTTTCACTGGAGCTCGGATTATGAGCACGGCTCTGAGGACTTGAGGAAACAACTAACAACTTTTTTTTTCTTTTACTAAATTCTAAATTTTAAGGATGAAATTTATTTTATGGGATAGGGTAGTGTAATACCCGAGATTTATTTTTCATTTTTACAAACTTTATATTCTAATCCACTAGTTAGATTATATTCATGATTATTAGTGGTTTGATAATTTATAGCGGAAGTACTTGGAGGCCATAAAGTTCAATGTGCCAATTAAAAATAAATTATATTTCTTCGACTGATTATTTATTTGTGTATTATTATGTGTGTATATTTATCTAAATGTGAAATTTTATTAGTTTAATTTAATTAGAAGTTTTAGTTAATTAATTTAGGCCTGACCCATTAGAACCCGTTCTCTTCTTATTCAAACTTAAAATCGAAATTAGACTTCGCTTTTGGGCCAGAAGAAAACAAATAGATCTTAATTAAATTGGGCTTAGTTGATTAAGAAATAAAAATAGCCCAAGAAAGAGTCTCGGTTAAGGTTAAGGTAGTTTTTAAAAAAAAAAAATTTAATTTGAAGATGGTTGTTCATCTTCTCCACCAAAAACCCCAAACCCTCACCCCCTCCCTACTGCCTCCTCCCTCTACCCTCCCCATCGCTGACCTTTCCTCTCTCTTTCTGTCTCTCGCTTCTTATTGTCGTTGTGTGACCAACAGTGCTCGAAAGATCATTAAAATGATCCTCCTTATTCATCATTCGTCCAGATCCGGAGCTTGCTGGTGCTTCAATTGTTGCTTAACATCGAGCCTCTGCTCGGCATTGGATCCGCATAGGGCTATCATCCGTTGCTGCACTAGTTGCTGTTGACGTCAGTTGCTCCAATCTGTACCAGCTATCAGCTCCAACTATTTGGAGAAAGTTTCCGCGAGACACCACTATCCAGGTCGCACCAGATCGATGGACCTTCCTACTCGGTGTGTTGCTCGAAAGGGATGCCATACCCATTCTTGCTCGCCATGTCCGACCAGGAGCACAACACCAAAATTTTGGTTATTGTTCTCCAGTAGAAAGAGATCACTAGGCGCCCAAGCGATAGGCACTGTGCACCGTCCGCTTGAAGCAGTTGCGCGCGCGCTGCACAGACATGACTTAGACTGCCGTTCACACTCCCGGAGCCTATTCCTTTCCTAAGTGTGATTGACGCCGTTACATCTTAGACTCGATAACCACATCTAGGGTTTGGGATTCGAGGTGAATCCTTAGTTTTGTTGTTTAAATTAATCAAATGGTCTAGATTTTATATTATGTAATAATAATTAAGAAAAAAATATGGAATATATTTAATGTGAAATTTAAGTTAGTATGATAAAGTAAAAGGAGAATATAATTCTAGAAATATGTTGGAATATAATTCAGGGTGAAATTTAGGGTTTGTATGATAAAGTAATTAATGTTTTGATTATCATTGTTATTGTTGTTTTAAGAACAATTACGAGTCATGAAATTAAATTATAATATTAGTAGTTCGATTATTATCGACATGAAATTTCAACTCGATAATTATTGATTAATGTCACCTAAAGGAAAAAATGATGGTAAACACCTATGTTACATGAATGTATTTTGTTAAACAAATTCAGATGAATATTCTTTGTGTAATAATATTAAAATACTTTTGGCAYATTGACGTTGTRGGCAGTCAAGGCACTCCGCTAGTGATTTAAAATAACTAATTTTACTGAGGACTTCAAGTAAGTAAATTTCGATATTCTCATATAGCTAAAATGCAAGTGTATTGTTGTGATAAGTTGAATTCTTTTACGTGAATTAAATGTGAATTCATAATTGAATTTTCTTATGTGATGTGACCAATAGTATTATTTCAATTGTGTGAATTTGCTATTGGTTGACATGTTGAAAATTTTAAAGTTAAAAGTTCATGTGGTCCATGATCATGAGCATGTAGTTTACAATATTTTGCATCATTCTCTGGCATGGCATAATCATACATTCATAAATTTAAATGCTTTAAAGTATGAAGTTTGAAAAAATGTTATTTTAAATGTTGAACAATTTTTAGACATTAAATATTTAAAAAATGGAGCGTGGGAGATTGGTGCACTCGACCTAACCCTCTTGTAGAGTAGGAAAGCAAGAAATGTTCATCTCTTGCGAGGTAAAAGTGAAAGGAAAATATTAAAGTAATTTTAACCGCTTTGCGATTCTACCGGTAAAATGTGATCCGATTTCAAATAATAATTCCCACTATATATCTTAATGGCTAGGCATTGCACCAAGTGAGCTCATGATTTGAAAAGAAAGTTTTTTCTGAAAGTTTTGACAAATTAAATTTTTGAACACCATGACATACATGATGCACGCATTAATGGATGGAATTTACTCACTGAACTAAGTAACTCATCCCATATTCCCTTATTTTACGTTTTAGGGAATGACTGGACAGATGGTGTGTGGAGATTGTCTAGAAGCAGGCTTTGATACCTAAGAGTCATCTATGTTAATTAAATTTTTTATTTATTTATGAGTTTGTTGAATGCTTAAAAGTTTATTCGTTTATTTTCAAAAGCTTTCGCTGAATTTTAAAACTATAAGTATTTTGTTCGTAAATTATACTATTGGGGTTTGAAGTGATTTCTTTATATGTGGAGTATTAGAAATGTTTCATGTGAGATTTTATGATTGTATACAGGGAGAATATGTTGATATTACAGAGGAAACTCTGCCAAAATGTTTGTAAAAAACTTTGTATTAGAAATCAAAAATTCTATTTTCTCAATCTTCGAAATCTATGTAACGGTAAGTTGGTGACATTTCCGGACTTGGATAGTTCATAATCTGGGGGTGTTACACCTTCAGTAAAGGTTAGGATAGTAGAAGGCTGGAACTAGGTCCTTTGAAGGTTTCAAGGATTGCGTCCAGACCTTGTTCAGACTCAGGACTTGTGTTAACTGTGGTCATCCTGAGCTGGCTATTGTTAAGTAGGAAACCTTTTAATGAGGTCTCAGACGTTGGCTGATGTAACATCGGTCCTCTGAAGGTCCCCTATATTTTTGTCTACAGGCACCATGAACTGAAAGTTTGGAGGTCGAAAGCTCTTTTATGTTAAGTTTGATATTCCTCTAGTAAGGGTTTCAGATGTTACATTGGACGCACCCCAACCTAGTTCGGTTGTTCGAATTAGGCATATTTTTTGTCAAATGGATCTTTTCTTAACCATTATAGTAAAGGATATTTATACAACACCAACTCAATGAATTTCAAAGCAAGAATACAAGAGAATATCGTGAAAATCTGTTCATTCTTTATTCTATACAGAAGTGCAAGGAGTTTCTTAACTTAACTTCGTGAAATCATTTCAAATATCCTCGGTGTCTAGTATCCCTTTCTAGAGTGAAACTTCATAACACTTTTTATCTCTACTCTTGAGAAAATATTTCATATGACTTAAAAGTGAACACTGTTGTTGGATCCAAGGATTAAAGTGTTTCTAGTAACCATTTGTGGATGAAAATCATAAGGATGTGACACTAGGTAATGCATTAGATTTCAACGAAAAATGAACCACTATAAATGTTGTGTTTAATTGTGCATTTGTCTTTCTATCTTTATCACTTGTGATTACTTTGGTTTTCATAGCATTTATTTCTCGTCAAGCACATAGCATTCATTTCACCTACCAAGTGTTTGATATTTTTTTAAAAGGGTGAAAAGTTTGAGTTTATTATAAAAGGTATTAAAAACCCAATTTACCCACTCTTGGGTACATTGAAAAAAATTAGATCCTTCGGGGATATTTATGTAAAAATCAGTGTCTAATAATTCATATGAATAAGCAATGACTACTTTAGATATGAAAATTTTATTAAATTAAACTTTCATAATCCATTTGGACAATCACAARCTAATTTTAAATACTCCAATTTAATTGGAGTATTTAAAATTTGCTTGTGATTGGAGAGTATGTGAGATCTTAACTAATAAAATGATGACATGTATCAAGGATGATAAGGTTCAACCAAATAAAACCAAGGATGGAGCTCGACAAATCAAGTGATGTCATGTTGCTCCTAAATGAGACTTCAACCAATCAAATCAATTTGTTTTGTCTATAAACAAAGGCCAAAGCAAAGGAGGAAGAGGTCAAAAAATTCATACTAAGGACCACAAATTCATATTAGGAGAAGCTTAGAAGAAAGAGTATCAAATTTCTCTCCAAATTCCAAGATCAAGTTGCAAAGTCCTCCAAAAATTTCAAAGAGATTAAGCTGCGAAACCCTCAAAAGACTCCAAAGAGTCCAAATCCCGAGATCAAGATTAGAAGCTCTCAGAAAATTCCAATGAGAAGAGTCAATGGATTGAGTTCTTGTTCCGAAAACATTTTAGAGATCGTAATTTTCTTCTTATCAAATTTATAAGATTAATACACTCGTTTCGAATTCCTCTTATTTTCTTATTATATTTTGCAGACGAGAGATTCGTGTAAATAAATTTTAACACAACCAGTGGGACCATCTTTGACGTTCATCTCTTCTTTTTATATCAAATCAAATAAAATTCATCAATAGCCCTCAAGAACAATATCTCAAAGGCTACCCCTTACAGATTTGTAACAATTGGTATTGCAGCCAAATCAACCATGTGGGCCACATATGCAGGACCTATGATGTGGAATACCGTGCCATTTGATGTAAGAAAAGAAGTGGAGGAGTGTTTCTCAGATGATCAAATCTTCAAATACTCCAACCCTATGTTTTTGGATGTTCCTTTTCAAGAAGGAAAAATGGGAGCAAGCTCTACCATAAGAGCGACCATGTCCTTGTTGAATATTGGAACCAAGTCACAAACATCCAAACGAGATGATGGCGGGTCCTTTTCAAACTCTGCAACTGTTGTTTGCCAAGAAGATCTATCATGAAGATTTCACTATAACTTCATCTGTTCATCATCGAAGAACAAATCGCAAAGTTGGCCAAATTGTTGGAAGGACTTGCAAAGAGTTCCCAACAATGAGATGTCACACTTAATCGATTGTTGAATCACCTCAATGGTACTAGAGAAACAAGTCGAATTGCTCCAAGTAATCAGAAACTGCAAAGGATGTCGAATTTGATAAGGTTGCTCAAGTACAATGTCAATCCAAAGCTAGATCTGAAACTACAATGGAAGTACAAAACGTTCAAGTTTCTTCTGATAGATTGACCTCGATAAATCACTTAAAGAATATTATTACGAAAACAATTGAAGAAAGTTATGAAGGAAGCACTAGATCTTCTCAAGGGAAATGCTAAATCATATACTCAAAGGATATGTAGTCTTCAAATGCCAATCAGTTATCAACTTCCCAAGCTTCAACAGTTTGATGGGAAAGCCCCTAGCGAGTATCCTGCTTTTGTCTCCAACTGTGCATGATCTTCAGCCCGTTCATTGGAGAAATCCAAAATAGCATATACAGCACTTTGTTGAAACATGCAACAATGCAGGTACTGATTGCAATCTACTTGTCAAGCAATGTGTTAGATCCCTTAAAGGTAATGCTTTTGATTGGTATACGGATATTATTTCTGGATCAATCGGTAATTAGGGTCAACTCGAGCAGGAGTTTCTAAATCAATTTTATAGAACTTGAAGAACTATTAGCATGCTTGAATTAAATCGAGCTCGATAGTGGAATGATGAACCTGTCATTGAATTTAACAAATTGATGGAGGAATTTGAGTCTAAATTATTAGACCAACTCTATTAGACTTCTTCGATTGAGATGTGTATTCAAAACATACAATAGGGTCTTCAATATATCCTTAACGGCATTCAATCGAAAACTTCTGAAGAATTAGCTATCCGTGCTCATGATATAAGTATCCTCGCTAATCTAAGTGAAGGAATTTATGTCAAAAAGTCAACCAAATATGAGAATAAGTTGGAATTTGATTTTTCAAATTTTTATTCAATGACATTCAAACCCATACTAATGGTCAAAAGATTCCAAAGGAATCTATTGGAATAAAAGAAATCAATAAAAATAGTCCCTCAATGGTCATACAAATTAATGAGCGATTTAGAATAACTATCAGGAAAATATCAAGAAAACGTGACAGTCGATCATCAAATTCGCTCAAAAAAAGYCAAACATAGGAGACCTTGACCTGCAACGGATAAAGGAGGATTTATTCAATCATATAGTTTCGGTCCAAGAATATGGCACCCCTAGGATTTTCGATACAATCAAATAGAAAGACCCAATGAATTGGAATTTTCCTATTAGGCCTAGTCATTTCGGGGCAAGCAGATCATTTATGATGAAGAGGATGAGCTTCAAGAGAATAATTCGGAGTTCTCACAGAATGGAAGGTTGCAGTACTCTACATGAGATAGATCTTCCAAATGGGGGCAACCCTTTCTTAGAATTTGAAGCCAAAGATTCAACGTCAACAAAAAATTCAAGATGCTCTTGAGTGTACAAGCTTAATTTGCAGGCTACTTCTTGATAAGAGTTAAAATTATCTATAAATTTTAATAAAAATTCAAATCGCTCTTTAATGCACGAGTCTAAACTGCATGATGCTCCTTGATAAGAGATAAAACTATCGACAAATCTCAACAAATTTTCAAATTACTCTTCGATTATGCGAGAGTCAAATGTTTAGCAGATCGTTCAAAATTGATTACACGAGACTCAAATGTTTAACAGATCGTTCAAAGTTGAAGTCCAACAATGATCTAAATCGAGAATCGAGACCCTCCTGCAACAAATTAGGACTTCAAAGAAATCCAAGACTTGAAGTCGAAGCCTTCAAAGTCGATATCCTTTGTAGTGATGGTGTARATCGACTTCCTCTTGCAGAAAATTAGGAYCTCAGGAGCTTAAAGTCAAAGCCTTCAAAGTTGATATTCTTAGTAACGATAGTGTGAAATGGACCCTCCTAATTCCAAGTTAATGGTCCATGACTCGAAATCAAAGCCCCTCCTTGCTCAAAGTTGGTGCCTTATGGCTTGACATCGAAGCCTCTCATTGCTACAAGCTAGTAGTCCATGGCTTGAGATTGAAGCCCTACATTGGTGTTGGTGCCTAACTTAACGTAGAAGATGACCTACCTTCCTAGCTCAAAGCCGAAGCCCAATCTTCGAAGCGAGAGCTAAAAAATTCAAAGTTGTAAAACTTTCAAAAAAAAATAAATAATCAAAGAAGAGTTAGTATAATGACTTTGAAAAAAGAGAAATAAAGAAAGAAGTTTGCACAAAAGGCTGAAGTAGCCAAACTTTAGGCACATAAATCCTCTAATGCTGCAACAACGGCAAAGAAGAACTCAAAGAGAGATGGTGGAGACGATAAACCAGATGATTATATTGATCCACAAACGTCTCTGGGTGACAAGAAATGACTGTCTTAGCAAATGGCAAAGGCATCCTTGAACATGGGGTCGGGATATTGACGGATGGTMGTGAGACCTACATAAGAAATTGAGATGCTTTATGGGGCTGGCTTGGAAACTGTGAGTATTTGGCAGTGGATTTCTGAATCAATCTCATGAAGTTAGTTCTCCTGCTGATGAAAAGTATGTGAGTTCAGGATGGAACTTGAATAACTTCCCTAGGCTTCCAGGTTCTGAGCTTTCATATGAAAGCAGTGATATACTCGATGTGCTGGTTCCTTGGTGCTATATAGGCATGTGCTTCTCATCATTATTCTGGCATGTTGAAGATCACCACTTGTACTCATTTAATTACATGCATTGGGGAGCGCCTAAAATGTGGTATTGTGTTCCAGGAGCAGATACGCTCAAACTAGAGTCTGCTATGAGGAAAGATTTGCCTGATCTCTTTGAAGAGTAGCCTGACTTGCTTCTTAAGTTGTGATGGCATTTGAGCTTCTTTAGGTCAACGGACATTAGATCATTCGATTAGAAACATTACTGATGGGGRCAAAATTTGTGAGAGCTCGCATAAAAGAAGAAAACATGGAAATTCCTTCAATACCACTTGGATTTGAGTCAATTGCACCTTCTACCCTGAAGAAGGTTGAAGGCAAAGAAGTGAAAATGAAATACTCGACCCCTGTTGCCGGATCTGCATCACAGACAACTCAGATGGTATCAGAGTCTGAATGCAGCGAGGACAGCAAGACTATGAAGTCCCTGAGGCGTAGGTCTGGATACAATGTCTTGTGGGTTTCTGGATGGATCATGCTAGAATTGCAACACAGGTGATGGTCAAGGCAATCTCAGAGGTGGCAAAGCTGTCGCCGTCGTGGCCACCGACCTCCATGATTGCCGCGGTGCTGGAGAATGAGGCCGCCATCGCCGCACTTCCACCAGCGAAATTGACGCAGAAGTTAAAGGCAGAGGAMAAAGGCTCATTGCTACAAGCCAAAGCCGAACGGTGACCAAGTCCAAGCCTGCTACTACAACCAAGGTTGCTACTGTTGCTCGTCACGTTGGTCGTCGCTGCAGATCAAAAGGCGGAAGAGAGAAAGGAGTTCGAAGGCCGCCGCTACAAACAAGATCCAAGACCGCCGAAAGTATAAGGCACAAAAGCCGTTGCTGCAGATCGGCACAACCAGAAGGCGGAAAAAAATCCTCGCTGTGTCTGCTGCGCTCTTTGCCCGTCACCGCTGGACTTAGATCGGAAAACATAAGGCAAGCTAAAGGCCACAGCTGCAAATCGGAAAGGACCAGAAGGGAGAGGTTTTCTCGGTCATCGCTGCAAACTCCATGTTGTCAGATATCAGGGCACCCTGCTGCAAAGCTCGTCGAAGTTGGGCAGTTGCTGCTGACAGAGAAGTGTCTGGTCTCTTCGTGGCGACGCCTCGTCGTCGTCGCCAGACCACCACGGGAAACAGAGGGCAAATCCTCAGTCGCTGCTGCACTCTCGCTGCTGCAAATAAAAAATGAAAGGCAGGAAAATTGTAGCCATTGCTGCCTATCGCCGTAGCGCGCCGGAGAATGGGAAGAAAGGAGGGCCGGCGAAGCAAAGAAGGTCGGAGGAAGCGACGGGCCACCGGGTCAGGGATACCGGGTCTGGGCCTTACCTTCAACTGGCCTACGAAGCCAGCAAACCAAAAGGAACAGGCTGCCGGTTTGGGTGGTTCGTCCAGCCATCCCGCAGAGAAGAAAAGGGCAATGGCCCACAATAAAATGGGCCGGATGAAAAAAAAGAACGAGAGAAAAGATACTTGGTCCGCGGTTCTAGCGAGAAAATATATATATAAAGACAAGTAAAAAGGCCCTCAAGGAAAATGGGCCAAAAAAGAAAAGCAAAAAAAAAAAAAGAGAAGAGGCTTGGGCCAGAACAAACAAAGAAAAGCAGAGAGTTGGGTCAGAACAAACCAAAAAAAGAGAGCAAACTTGATTTGGGCCACACACTCAACAAGCCTGCCTATGATGTAGACAAAAACAGAGAAAGAAAAAAAAAAAAAAAAAAAAAAGGCAACGGAAAAGCAAAAGAAAGGAAAGAATGGAGAGGCAAGTAAAGAAAACATGGCAAGGAAAAAAGAGCAACGCAAAAAAAAAAAAAAAAAAAGTGAAGTAAGAAAAGATAGAGAAGGAAAAGAGATGAAAGGCAAGTAAAATTTTTCAAGTTTTGAAAAAAAGAAAAAAAAAAAGAAGGTGTTGAAAAAAGATGAAAGTTTACCTTTCTTTATAGGCACCTCTTGTTGGGGTCTCTTCGGACTCCTTAAGCGTAAGGATAAGTGTTACATCAACATAAGAGACTTACATAAGCAATAATAGGGTGATGTACCAAAGAGAAATAAAAGACACAAGAAGACTTACCTTACTAATGCCAAAAAAAAAAAAAGGTAAAATAGGAGAAATCTATGTAATTGGAAAAAGAGTTGTGTTAGTATTAGAAAAATAAGTATTATGACAAAACCAATATATAAAATATGTTTAGATTATTGAATAAAAAAGAGAGACTTGTTTTAGGATTAGGAAATAAGTATATCACAACTCTAATATATAAGATATATTTATATTAGGATTTTGATTTTATGAAATTAGATTAGATAAGTTCTAACCCAAGAAGATGAAAGAAGACAATGGCCCAAGGATTGAAAGGAAAAGAGGCCCAACGAATTGAAAGAAAAAGATGCTCAACCAACAAATTAAAGAAAGAAAAAGGCCCTCAAAATGAAGAGGCTCAAATAAAATATGGTCCAAGAAAAATAGTCCACCTGCAATATTAACCTAAATGACTTAAATCGAGTTGGAACTTGTCCACTCGAAATCCATCTTCGGGTTGTACCCATGACCAAGTTCCAGGAAGCAATCTATAAATTTGAAATTTTTATTAAATTAAATTTCATAATTCATTTAGATAATCACAAGATAATTTTAAATACTCCCATTAAATTGGGGGGTATGTGATATCTGAGCTAATGAAATGATGATATGTGTCAATGATGACAAGGTTCAACCAATGGAAATCAAGGATGGAGCTCAGCGAATCAAGTAATGCCACGTTGCTCTGAAATGAGACTTCGACCAAGCAAATCAATTCACTTTGCCTATAAATAGAGGCTAAAACACAAGAGAAAGAGGTCCATAAATTCATGCTTGAAAAAGCTTAGAAGAAAGAGCACCAAATTTCTCTGCAAATCCCAATATCAAGTTACAAAGTCCTCAGCAAACTCCAAAGAGTCCAAATCCTGAGATCAAGCTACGAAGCCCTCGAAAAATTTCAAAGAGAAGAATCAACTGATTGAATTCTTCTCACGAGAACATTTCAAATGTTGTATCATTGTTCTTATTAAATTTATAAGATTAATATACTTGTTTTGTATTCCTCTTGTTTTCTTATTATATTTTGCAAATGAGAGAATTTGTGTAAACAACTACATCCATCAAATACATTATCAAGATTTTCATGTGATGCTAAGGTGAAAGATATTTGAACATTTTGCATTCACTACATATGAATATGTAGGATTTGTGAAAAACCTTGAGCTGCCAACCGTGATTTATATATCATGACTCCATTATTTTCATCTTCTTTGAACATAAATATCCATTTATAATCAACTAGTTTACACCTAGTGATGTTCGGACTACAAGTCCAAGCACCTCACTTTTCAAATGTGAGTTTAATTATGATTCAATTGCATCTCTCCCTTTTGACTAATCATGTCTATATCGATATTTTCAATTTTGGTTTAAGATCCTCATTATCATCTATGATATTGAGAGTTTTCTGCATTACTCTTGAGGAACTCGAATCTCTTTATCAATTATACATTGTCTATCTTTATTTAATTTCTAAATACGACCATTTTGATCAAATAATCCCCTTTATTTTTGAGGATTTTTATTAGAGTTGTCAAAACAAGTCTAACGGGGTGGGATGGGCTGGCCCACCAAAAGCCTGCCATTGAGTGGGTCTACACGGGGTGGGTTAGGAAACTCTCAACCCAACCCATCTCAGGGTGGGTTGTGGGTTAGGTGGACCAACCCGTGCACAAAAAATATTAAAAAATTAAAAATTCCTAAAAACTCCTAATAAATTGTAAAAATCCTGAAACACAAAACATTTAAAGAGTAAGTATAATCAACCACATTATTGTAATACCTGAAATTTTTTCTTTATTAATTTTTGTTTGATCGTGTGGAATTGTGTGCCCATTAGGGTTAAAAATTTTATATGTAATTAATATTTTAAAATCGCATGTTTAATGAGTACGGAAATATTGTCTGTGTCGAATAAAAGTCATTGGTTGATTAAAGGCTCGACTTATGGGTCTATTTATTTCTCAGTCGGAAGTTGGACTTTTATCAAAAAGAAGCCCGTTATATTTGATTTAAGGATTTTGGGTTAAGTATGGATAGGACGGCCCGAGGGTTTGGGTTACGGCCCAAAATAAAAAGAAAAGGAAAAAAGGAGAAAGTACATAAAAAAAATAAAAAGAAAGAAAGAAAAGAAAAACCCTACATCTTCTTCCTCCCGTAATACTGCTGTTGCCGTCACTGCCCACTCCCAGAAAGCCCTACTGACGATCACCATCTTCTTCGCCTCCTGCTGGTCGCCATGTGCTACACCGCCCAATCGACAACAAGCTGTCCAGCAGTTGGAGGATTTTGCCGTGACTCGGCCAGGCCGTGCGACCCTTGCTCAGTTGCTCGCTGTGTTCAAGGTCGCCACCCTACTCTTGCCAGATCGCTGACAGCCTAGGTTGTGATCAACGAGCCGCCCGCTTCTCGAAACGGACTGCTGTAGCTCGCAGTTGTTGACGCTATTCGCCGAGGCTGACCACTTGGTTCGTGTCGCTATGAGCTGCACGCCAGGAGGCTGCTCGATTCTGTTGAGCCAAGCAGACCACTCCATGTCTCTTCCCCGACTTTCCCTCTCTCGCTCTTGGGCTCGGATTGGCAGTCTATGGTCTGCGCCATTGCCGACCAAGCCGTCTGCCAGAGGCACATGATCCGCGCCTATCGGATCTAGTCTCTGCCATCTTTTTCTTCTTCTCTGCTCAACGGTTTCGCCAGGACAGATGAAGGACAGTGCTCGACCGCTCATGAAGTGGAGCCCGTCCGGATATGTGTCCTTCTTGACTTAATTTGGAACCCCTTGCCACTGGCCATCACCTCTGCTCTCTTTCTTGCTGCTTGCATCGCCGGACGAATTTCACCATCTGCGGTTGAAATCGCGACTTGCTATTGCGGCATGGTCGTTCAACAAGGGGCAGCCACAGGTGCATCGCCTAGCAGGTGCTCTGGTCGTTCGACAAGGGGCAACAAGTGTAGTGCCTAGCGCCAGTGCTCAGTGTCAGTGCCAGGTGCCCAGGCATCCAGACGCCTAGATGCCTAGACGCCCAGGGCTATTGCGCGAGCTGCTTGAGCTCACGCCCGAAAATTCAATACCACTCTTGCGACACTTGGACCTTGTGAACTTAAATTTGAAAACGTTCGCACTTGATATTGGAATTTATGACTTGTATATAATTATGTCCTAAAGTAATTTGGTGGGAGAACATAGATTAGATTTATACCCGAGCTAAGGACTTTGAATTGTGCCCTTGAAAATGTAGTAATTGGTAATATGAGTACTAAATAYGGACTTATAACTGATAAAGGACAATCTTGTATTAAATACTGAATATCTAAGTTGAGACGATCGAACTAAATAGACTTTCTTTCTATAATCACAATTAGGTCGTTTTGAGTGCCTTAAAGTTGAGAACGGTTGAAGGAATTCACTTCACGATTTAAGTAAGAACCCTTTAACGTAAAGGACTCCGGGTAAGTAAATTCTCACATCTCATTAATGTTTATGAATGGATGTAATTGAATTCTTTTAGTTAGTTTAATGTGTTGTGTATGGAATTGTATTATGAGGTGTGTTAATTGTGTAGAACGTTTCATGTGTTTCAAATCCTGTACTGTTTTTATATCAAATGATATGTTATATACAGTCGTATGCATTTCATGTCATGGGCATGTAGTTAGTGTTCTACATCATTTCTGGCATGAGCTATTCATACATTTAAAAGTGAATGTTTTAGGAAATGAAATTTTAAAGGAAAATGTTAAAGTTTTCAGAAAGGAGTGTAAACCTAGTCAAGAAAGATATGAGTGGGAAATGGGGCACCCGACCCTACCTCTTGGAGGGTAGGGAAGAATGTAATGTTCACCTCTTTGGAGGTGAAAAGATGGAAGGAAAAGAAATGTGATATTAACCGCTTTGCGGTTCTACTGGTAGGAATAAATCGGGTTCCAAATAAGAATGGCCCACTGCAGAGCTTAGTGGCTAGGCATTATACTCAGTGAGCTCACGAATGAAATGAAATGAAATGTTTTGCAAGTTATATATTTTGAAAGGAAAGGTTTTGTAAAAAGATTTAGAAAGGGAAATGTTTAGAAAGTTTTCATTTAAAAGGTAAAATTTTATAATTTCATGACATGAAGGGCATGTTTATGCATTCATGTATGAGATTTACTTACTGGGCTTTTTAGCTCATTCCTTTTCTCTTATTTTGCATTTCAGATGATGTGTAGCCAGATGGGGCGAGGAGGTCGCTTGTGGGCAAGCCATGATACCATGAAGCATGTTTTAGATAAATTTTATGTATTAAGATAGTTGTCCACTTGAATGGTTTTTGCTTATCATTAAGTTAATTCTTGTTTGGTTTAGTTACTAGTGTTTTTAATTCTGTAGGGTTTTTGCGATTTTAGTTTGAATAAATGTTGGGTTAGTAAGGATTTATTAATAAACATTATTTATTGTTTTAGATATTGTTGAGTTTTATTGGGTAGTTGATTGTTTTACGAGTAGGGTAATGTAATATTCTCAGCTTAGGACAATTCCTAATTTGGGGGTGTTACAATTATGGTCTATTTAAATAAGTATATTTGAAGTATCGTCTCACCATAGTCAATATATTATTCATTACATTTTAATTAAACTTTTCAACAAATTAATTAAAACTTAAGAGTTATGAAACTAAATATGTGAAATTGAATAAATAATATAATTATGTAAAATACACATTAACATCTGCAAAAACTGAGCTCCAACTTCAAACTTTAGTTGGGTCACATATACGTTTGATTGGTGCTCTTCTTTGTGCCAAATTGAAACAAAGAAACAATCACAACGTAGAAAAACTTACCTATATCTAATATGCATAAAACCATCAACTAAATTTTGGTAATCATTCAACAAAAGTACTAATATACTCATATACTACTTAAATTTGTAGTTTGTAACCTGTTTTCCTTTCCTTTGAAGGCATGAAATAGTGATGCTCACTACTCTAATCCTTGAAATTGATGAGCATTTCAATCACATTGCAACCTGTTTCTTTCTTTTTTTTTTTTTCTTTTTTTCCTTTGGCGTCTTCATTTGGAGCTCAGTTTTTGTAGATGGATTTGCAGATGTTAATGTGTTTGTACAAAATTAGGAATTGAATGGTTTTTTTTTTTATTTGGATCAACCAATGTTAGTTAATCGTAAATCCACTTTATTTTTTTTTAAGACTTTAATTGGTTATTGAAACTTGCATAAGAATATTATTCTATTCATAAATGCTTGGATTGTTGTTAGCAAAACCTTTAATATTAAACTTATGTAACACATAGAATAACACATCATATATACAATTTGCCTAAGAAGTATATCTAAATAAAGTTTAGACATTAATGAATAACCTTGTTCATTACAAAATCAGTTCTATTTCAATAGTATGTATCCTTGTTTGTTAATAAATGAAGGAAAGAGGAAAGAAAAGTTAAATAATAAAAAATTAAAACTAAAAATATAAATTCAAATATTAAATTTACTTTTGAATATCACTAATGAAATGTTGACAAACTACACATATTTTAAATGTGTTCCGTGAGTATAATTTAAACGTTGCAAAAATGTATATTTTAAACTATCACTTGATATACCTTTTCATGTTATTAACTCTTATATAAAGTGAAATAAATTTTTTTAAAAAAATTCATAGGCTGGCTAGCCCGTTCCAGCCCACACTGCTGCAACTACTTGAGAAAACCTCAACCTAACCTACTAATTTTGCATGGGTAGCTAGTTGGCCCGATAGGCCCAACCCATTTTGATAGCTCTAATTTTTATCATTAGAACCAAGACRCTGGTCATGCTTCTAACATGCTTTAGAATCAAGAGGAAAGTGATGCTTCTGAGGTGCCTTAAAATCACCACCATACTTATTGCATGTCTTGGAATCATTACAGATTATACTATTAGGACTTCCATCAGGAAGGGAATAATTATTCCTAACAAATGTAATTTGGTAATTCTTGTTGGATCAATAAAAGCATCAGGCATTTGAATTTGCTATTTTCTACTAATGAATGGTCTTTGGAACTTCTAGTTCACTAGCTTATAATCAAAACAAATTTCAAATGAAAGACTTTATGATAATTAGTTGGTCCTATACATATGAGAACTGCTGGTTCATGTAAAATAGTATATCTCGAAGCATTTCTATGGAGTTTTGTTCTCGTAGCAATGACTAACAATCAGTTGCAACTGTTTAATAAACTATTAAGCTCCATTTTGTGTATGACCATGAGCTACAGGATATTCAACACTAATCCCAATTGACATGAAATAAGCTTAAAAAATATAGTATGAACATAAATTGACATTATACAGACGAATATTTTTAATTAGATGATTTGAAATTATGCCCGTAGTCAAATTATTTGAGTAAGTAATCTCGCAAACTTCATATTCAAAGTTTATAATAAATTCACATGTGACCATCAGACCGGTGCATCAATTAAGACCATAAGATATTTAAATCGATCACATGGTGGATAAATAAATGCACAAATATCACCACAAATCTATTCTAAAAATGTAAGACTTTTAGCTTCCACTTTTGCTGGTGATGGTCTAATAATCAATTTCTTTGAGAACAAGCAACACATAGGAATTCATTTGAATTCAACAACTTTTTATTTAACAATGTTTGCTTGTGCAAATTCTCAATTTTTTTTGAATCACTATAGATCCAATATGATTCAATATATTATGTCAAATAATAAAAATGTTTGAATCACAAATAAAGTTTTGGTTTACTAGATGATGCACTTCAAGTGTATTAAATTTGGCATAATACAATCCCGAGGAAATATAGACTAGTTTCTGCAATATAAATTCCTAAGACTGTAGTGGTCCTACATAAATATTTTGAAAAACTTTTATTATTGTCTCAATATGATACCATTTTGGTAGATATCTTTAAAACTTAATATATTGCTTTGGAACTTTAAGGAAAACAACGCATTATCTTTAATAAATCTTGTCCGCTCTAGGGAAAAATATGGTAGCTCTTCTGGAACCTTCAACCAATTTTAAATTACTATTTCTATATTATATTTATCTTTCTCATATTTTGATAAGAGAAATACTCCTTATACATGAGTATAGTGTTGTTTTGTTATACTATCAGTAATGAGACAAATATCTCATCAATCTATTAAGAATCTACAAACATATTGTAATGAGAAGTATTTTTAAAAACTCATATAAAAAAACATTTAAAATTGAAAAAAAAACTTAACCAAATAATGAATTAGTTCGAATATTAAAACTTAAATACTTAAAAGAAAGTTCCCATAGAATTTAAATGAAAAAATACACAAAAGAATAAACTAATTTTCATTTTCTAACACACCACATCTAATTAAATGTTCAATAGTTTCTATTAGATCAGCGAAAGAGTTGAAGAATTCAAGTGAATCGCGTCAACTGGACCATCAAAATCAAGAAAAAATTATCATTAGCCTTTTCATAAGACTCTCATGCTAAAAACTTATTAACCTAAGCTTAACCATTATAGGTTGATTTTGTAGTTTATGACCAGCGGTAAGTTTGGTAATTAGTGGTTTATTTGAGCCTCTTAATATATTTTTCAACCTCAATTTTACGTGTAAACACTGTCTTCCATAAACTTTCTTGTTTGAATTGTACATTTGCCTTAAATAGCATGACCAATGAAGTATAGTTGATTCAAGGTCACGAAATTACTAAGTTGAAATTTTTATTTTTACAAAAAGAAATCTGAACAATGGAAAAAGCTTTAGCCAAAAAAAAAAAAAAGAAAATGCAGATTAGGACAATAAGCAGCTTATATAATGCCGCAAAAGGAAAAATAATTATGGCAAAAGCAATGAAAAAGGTCACTAAAAAGTAATAGAGTAAAATGTTTCCAATTCACCAAATTATAAGCCTTTTCTACATCCTTGTGATCTACTAAAGTAGATCGGTATTGACCATATAATAAAAGCAGATCTTGGTCCATGGAGTCCTAAGAAGGTAAGAACTCCAACCTGTCTGATGCTTTTTCTGCCAAATACGATATACAAGTGGGACCTACGCTATGAGCAAGCTGTGCATCCCTAGGAATTAGGTGGATGCCTTCTACTGAAGTTGAGGAGTGCCTAACTATGATAAGCAAAGAAGCCAACAATTTTTCTAGTACTACCTTCCTTTTGCTATGTGGTGATCCTAACCAGAAAAAGTTCCCTTTTAATGGTAAYAGTTGTAAGCATTAAGGACATAGAGACAGAAATACATTAATGGTACACAACTGCAATAACAACTCAAAATGGAGATCCTTGGACTGACATTAATTCATCAACACTTCAGATGAACAGCCAAAATATTTAGTCAATAAACCTTGTGAACTAGAGTTCGCGAGTAGGACATCAAGACTAGTCTTGCTGCAGGCTTAACTGGTCCTAAGCCTATCCAAGCACCGGTCTAGATGGTTGGGCATGGATCTAGGCCGTCTAGGCCGGTCTTGAGGAGAAAAACCTAGGACCAGCTTGGAACCAATCCTAAGCCCTTTAAAGTAACTAGGCTTATGAGGCCGAGCCTATCCGTGCTTGAACTAACATGAATTTAATAATATGAAAATGTGTGAAGTATGTCTTCAAGGCATGATAACTTGCAAACCATCACAAATCAATAATAATAACTTCATAATTACTAGGGCTTTTACATTCAGATATGTCTAATTTACGTAGTAAAATTTCATGAGGAAACAAGTATTTTGTAACCTTTATAGATGATTTTTTGAAATATGCTTATGTATATTTCTTAAAAAGTAAAGATGAAGTGCTCAACAAATTTATGATCCATAGAGCATAAGTGAAAAATCAATTGAATCGAAAAATCAAAGTCCTATAGTCTKATARAGATGGGGAATATCAAATAACAAAGTTATCAAAATTATGTAAATCTAATGGTATAATTCACGAGTTTACACCACAATTCTCACCAGAATCAAATGGCGTCACTAAAAAAAAGAAAAATAAAAAAGAAGACTTCAAATCAAATGATAAATTGCATGTTGATTAGTTATAGTTTACATGATTATTGGTGAGGCGAGATACTYTAWGTGAGTGTTATATTTTTAATAGGGTTTTTGTGAAACAAATTAATAGAACTCCATATCGATTGTGATTTAATCAAAAATCTAATCTTAATCGTCTCAAGGTGTGGAGATGTCTTGCATATGTGAGAAACCAAATTCAAAGATTATTAAATTAGAAAATAAAACCTATAAATGTGCATTTATAGATTATGCAAAGAATAGTATTTCTTATAGGTTTCTAAAGGTAGATTTCTATGATATTATAGAATTAATTGATGCTGAAACTTTTGAGCATATGTACTTCTCTACACAAACTGAAAATGACGTTAATTGAAGCACACCGAAAAATTTATCAAGAATCTCTTGGTGTACTGAACGATATTCAAATATAGAACCMTCAAAAAGTAAGATATAAAGGAAAGAAAATCCTCTGGTCCTAAGTTTGTGACATACGTAATAGAAGTTGATGTAAATTATATTATGTGCCAAACTAAATTAAATCCTAATGATCATAGTGATTATCTAACTTAGACATAAGCTATTACTTCTTGCAATGCTCCTTTTTGGAAAGAAACGATAAATGACAAATTGAGATCCATTATGTCAAATGAGACATGAAAATTGGTTGATTTACCTCATGCTTCTAAAATCAATAGTTTGCAAATGGATTTTTAAAATGAAATTAAATGCAGATGGTTACATTAATAAATATGAAGCTCAAACAACATCATGGCATAGATTAATTTGAAACTTATGCTCTAGTGGCAAGATATCATTTATTCATGTTTTATTATCTCTTGCGTCAATTTGTAATCTAGTTATTCATCAAAAGGACATGAAAACAGATTGTCTGCATACTTGTAAAGTCTCTTAATGGTATAAAAAAGCCCTATGCATGCAATAACATGAAAAGTTTGATAAAGTAATGTTATCTAATAGTTTCAAGGTAAATGAGGCAGATAAGTGTATCTATTCTATATGTAAAAATGATACATGCATTATTATTTGCTTATATGTGATGATTTTGGTCCTACTTTAGAATGTGTAAAAGAAACTAAATAGTTTCTAAAGTCAAACTTTTATATGAAGGATTTGGGAAAAGCAAATGTGAGCTTAGGGATTAAAATAATGATAAAAGAACGAATTGAATCTTTTTTTTTTTGCAATCTCATTATACTGAGCATATCCTTAAAATATATGGTCAATTGGATCGTAAACACTTCAACTCTAGTTGACCCTAGAATTAAAGAAAAATACTAATAGCTAGTGCTCGCACCAGCTAGAATATGTTGTTCGATTGAAAGTCTTATATACGCATCTAATGAATTGTAGAAGACCAGACATAGAATATGCATTAGATTGTTTTGCCGATTCACTAGTAATCCAAGTAAAGAACATTTGAATGTGGTTTAGAGAGTTCTAAGACACCTCAAAGGAATAATTAATTATGGATTACACATTTTCAAGGGTAATAGATCTCTACTCGATGGATAAAATGATGTGTTGGAACAATATAGAGTATAATTTAAAATTCATTATAGGTTGATTTTCACCTTGGGAGGTGCAGCAATGTCTTGATATTCTAAGAAATAAACGTGTATCTCAGATTCAACAATGCTGGTGGAGTTTATTTCTTTGATTCATGCATGTAAAAAAGTTGGAAGATTGAGAAATTTGTCAATTGATATCCCTATTTGGAAAAAATCTTCCCCAACTATAATAGTTTATTGTGATAGTAAAGCTACTTCATACAAAGTAGTAGACAAAACTTACGATGGTAAGTAATGACATATCATCCTTAGTCACCAGTTTCTCCATGGAATACTTAAATAAGGAGCGGTCATGGTTGACTATGTAGAGTCAAAGAATAATCTAGCTATTCCTTTGGCGAAAAGACTAGCAAGAAAGATGATTGCAAAAATATCTAAAGGAATGTGATTAAGGTCTATATAAGTTCAGTTATCTTTAATGAAAAACCTACTTATGTTTTGAAATATATACAAAGTTAAATGGTACAAATAAGTTAAAGAGTGACTTGAATGAGACACTAGAGTAATGCTTAAAATATCATTACCTAAAATCTCTAGCGTGAGATTTCTGCATGATACAGAATGGATTTTATTATGTTCAATTATGAGAAGAAGGCAATCCCATAATCGTTTATGTGAACTTACTTATATAAGTGAGAAAATCATATAGTTTTCTTTGAGATTGAGACTGTCTCTAGAACACTCAAAAATCAGGATATTACACATGATCATTAATACGTTAGTACAAAAGATGCTCTCTATTATTAAAAATAATATATGTGTCACTCCAGCTAGTTGTAAAAGGGTTCTTGGTTCAAGACCTTAAATTATTTATACTAAGTGAAAATTCAAAGTCAAAAGTTATTTTCATTTATATGCTATTTCCTACCATGATGCCTTGTGTTAGCTATATGAACTGCGGTGGCTTGATTGACCCACCAAGGTTAACGTAGGCAACCACTCTTATTACCATACCAATTTTTTTCAAAAATAGTCGGGATGTGTTAGGTATTTCTCATAAATATTTCTTTTATACAAATGAAAGACCCTCTTCAATTATGAATTTATCCTTTGGAAGTTTAAGAAGTGACATATCTGCTGAAAAAATATGTGACTATTCTCCAGAATGCATCCAACTCGAACCGAACATAAGGCCTCCTATAAATAGCCTTCTCCTCTTTTGATTACATATTCAACAACATAAATTTTCTTTTCTTCATCGTATTCTAGCGCTATAAAAAATTCTCGTAGAGCATTCTTAGCTTTGATTAGATTGTCACAATTTGATTAAACAATCCTCCATTGTATTATGAGAGACTTTTTACAAAATTCCACTATGACTTGAAAAGGGAGAAACATCTCTTCAAAAATAGTKAGCGARTTTTCATGCTTTATAGTCCAAGAGGATCCACAAATGGGTAAAACACCCCCAACCTTATTTATTTCATTTATAGAATTCAAATTCGAGACCTTACTTCAAAAGACTATCAAGCTCCTTACAAGTCGCACCAACAATATATAACCTTTCTTTCGTTAGCAAAGATGATTAATAGAAATCGGCTTTCATCCATGAATCACTTTTCTTTTCATATTTTGCAATTGATCCATCATGAATCCACTAAATACAATCACGAGTAATAAGACGATGATATAAAACTCATGTATACCTCCATATGGCACTCAAAACTTTTTGAAGTTCCAGATTGAAGGGTCATAAAGCACCAAAACTTTCTCATGCTTCTGTTTCTGGCTGCATAATCAGGTAATAGTTGAGAGAGAATCTTGAAATCTCATATTTTTCTTACTTTCTTGCAGCTTAATGTTCTCCTGCTCTGCATCACAATATTTCTTGCTCATCTAATCATGAAATAACAATAAAGTATGTTTTAGTAATTATGTAACTTGATAGACATATATTGAAGTAAAGATCCTTTTTTGTCAGATTAATTAGTAAGAAGATTTACCTTTGTACAGTTACTGCTTGGCACCGTTTTCCTTCTAGATATATTCCTCATAGCTTTATTGTCCTTGGTCTTGGGAGGTCTGTAATTGCCATTCTTTCCCGAGATGCCATCAAGTTGAAGAGAAACCTCATTGGAACCACAACTCTCTTTCTCTTCAACTGCATCCATCACTGGTTCTTGTTTACAGGTAAGCAGCTCAAGCTTCTGCAGGTTCCTCTGTTTATCTATGAAAATGTTTTCTGACTCCGGCCGGGTCGCCATCCATCGCTCTAACCAACTCAAAGTTGAATTGCATTTGTTTCTTTTCTTCTTAGAACACACCCTTAGCTGTGAAAAGTGAAGAAAATTTACATAATTACAAAGGAAAGCAGAATCTACATGCACTCATTGAACACCAATATCGAGATGTATCAGATGTAGTTCTTTTAAAGGTTAAAAAGAAAATTAGTGGAACAATTTGAGTACCCTAATAACCCGTAGAGAGTACTTACCTAAGATATTCTTTATAAAATATATGCAACCTACTAAAAGAGCTACAATGAGGTCGTGTTTCAATAGGCTTAAAAGAGTTTAAAGTAGAATTGGCAATGGCCTTTCTTATATTGTACCTGTTGTGAAAAGGCATAAGCAAGAGCTCTCTCACGCCTAGTTGCTGCCTCAATCCTGTTCTGAATCCTTCTTCTTGAAATGCTACTACTTACTGTGCTATCATCCCAATCCTCCTGCCAACATTATTTTATCACAATATCTTAGTCATTACTTTTATTTTGGATTATATTCTTTTGTATCGTTTGAAGGAATTATGAATCGATTCAGTTTTTGTGGATCACATACATAATCAAGTCTTGTATTTTACCTGTAACTTAAGAACCTGTGCTCTAACTCTCTTTTTCATTGGTTGGCAGAAATTTTCTTTTTCCACATCAAATGAAGAAGCGTCGGTTGAATCTCCGGTTTGAACTCTGATTGATGTACCAAAGGATTCAGGACTTGGCATTGCAAATTGCACTTCTTCTTGTTTTGCAGCTTCCAACTTCAACTTACAATGGTCACGTTTGGCCTGAAATTTGGAGCACCCAAACACTATATAAAATCCTGAAAGATAAAAAGCATTGCGATTTACTTACACCCTTATCTTCATTTTCTATTGATTATCCAAATTTACTTCTCCAGAACTTTTTATTTTATGAATGGCTATGTTTGGATTGGACGAAAGGAGAGGAGGAGGGGAGCGTAGAGCTTATGCCCTTTAGATGGCGATAAAACTGGGCAAAAAACTAGATATTGTAGTATATCTTTTGCAAGAAATTGTAAAAAGAGTATAAGGGATCAGCTACCATGCTCAACCCTGCTAGTCCCTCCTCTGCCATGGGCAAATTTAACAAGAAACTGCAAGCATCAACTTTGTCAAACGGCAATCTCAGACTGCAAAATCAGTCTAGATATGTATTTCATTGTTATTTAGCCTAATTAAAATCTGATCTCTTGTAAACAATGTTGGTTCTTGAAGGCTAATCTTACCAGGTAACGTCTAAATGCTGCCTGGATAATGTTTGCTGCATCTTCTTGTTGGAAGAGTTTGAGCGTTGAGTTTGGCTTTTCCATTCGAACTTCTTCCTTCCTCTTAACATTCCTAGTATCTTCTTTATCCATTATTTCTCCTAGAATCGGTTGGGTGACAGTGGCCTCAGAGCTTCGAATAGAAGCAGAATCATTCTCTTCTGCAAAGTCCGAATTGAGTTCACATATTCTAGTTGCAGGATTCGAGCTACAAATAGAACCTGAGTCCTGCACTGCAGCATCTGAACTAAATTCTTGCTGCATCAGAGCTCCTTTAGAACTCCTGACTGAGGCAGAATCCTTGTCTGCAGCAACTGAAATACATTCATGATCACCACATAAATATGATCTAACTGTGTTCCATCTCCTCTTCTCCAGCATGTTGCTTTTTACCTGGTTGAGGCAGATTATCACAATGACTTATTTATATGTCTGCAAAGAACATTACTCTAATCCTATTTTTCGCCATTTAACAACAGATTCTGTGGAAACAATTCAGGGATATTGCTTACGTGACTATCAATGGCTCTGAGAAACCGGATTCTGAAGACATTCCGAACCAGCTCGGTAGTGATTCCACCACCCATCTCAGCCAAGAAATGACAGAATCAAATTCCTTGACCTACAGGTTGTCATAGTTCAGAAGCAACATATATGAAAACAAGTATAGGAAAGTAAAGAATTATTCTGGTAATGGTGTGGCCCTTCGCCTAGCTAGTTCTGCTGCTAAACAAAGCTTTTCTTGAATTAGTTTCCTTTTAGTATTTCTTTATTAGAAATATATAGCACATATTGGCTTGGCTGGAACCCTATAGAGAAACTTTAGAGCTGGAATTGGTCTCTTTCAACTCTAAAAGGTAGATAAGAATGGTAAAGATACATAAAGGATGCAGTTGAGAATCATTCTTTGCACATGGCTAGCAGTAGATTGGCCTAAACAAAGTGCGTAGCGTTGCTCTACGGCCCTGCTATTTGTTGGCTATAGATCACAAACGTAAGTTTTTTGCCCTTTTAGTACACAAATCTCCTTCCTACTAAGCTTTAAAGTAATGATCATGTGATGAGAAAATCAGAAGCGGATACAAGAAAAGGGAAAAATAGAACCCAAAAAGTGACCTCATTTCCGACACAAAAAAGCCCCCAAAACCGAGTGGGATCCGGACGGTGCAATTTCCTTCTTATTCACATTCTTTATAATTTTAATTCCGTTTTGAATGTTTAAAAGATTACATAATAATATCTTGTGCCATAAATGTATAAAAAGGTCAATAGTTTCCTCAATAGCTAATGGTAACTTATATTGAAAATCAAGCGAAATTAAAAGGATAAAAACTTATTTAAAAAATTATCCAGGTAAATCGAGAAAATCTTTATATGATATTACTCCTTCATTTTAGTGAATCCAGCAATTTTAAATCACGAAAAAAAAAAAAAGAATTTCGTTGAAGAGGCAAAATCATTCATCCAAGTCGTTTCCCTTAAAAAAAGTCAAGACCTTTCCCTATATCTTTTCGCCATTGTTCTTCAAATTAAGTCCCACAAATTTCAGATGTCCCCACAACTTCTTTCCTTGATACTTTAGATAGAATTGTATCTGAGATTTAGGGAATGGTCATGAACTGATGAATCCGAGCTTCTACTGACATTTAATTATTCTTTATTCAATAAAAATAATGCGAAATACCAACATTACCCATCTAGTTAAAGTGATTTCTCAACATTGTCATTTCTTGATAGACTTTTAGGTGTGACAGAACGAAATAAGGGGCCATGTTTAATTTATAATTCAAACTAGAGGAGGTTACCGTAAATTCTAGAAGACTCAGAAGAGGCTTTAGCAGTATTACTACACAACTTGGGGACAATGGTCAAAATGAAAGAGCACAATCAATTTACATATACTCTCGTTCAATTTAATTACAATAAATGAAATTTTTACTGCCCTTCCTGAACATAGCTATATTGGATGAAACAAAGAAAAAATAACGCATTAAGAAATATGAAAATTGAGGAAAGGACAAAAACACACTTTAAGTCATGTTGCATGAGCACCATGCGTTCTTGAAGCCCATATTCCAAATACAAGAAACCAGAAGACAAACAAGATAGCCCAGTACCTTGCAGGTCCATACTTTATTCTTGTCAGCACAAACTGCATAGGTATACAAAGACCAGAAATCAGATTATACATTACACTAAAGAAACATCAACAATTGCAGATCTGCAACAAATAAATGGTACAAATTACTGAGATTTTAATCATGCAAAAGGATGTCAGAAAGAAATGATTGTATTGATGTATGAATCGAATAACATGATATCTAGAATTGTTCCCCAGAAAAGATGGGAAAAGAGAATTAAAGAGCTCCAGTAGAGTGCAGGAGAAACTGCCAAGTTATGACTATGCTTGTATGGCATCTTTCTCACTATTTTGGCATAATAGTCGGCAAGGTGTAATCAAACTGAAACGTAATGATACTGCTTAAATGAAAGTGCATCTTCAATCAAACGGTAGGAATTTTTGTTTCAGAAAATAAACATCGAAGTCAAGCTCCATAATATGTATCAACTCAGAAAACCACAAGATTGTATTAGAGCAGATGCAAGCATCTGGTTTTTCTTTCCGAGTCATAGAGGTGCCACAACTACAGACAAAAGATTCTATTGCTAGAGTAGGCAACATGTCACTAAATACAGCAATCTAAAACCCAGACTGACTACAGTGCCTCATTTGAAATATTATATGAAAGACCATACATAAATACATAAAGCTTCACAGCATGCTGATTAAGAATAGAATGAGGAAAGACCCATACGGCCTTGCTTGATTGTCAAGGAAGATGATAAGGGCATGTAATCACATTCCTATTTCTTGGAATTCCAGTGTTTGGTTCATTATTTATGTTTCTGAAAAGAAATATGATTCCTTATCTGCAGGAAATAAATGCAAAATACTAGGAAAAGGAATTCTCACTGGCGGTGGTATTGTAATTCCTTTCCTCAGGATTTTAACTAAATAGGACAAAAAAATTAAAGAAAATTAAAGACTTTCTTCATATTCTCATCTTTATTCTTCACTTATCCTGTCTCCCCTCACGCCTACCGCAACCGAATAAATAAACAATAACTGACACTTCCATATCCCTACCTACTATATTATTAATTTAAAGGTTGCATCATTATTATTTTATAACTTAATTACATGAATCCAAGTACTTATTGATTCACTCAATGCATCATATTAATAATAAGAAGGGGGCGGGTGGGGGAAGGGGGACGCAGATGCTTGACAAAGGAAATTAATTATATGATCTATTCCTCACTAAAAGTTTCCTTTTTTAATCTTTTTCTTTCTCTTTTTTTCTTTTCAATGGTGGTTTATGATTAGTTTGACCAGAATTGCTTTACTTAACGTGGAATGCTCAGTACTTGATAGAAACGTGACTCAGTCACCTGAAATTTCAGTAATTAAATCCAGGGCAATAGTATAAATAACACAGATTACATTTAATAATATATTCTACTTTCTTATACTAGCAAAGCTCCCAGAAAGGGAGAAGTACTTCTCTACTAAAAAGAAGTATGAGACACTGGATAAATCAAATAGTTGTGATTATGATATTTCAAAGATCGAAAGTTTAAAGTGATTCATAAATTTCCTAGGCCTCTAACAAGAGAGCTATTGTTAGGTGTTACCAAATGCTGAAGGGTCTGTTCTCCAAAACTTAAAATAAGTTGCTTTCAGATTTTTTTTTTTTTTTTAAAAAGCCAAAAGATCTTTTGAGTTGCTTTTCAGAAAAGCTTTTAGCTTAAAAAAGCAAGAAAAAAATTATTTCAGAGAAGCAACCTGGAGGTGCTTTCAAAACAGCTTTTGTTTATTGGTGTTGTTGACAATAAAAATATTCYATTAATTCTCAAAGCAGTTTTTTCCAAAAGCACTTTTCTTTTCGGCAACTTAAAATAACATAAGCTTTGGAGAACAGGCTCAAATTGATGTTTAGGTGTAATCGCAATGACAAACCATACCTAAATAATGCACTTGCTAAATGATTTCCGTTTGAAGTGAAACAACAAATATTTTCAGCTGCAATCATCTTTATTGACATAATTGAATTCTAAAAATAGGATTAAAGGAAGGTAGGAGAGGTTAACTTACAAAACGGAAGAAAATTACAACCGTCAACGCACAAATTCCTCCAAGAAGAATATGCAGACCATTTTTCGCAGTTTTCTGCAAAATCAAGATAACATGGTTACTCCGGGCATTTTTAAGAGTATGTAATAGTCACTTAAGGTAATGGAGCTGCCTAGGCACTTTTATATTTAGGTAAGAAAAACACCACCTAGAGATGGTAGGGAGTTTGGCATTAAATTCTACTGGTATAATGAATGGGGGGGAAAGGGACAAGAATCTTGAGCAAGATATTTCACTTGTGCCTGATGGGGGATTTATTCAAGAATCTCGTGCATAAAATCAACAGCTTGACTAGCAATTATATCCTAAGCATGTATAAGAATACTAGCACAATTTTAGTAAATCATTTTCTGGCTAATGTCCAACGTGTTTTACAAAAGCAGCACGAATCAATCAGCTACTGTTCTTTTGGTAATAGTTTAATATCCTTTGAGTTCCTTAGCAAAAAGTTTTCTTGACCTTTAAGCTTGCTTAGAGTTTAGAAGTATTCTTGCAACGCACTGAAATCCCACATTGGGAAGTGGATGAATTTAAATGGTATATAAGCATGGGCCAAGGTAACTATTGGCAACTGAGGACATCAATTTTTTGTATAGCGAGCACAGTTGCCAAGTAGTCAGCTATAGGTGCAGTCATGGCCATAAATCACATACCAGGCGTGACAGTACGTATCAAAACCATGTTACCAGCCAGAAGTGTGCCAAGTAAGTCTTACACCATGTGTGGTGAACCAAGGACTACACTGTGTGCAGCGTCTGCAAACTAAGTACTACATCATGTGTGGTGTGTGCAAACTGAGTACTACRCATTGTTGGTGTGGGCCATCTCTACATCTCTAGAATCTTACCTGCTTGATTTGATCCATGGCTTTGACTAGAAAGAATGCTAGGGCCTTAACAGACAATTGGTATCACAGCAGGAAACCACCCAAAAGTATGGTAACTAAGCACTGTGTGCAGTAGGAGCCATTTCTAGGATCCAATCTGCCTGATTTGGTCCTTTGGCTAACGGATTGGGCTCCTAGCAAGGACACTAAGGCTTTACAGGTGGTAATTGTAATGCCCTAAAGTGGCAAGAACTATGAAATTGTATATAATCATGGGGCTAGGTATCCATTATCGACTTGGGATATCCATTATGGAAAGGCAGGACGATTGCCAAGCTGTTACCGCAGATGCGGTCAGGTCGGCTATGGGCCAAGGCCTGAAAATTCTTCGCTTACAAATTTTGTGATCTAAATAACATAATTTATTTGTAGCCCCATGAATACCTGAAATTTTGCACTCCACATAGAATCAAATTTGCATACTCTGAACAAATTTCCAGCCAAAGACACATATCACTTTGGTCAACTGATGCATTTCCATAACAATATGCGAGAATGCAATTTGTTTTGCTATACTAGCCACAACAGCATACCTGATTCTGCCAAATTCACGTTGGCTAAAATTAGTTAAAGCAAAGAACGAGTCTGGATTGATTCTCTATTTATCTGCCCTCAAAATCTATTTCTGGATTGTTCAGAACTTGTTCTCTAACTTCTAGAACTAGGAGAACCTATTTGAAAACTTCAAGCTGGGTTTGCGATGAAGTTTAGAAACAAATTCACAATAAATTTATATCCTCATTTGTACGAAGAAGACCCTTTCTGTCCACCAAAGTTTCAATGTTTAACTAACTTCAGTAAAACATCAATGTGGCACCCCACCAAATTTTCAATGCTTAACTACATTCAATAAAATATCAATCCAACACCCATCAAAAACCATAACAGACTGTTCTGAACAAATTATTCTTTAATATTTCTCCTTTCTCTTTTCCAGGTGAGGCTTCTCCTTTCTTTTCTAGGTGACGACTCGTAGCTTAAGTTATATTATGACACCAAGTGGTGCTGGATAAAGACACTAAACTTGTACCCGAAGATTGCACTAAATTCTGCTTAGTTTTCATAAAAACTAGCTTAGAGAAGCGGTCAAATTGCAGGAAATCTGCCAAAGATGCAACTCATACAATCTTATAGAAAGCAGATGCTGAAGGCCGAAGCTCGGCAACAGGTTAACGTAAATTACAGGAACTACCAGAAATAAAAGCGAATAAGAGACACAAAATTCTCGAATCATGCCAAGCGAGCAAGGAAACTATAGGAGCAACGAGTAGGATCTTAAGATCTTTCACCTTACGCAAGATTGCATCATCCAATCTCAATCACTCAGCAAAAGGTTTAGAATTTAAGTAGCAACTCAAGGGATCTCATGTTTCCACGAGCAGAGAACTACGGTATCTACAGACTCAAAGATAAACTACTTATCCAATTAAAGCTTCAACTCTTAAAAGGACATATCTTCCTAAACCTGTAATTACAATAACTAAAWTACTCGTGGAAATTAATGACATTCTGAAAACTACAGATATACCCTTGACTACTTAAGATGCCTTAAAACAGAGTAATGTTGAATTAAGATGAAACTAAGATTAAAGAATCATATATCATGATATCCAGACCTACTGATAGGTTGTAAAATCGTTGCTGGAGCTAATTCCCAATTCTTGGATGCTTTCCTTGTTTGCATTATTGCACCCAGGGAGTGCAGAAAGGGCGCTTTTTTTGTATGGAGCAACTAGTCAAAGAAACATATCATGTTCTACCGCTGTTTACATTATGCGTCTGTATTTTTTGTAGGATTTAGCCACGCCAAAAGATTTATCCCTTTTGAGTTGAGGAGTAGTATTATTCATTTTGTTTCTATATTTAGTTGCTTTTAGGAATTCGGATAGCAAAGGTAATGGAGAAGATGAAAATGATGATGTTACTGAAACTACTAACGTTACCTTAATCCAACCTCTAGCAAAGAACTATTATTACGAGAAATAGCATTTAGCGTTAATATCTTAATGTCTGAAGTCTAATCACATACTTTTCAAAGTAGACTTACTAAATTATAGAAGATTTCCAAATAATATCACATTTACAGAAATTGAAGAAAAAGTACATATTATCAATTTCAAAGTTCAATTCACATATATGATCTAAACATGGCTGAGAGTCGATATATCTCAGCTGATTTTGGAATGACAAAAATGTTTATAGACACAAGAAAATAAGTTCAGAGCAAACCTGATCTGGTCAAATATCCACCAAGGACATTGGTTCAAATCTAAAAATTATGGAAAGTCTATGCATCAATATCCCATCTGTACAGACTGTGAAATTCAAATATAATGTCCGCAACAGACATTCGGGCAGAGGGAACTGTAATTTGTAGTTTGTGAAAGAATAAATAAAATAGAGGAATCCGAACGTCGAAGTAAGCATGAGCAGTTAAACCATCAATTCCGGAAAGGCAAAAAACTGTTTTACCTCTATAAGGAGGGTTTTAACAGGACATGGAAATTAAATTCCTCAGGAATATGATTAGAAGTATTCATATTTTACAGTAACAAAAAGGACATATCCTAGTACCTTTCCAACACGAGGAGCAAAGAGCCATGCCAGCGTTACAGTCAGCAGCCCCGTAGCAAGCAGGATTCCTGTACCCTCTACAGCCCATTTGGTTGCTCTATTTTCACCAGGGCCATGTTCTTCTGCTGTGATATTGGAAGTAGAAGGCTGCTCACTGACTACCTGTGAAGCCATAATGGAGGTATTGCCATGAGGATTAAACCACAACGAAATTTCACTTAGTCTTTGCCTTCGAATAGCAGCAACAGCATCTGGATCTACTCCTGGATTGCCTTGAACCTGTGTGGATGTAGGTTCTCCATTAGCAGTCCTTTCCCTCAGAGCTTCATACTCCTTCAAAGAATTAACAACTTTATTTACATCTGCAATTCTGATGTTCTTTGCAGAGCAGGCACAGATTTCACAAACGGTTGATCCATGGTTGAAAAACCACTTAAGAGCACACGCATAATGAACTAGTGCAAGATCATTTTTACAAGAACAGCCAAGCTCCATAAGTGTGTCATCAGGGTGGTCACAACCCATTTCTACATCAGTATTACAAACAAAAACCTCCCCTGTAGGACTAATAAATTCAACAAATCCAGATCTTTTTGAACCATTTGCTGTATAAGAATCTTTTGCAACATCTTCCAAATCAATTTCACCATTAGGCTTGACCTTCAGGTTCTCATTATCTGCAGCATTTGGTGGTGGAATAATTCCCAAAAATCCCAGTGCAGCATTTCCCCTTCTGTCAGGTTCAATACATTGGCATACCCGACAAGCTCCTACTCCTGCATCTTCATTAGTAGTATGTCGTGAGATTGAGTCACTCTTAAATTCTTCATTCCCAATAGGTGAATTTCTGCCACCATGCAATCCATTAGTTTGTAATGAATTTTCCTCGTCCATCACATCAAATGTGGCGCATTCTGAAGAACTAGAATGTATTATTACGCCATTGGCAATAGAACACACAAAGTGTGTACTCCCTCAAACATCTCTCTGAAACAAGATTCACCAGATTCTGAAGCAATTCTAGCTTCACAAAACAAAGTCTCGGCATTCAACAGGGAAAACAAAAACAGGATACTGGTGAAATGGTTTGAAATCTCTGACCGAGGGCATAGGTTTAGAGTAGTTCAAGTGACGAACAAATATAAGCCTGGGCCTTTATAGGAGGTGGGAATTGTGCCATGTTCGTTTTCCACTCCCTGGCATAAAAAAAAGAAAAAAGCAAATAGGAAAACGTAAAGATCAATAGAGAAGGAACTTGATGGACTTTATAGAGATTTTACTGCTCCAAGAAATCATGAAATATCATAGGGATCTACAAATAATAAGTCAATTCAACATCTTCCATCAAAGTCAAATTCCTTGTACTTGTGCACAATACACATATACTCACACACAAACCCACTCTATACATCTATAATTCCATAAAGAGGTAATTGACTACTGGAGAGCTAAAGTGATTCATTAAAAACCCACAAACTTTTGCTATGCTTAAACCCAGATTTTGTAGATCGAAAATTATAACATATCAAATGTAGTTTTACATTTTCACAAGAATGAAAACATCAGCAAAGCATCACGGGTGCAATAGATTTCCAAGTATAATTATCCGTGTCAGATCACAAAGTAACATTACTCACCAGGACCATTGGTACAAAAATGAGTTGGAAGCAAATGACCATTTTTTTCGCAGAACATACTATTGGTGATTATACTCTTATCATATTGACATCACGATTTATCTTTGTGTAAACAACAACACTCCGCAGCAAAGTTTCCTAAAGAGACACAAACATCTTAAAATTCTGAGAACTTTCCAATTATTGGCAATTGTAAACAAATTATTTACAGTTTCTCAAGTTGGAGATAATTAGAATATTTCTTTTGAAAAATCATTGAGATTACAATACTTCCAAAAATTTGAGGTATTATATCAGTTGTAACTTGCAAGTTCGTGCACTCCAGTATAAATGAACTTGAAAACTGACTTGAAACTAAAAATCTCCAAAAGTAATGACAAATTGAAGTACAAGTGTTTCCTCCACTAAATATACAAGAATGACAATGTCCAACAGCTAATTCCAGACTAAACTTCTTGAGCAAGAACCCACGAAAATGTCACAGATAAAACAGCAAATAGGGTAGAAATTTCAAAAGCAGGGATAAACATAAGCACATAAAATCGCTAGGACAGAAATAACAAAAGCAGAAGCATCCAGAAAAAATAATTTCGATGCAAAGATGAGAGAATCATACATATAGAAGTTCAAATGACATGTTAAACCCACTATAAATCGCAGAAAAATCCTAAGATTGGGTAACAAAAAAGAAGAAAACCTCTGTCAGCCAGTAGACGAGGTGATGAGTCTGTGAAGACAGGTACCAGATTCAGCAGAAGCAAAAAGCAAAAAGTGGGTTGGTATAGCAATATGAGGTGGGCGATCCAATTCTTTCTCTCTCTCTCTCTCTCTCTCTCTCTCTCTCTTCGTTTCCCCTTTTTTTTGTTTTGTTTTTTTAAGTATCTCTGTTGCTCATTCTCTTTTGGGTTCTTTAACTTATTAAATGAGCCTAGCCAACTAATACGTTTGAGAAAAACGCTCTCAAATAATTTTTATTGAAAAGTTTTATCTATTAAAAAAAAACTTTAAAATGTATTTATGAATAATTAAAATACTCATCTATATTAAATTATTAAATTATCTCATTTCAATAATTTTTTTAAATAATCAAAATATCTTATTGTTATCCTAATTGTCTATAATTAATAGAGAATACGTCAAATATTTTCTTTCTTCTTCATATGTAAATCTCAGCAAAACTCAGAGAATCTTCATTTGAAAGCTCTAAACTAAGAGTTTTCTTCCCTATTTTACCATTGAAGACTAAAGCAAGAAGAAGTCAAACCATTTTCAAGAAAAAATGTATTATTATTTCTATCACCATATGTAAATCGAATTTCAAAACTTGTATCCATTATAATTTGTTTCTTCCATATACTACATTGTATGAATTAAGGGCTCTTTTCTCCTTTATAAGTGTGGGTAAACATTATTTGCGATAAAATTGTTTAAGTTAGTCTATCAACATACGTAACAACAGCCCATCGTTGCAGACATTTTGACACAGTACCCCACTGTGATGGTCAATATTTCATATTTTCATGTTATAGAATGTCTGCCACCAGCATCCTTCTGTGATGGAAAATATGAAATATTTCTCATCACAGCTGGTCACCATAATAGAATGTCTACTATGTTGGCCTTATGTGATGATTAATATGAAATATTCCTCATCATAGCGGATCGCCGTGGTAGAATATCTACCATGTGAGCTGTATGTAATGATTAATATGAAATACTTCTCATCATAACATGCCACCATGATAAATTGTATACAACGGCTAGGTGTTGTAATGAACATCTGTAATTTTCATTTAGTTTATCCTTAAACAGAAATATTTCTTAACTGATTTAGAATTAAGAAAAATTAAAACTAGTACAATTTCATTAAATATTTCGTATCATAGAAGCCCCCCTTAATACACTTCCTACCACGATGGGTTGATGTGATAAACAAATTAGTTTAATAATATTTTATAAATGCTAGTTTTCGGTTGTTGAATTGCAATTATGAATGCCTCAGATAATTTGTAGATATCTGTTAACTTTAGTGAGTTTTTGAGAAATAAGGCAGTGGTGGGTGGACATTGAAATATAATGGTTCAGCAAATGTGGCTCCAATTCTTATATCAAAGAATATTACCCATGTTGAGTTATGTGAATTAGTTCGAGGGAGAGTAGGGATAGATTATGAGATAAATGATATAGAGATGACAAGTATGGTGCCCGAGAATTCTAACTTTTCGATTCCACCAATGAAGATTGATTGTGACTTATAAATTGAAATGGTATCTCTCAGTTAGTGAAGAATTTCCTCTTTGTATTACTCTTTTGGAGAAAGAATTTGAGGAGATTGGAGAAGACGATCGTTTAGGAGAGAATGAAGCATAAGCAGCACCTATTGCAGATGATGGCRAAGCAAGCACCTATTGTTGAAGACAGTTTGAAAGAAGCACCTATTGCAACAATGTTTGAGATGCAAACAGACTAGGATGGTATGAATTCAGAAAGACAATATCTTCTTGAAGATGCTCGTGTGGTGGGTGAGAACATAGATGAATTAATAGCTGATTTAGGTTCAACTCCCTCTGGGCCATCATTGAGGATCTCAAAATGAGAAGATTCGCAAAGGAAATAATTGTTCCCAACAAAAAAGCTTTGATATCTATGTTATACTTGCTTGCAATGAGGTGTCACTTTGAGTTTAAAGTTAAGAAGTCAAATCAGTCTATTTATACAGTTGTTTGTCTTGAGAAGAGTTATAACTGGCGTTTGTGGGTGACAAAGTTAAACAAATCAGAAATATTTGAAGTTCGTACTTACCATAGCTAACACACATGCTCTATAAGTTTTAACCGTCGAGATCAAGACATGCTACCTATTCACTAATCAGAACTCACATTGCCTCTAAGTTTGAAGATGCTACAAGGATTTACAAATCGAGAATCATCATCAATGATGTTCATCAAGATTTTTGCATAATTATAACTTATAGTAATGTATATTCAGCTTAATATTTTTGTTATGGGCTCGTCTGAGGAACACTGTAAGATAGTATGCCAAATTATCATCGCGCTTTCACGTTTTAGAGCAAGCTAATCCTGACACAATGATGTCTATTGAAACTGACAACAATATGCATTTCAAGTATATTTCTTATATTGTCATATTTTATAACACGTTATTTTGTAACAATCTTATTCATTGAAACTGATATATATTTTCAATTCAGGTACCTTTTTGTGGCACTAGGACAAAGTATACAAGGATATCAGTTAATGAGACCCGTCATTTGCATAGACGATACGTTTATGACAAGTAAATATTGAGATACTCTACTTGTTGCCACTTGTCAAGTTGCAAATTGTAACACCTCCAAATTAGAAACTGTCCTAAGCCGAGAGTATTACTGACCTTACTTATATGCATATCAACTATTGTGGAAAATAAAAATCTGAATACTTTGTCTAAAAAGTTTTACAAAAATTTCGACAAAATTTCCTCTGTAATTTCAACAACTACTCCCTGTATACAATTAGAAAAGTTCCCAAATATTTTCAATACTCGTAAATATCATGTATTCCAACCCAACAAACATCCAATATAAATAAATCTTCCATTCCAACAATCTTTTACTAACTTAACATTTATCAAAAGTAAAATTTGCAAAACTTGAAAGAATTTAATGCACGAATAGTTAAATCAATAAAGAAATAACTTAAACAATACATAAAACCTCTCTATTCAATGATTTATCTTATTCACAAAAATTTATTTAAAATAATACTTCGGGGTGTCAAGGCTTGCGCACAAACGATCTCCATGCACCATCTGGCTACACATCACCTGAAATACAAAATGAAGGAAATGGAATGAGCTATAAAGCTCAATAAGTAAATCCCATGCATGAATGTATGTAAAATGCACTATATACCATGCATTAAAATTTCACTTCCTCAAATAAAACTTTCTAAATATTTCCATAAAAACTTTCATTTCAAAATGTAAGAACTTTTCAAAATCTTTTCATTTCATTAATTGTGAGCTCGCTTAGTGTAACTCTTAGCCATTAAGCTTGCAGTGAGCTATTGTTCTTTGGAACCTAATTACATTTCCTATCGGTAGAACCGCATAGCGGTTAACATCACTTTAAATTTTTCTTTCATTTTTTTCACCTCCCAAGAGGTGAACATTACTTATCTTCCTACTCTACAAGAGGGTTAGGTCGAGTGCGCTGGTCTTCCATGCCCCATTTCCCACTCACATCTTTCATGGCTGGGTTTACACTTCTTTTCAAAATCTTAACATTTTTTGATAATAATTCATTTATAAAATTTCATTTCTTTACAAATTTTATTTCCTAAATCATTCGCTTTCTAAATGCTTAAATAACTCATGCTAGAAATGATGTAGAATACTATAACTATGTGCTCATGACATGAATTACATAAATTTGTATTTAAACATATACATCAACAGTATGATCATGTTACGTGAAATAATCCAAAACAATCATAGCACATTACATTACACAGTCCAATATAATCACCACATAACACACAACAAAATAAATAGTTGAGTATGAGGATTTACTTACTTGGAGCCCTTAACGTTAAAATTCTACTTAAATCACAAAGTGGAGTCCCTAGACCGCTCTTAATGTTAATGTGCCCAAAAATGATCTAATCATTATTACAAAAAAAATAAAGAAATTCATTTAACACGATTGACCAACCTTAAAACATTTAACATTTATCTTATAAACGTCATTTRTCAATATTAACCCGTGCTTAATTTCACATCACAAAACTATCACATTCTTAAAGGTACAACTTATTTCATGGCTTCCTACCCTTCTCAACAATTGATAATGATAATATCAAATACAATACATTTCTAAGTCAAAACATATTCTTCGAACAAATTAAACTCGTTCTTAGATTGTGTATTAAACCTAATCTACGTTCTCTCACAATTACACTATAGAACATAATTACATAAGTCATTAAATTTCTAAAATCGAATAACAATATTTTCACATTTAAATTCGATAAATTCTAAGTGTCACGAAAGCAGTGTTGCGCTCCGGACGTGCGCTCAGGCAGCTCACGTGCAACAGCCCTGATCGAGCACAGTGCTTGGCCGCCTGGGCTTTTGGTGGCCTAGGCGTTTAGGCGCTCAAGTGCCTAGGTGCCTGATGGTCGAGGCGCCAAGGTGCTTGGTTGCTAGGTGCCTGATGAGCTTTGCTGCTTATGGCCAGAAATCTACCGACCAGAATAGAAGCTGGACAGACGAAGGCGTCGAGCCGGTGACTGGTCTGGTCGGTCTGTCGAAGAGCCTGACCAGTAGCCACAACAGCTTGCGGAGAAGGGTCCACCAGATCCAGATTTGGATGAGGCCAGCTCAGATCAGCGTGCAGCGCCAGTCGGGCGAAAGGCCGAGAGTCATGCAACGGCGCTGCGAACTGATGCACGGAGCAACGACTGACCGGCTTCAATCCAAGCAGATCTAAACGCGAAAGCTCGAACCAAGGATGACGATCAGTGAAGCAGCAATGAGAGAGTAGCCGCAATGTGTGCGGCGTCCTAGCAGAAACACCGCAAGGGAGGAAGGTCCATGTAGTAGATCTGGACTCCAGAGGTAGCCGGCGATGGCAAGGAATCGCGGTGTCAGGTAGGAGGAAGGAAGAAAAAGGGAAGAAAGGTAGCGGCTGCTAGAGAGAAGAAAGGGAGAAAGACCGTGAGGAGGGAAGGAGAAGAAGATGGTGAGAAGGTGGCGGTGGTAGCGACAATGTGAGGGGTTGGTGGCGACGGTGGCAACAAGAGGAGAAGAAGAAGATAAATGCTGGGGTTAAGTTTAGGTTTCCCCCTCCCCCTCCCCCCCCTTCAGGTCTGGGCCCTAACCCAAACCTTTGGACCTTCCCATCTCATAACCAATCCAATCCAATAAATTAAATTCTACGGGCTTTCCTTCAATCAAAATTAGAATTAAATTAGCTTTTAGTTTCTGAATAAGGGATGAATAAGCTCTAAAAAGTCGAGCCTACACCAACGAACCAAAAACCTTAATTCAATTAACACGATAATTTCATACTTACTTATGCATACAATTAAGTAATGGTCACATAAAAAATTTATCAAACAAGTGCGGGTACCTATCACATAAAAAATATCCCACTTTATAAAATAAATTTCGTCCTTGAAATTTAGGACTCACCGAGCAAGTGTTGGTACCTACCACGCATTTCCTCCTCTCGTTCCCAAGTAGCCTCTTCAACCGCATGATTCCTCCAGAAAACTTTAACTAGCACTATCACTTTCCTCCTCAATACCTTTTCCACTTGTCCCAATATTTCCATCGACATCTCTTCGTAAGATAGGTTCTCATGAAGATCCCATGATTCATAATTGAGAATATGGGAGGGATTCGAAATATATTTCCTTAGCATGGAAACATGAAACACATTATGTACACCTTATAGGGTCGGTGGCAAGACAAACCCATAGGCTAAGTGTAATACCTAGGATTTTACTTTTTCCAAATTTTATAAATTTTGTATGGTCATATGATTATGTGTGCCAACTAGAGTTGGATAATCTTCTGTATGGTTATTATTTTACCGTACGTTTAATAAGTATGAGATTATCGTGTTAATCAAATGAGGGTCCTTGGTTAGTTAGAGGCTCAACTTGTTAGGCTTATTTATTTTTCGTTTGAAAACTTGATTTTTACCAAAAAGGAAGTAAGTAGAATTAATTTAATAGACTAGATTAGTTATGGAATGGGAAGGCCCAAAAGGTTGGATTAGGGCCCAAGCTTGAAGTTAAAAAAAAAAAAGAAAAAGAAAAGAGGAGAACCCTAAATCATCCATCTTTGTTTAAGTTTTGTATTATTTAAATTAACAAATGGCCTAACGGGGTGCTTTGGCTGCCCACAATGTTAATGTGCCACAGTATCATAATATTATTACGCAAAGAATATTCATCTGAAACTTGTTTAACCAAGCACATTCATTTAACACAGGTGTTTACTATTAATACCTTCATTGTTTGTCTTATGGTGACCTTAACTAATAATTTCTCAAGATGAATTTCCATGTCCATAAAAACTGAACTACTAATAGTACAATTTAATTTCATGACTCCTAATTTGTTCTTAAAATTACAATAATAATCATAATCACAATATACATTATTTTATCATAAAACCCTAAATTTCGCCCTAAATTATATTCCAACATATTTCTAGAATTATATCCTCCTTTTACTTAATCGTACTAACTTAAATTTCAATTAAACATATTCCATATTTTTCCTTAATTATTATTACATAATACAAAACATAGGCCATTTGGTTAATTTAAATAAAGAAARCTAAGAATTCACCTCGAATCTCGAACCTTAGATGTGGTATCGAGTCTAAGATGTAATAGCATCAATCATGCTCAGGAAGAAAATACACTTTGGACGTGCGAAAGGTGGTCCTGGTAGCGCACGTGCTGTGCACGCTCAACTGGCTCGAGTAGACGGCCCACGGTGCCTAATCGCCTAGTCAGGTYGCCTGGGCGCCTGGGCGTCTGGGGGCGCAACGCCACTACTGAACATTTAGAATTTGTTAATTTAAAGGCAAAAATGTTATTATTCGATATTGAAAATTTATTACTTATGTAACTATGTCCTAAAGTGAAATTGTGCGAGAACATAGATTAGGTTTAATATCCGAACTAAGAAGTTTAATTGTACCTTAAAAAATGTGATAAGTGATGTGGGAATGAAGTATGAATTAAAAATTGGATAATGAGGTTCATGGATTAAGCATTTAATATTTTAGTTTGGACAATTATATTAAATGGACTTTCTTTTGTAATCACAATTAGGTCATTTTCGAGTGCATTGACATTGAAAACGGTCGAGGGATTTTGCTTTGCAATTTAAATAAGAATTATAATGTAAATGACTCTAAGTAAGTAAATTCTCACATTCCCATTAACGCATATGTATCGATGTTTTAAATTTCTCCTAGGTAAATTGAATATGTATTGAATATGAGTTCCATGTAAATGAATCCCATACCTGCCTACTTTTTCTTTTGTGGTATGAAATTTGTTATGAATACATTGAATGATTTCACTTGATATATATACTTTGTACTGTCATTATGTTGAATGGTGTTTATATACAGTTTTATGTAGGTCATGTCATGGGCATATAGTTATAGTATTCTAAATCATTCTTGGCATGAGCCATTTGTATATTTAGAATGCGAATGGTTTAGGAAAATAAGATTTTGGAAGGGAATGAAAATTTTATAAATGAATTATCTTAAGGAAAATGTTAAGATTTTGGAAAGGAGTGTAAACCTAACCATGAAAGATGTGAGTGGAAAATGTTGCGTGGAGGACCTGCGTACCCGACCCAACCCTTTTTGTAGGGTAGGGAGATAAGTAATGTTCACCTCTTAGGAGGTCAAAAGATGAAAGGAAAAGTTAAGTGCTATTAATCGTATTGTGGTTCTACCGGTAGAAAATGTAATCGGTTTCAAAGAATAACGGCCCATTGTAAGCTTAATGGTAGGCATTACATTAAGTGAGCTCATGACTTTAAAGGAATGAAAATGTTTGAAAAGTTCTTACATTTTGAAAGGAAAGTTTTTGTGAAAAAGTTTACGAAATGAAAATATTTAGAAAGCTTTTATTGAGAAAGTGAAATTTTATAACTCATAACATATAGTGCATTACACATATATTTATGCATGGAATTTACTTACTGAGCTTTATAACTCATTCCATTTCCTTCACTCTGCATTTCAGATGATGTGTAGCCAGATGTTGCGAGAAGGTCGCTTATGGATAGGTCCTGATAGCCCGAAGCTTATACAAATAAATTTTACTGAATAAGATAGATGGTTGTCTAGAGAGGTTTTATGTATTGTTCAAGATATTTCTTTATTTGTTTAACTAATCGTGTTTTAAATTCTTTCAAGTTTCGTAAATTTCAATTTTGATAAATATTAGGTTGGTAATGGATGGTAGGAATACAATATTTATTATTCTGGATGTCTGTTGAGTTGKAGTGTTGTTTATGGRTATTAAAATGTTTGAGAACCTTTTGATTGTATACAGGGTATAGTTGTTGAAATTACAGAGGAAACTCTACCGAAATTTTCATAAACCTTTTTAGACAAGTGTTCAGCTTTCTTTTGTTTTCCCACAGTATTGATATGATTATGAGTAAGGTTAGTAATACTCTCGGCTTAGGATAGTTCCTAATCTGGGGTGTTACACTAAGTCGCCCACTCTTTTGAGGACTTCAAAAGGTCCAACAAATTGAGGGTTCAACTTCCCCTCCTTCCCAAAACTCATAATCCCCTTCATAGGCACCACTGTTAGGAAGACTTTATCCCCAATTTCAAACTCCAACTGCTTCCTTCTCCTATCTGCATAAATTTTCTGTCTACTTTGAGCAGTTTTTATTCGTTGGCGAATCTTTTCAGCTGCCTCTACKGTGTGTTACACTATCCGAGGACCCAACAACTTCCTCTCACCAATTTCATCCTAATGAACTGGCGACCTACACTTCCTTCCGTAAAGTGCCTCATAAGGGGCCATACTAATAGTAGCCTAATAGCTATTGTTATAGGAAAATTTCACCAAAGGAAGAAATTCATCCCAAGTTCCCCGAAAGTTAATCAAACAAGCTCTCAACATATCCTTCAAGATCTGATTCATCCTCTCGGTCTATCCATCTATTTGTGGGTGAAAAAAAGTACTAAAATTCAATCGACTACCATAGCCTTATGCAAACTCTTCCAAAATGCAGAAGTAAACCTTAGGTCACGATCGGATACAATAGACAGTGGAATACCATGAAGTCTAACAATCTCAGCCACATACAACTCCACATATTTCTCCATACTATAGGTAGTCTTAATAGGCAAAAAGTGTGTTGACTTTGTAAGACGATCCAGAATCACCCAAATAGCATTATATCCTTTTCTCATCCTAGGTAACCCAACAATGAAATCCATACCAATGTGCTCCTATTTCCACTCTGGAACCATAAGATGTTGTAGAAGTCTAGAGGGTCATTGATGTTCAGCCTTAATCTGCTGGGAAGTAAGACAGCACTGAACAAACTCTGCTACATCGTGGCTCATACTAACCCCCCAGAAATGCTTCCTCAAATCTCGATACATCTTCATACTTCCTGAATGAATCTAATAGGGCATATTATGAGCTTCTCTCAAGATCTCCCCTTCAAACCCTTATCGTTCAGAACCACAAGTCTATCATCATACCAAAAAGTCCCATTAACCGTGATTATAAAGTCCGAACGTTTCCCATCCGCAACTTCTGTTCGTCATTTCAATACCAGAGGACCATCCATCTGCACATCCCTTATCCCCTCAAGGAGAGTGGGTGCAAAAGTCATATTCACGACATAGCCTAATATGTCTTGCGAAACTATTTCCAAGTTGGGCTTTCAAATCTTTGCCAACAACGGTTTCTTACAGACTCGCAAAGTGGCCACAACTCGATGATTCCTCCTGATAAGTGCATCTGCTAGCATATTAGCCTTACCTAGGTGATAGTTTATCATATAATTGTAATCTTTCACAAGTTCTAACCATCGTCATTGCCTCATATTCAACTCCTTCTGGGTGAAGAAGTATTTGAGACTCTTATGGTCAGTGAATATCTCACACCTTGCCCCATATAGATAATGCCTCCAGATTCTCAATGCAAAAACAATGGCAAATAACTCTAGATCATGCGTCGGATAGTTTTTCTCATACTCCTTCAATTGCTTTGAGGCATAAGCAATCACTTTGCCATGTTGCATCAAGACACAACCCAATCCTTTTATCGAGGCATCACTAAAATCACGAACCCATCATAACCTTGTGAATTTGTCAAGACCGGAGTGGTTGTCAATCTTCTTTTCAATTCTTCAAAACTGCACTCACAATCCGCATTCCACAAGAACTTCATGTTCTTCCTGGCCAATTGGGTCATGGGAGAGGTAATTTCGAAAGACCCTTCCACCAACCTCCGATAGTAACCGGCCAACCCAAGGAAGCTGTGAACCTCACCGACGTTGGTAGGTTCTGGCCGTCATCGGACCACCTCAATCTTACTCGGGTCCACTACAATGCCTTCCTTGGACACAATATTGCCTAGAAATGGCACGCTATCAAGCCAGAGCTCACACTTCTTAAATTTCACATAGAGCTTCTCGACTCTAAGCACCTAAAGTACCTTCCTCAAATACTCTTCATGCTCCTTCCTGGATCGAGAGTAAACTATTATGTCGTCGATGAAGACTATGACGAACTAATCCAAGTACTCTATAAAGATTTGATTCCTCAAATCCATAAATGCAGTAGGTGAATTGGTTAACCCAAATGGCATTATCAAAAATTCATAATGCCCATACCGAGTTCGAAATGCGGTCTTTGGAATGTCCTCATTTTGGACCCTCAACTGATAGGAGCCAGATCTTAGATCAATCTTGGAAAAGTATCCCGCCCCTTGAAGTTGATCAAACAGATCATTGACCCTTGGCAACGGGTATCTATTTCTTATCATCACCTTGTTCAACTCTCTGTAATCTATGCATAAACTCATCGATCCATCCTTCTTCTTTACGAACAGCACAAGCGCACCCCATGGCAAAAAACTAGGTCAGATGAAACCCTTATCCATAAGATCCTACAATTGCTCCTTCAACTCGTTAAGTTCCGCAGGAGCCATTCGATATAGTGCCCTCAGTGTCGTTCCAGGCACCAAGTCAATGGCAAAGTCGATCTCCCTTACCGGTGGCAAACTTGAAGGTCGTCCGGAAACACATAAGATATTCTCGAACAATTGAAATTTGTTCGATCGTAAGCTCTGTTTCAAGAATCTCGCATAATGAAGGTAGGTAGCAGTGCAACTCTTCTTCATCATTCAACGAGCCTTCATAGCTAATATTATCTGGATGGACGGTTTCACCCTAAACTCGACAAAACAGAACTGTAACTCACCAGAAGGACTAAACATAACCTTCTTCTTGCACAGCCGATTGTCGCATGATGCTTCGATAGCCAGTCCGTGCCTAAAATGACGTCAAACTCCTGAATGTCTAACACTATGAGCTTTGCTATCAGCTTTTTCCCATCCAGTACTACTGGACGATTCCTCAACACGTACTCCGAGTTCATGACTACTTCGGAAGGTGTGGACACACTAAGCTATGTATCCATACGTGTACATGAGGTTCAAAGTTTCTCAGCAAAAGCAGGATGAGCAAAGGAGTGGGTAGCCCTTGAGTCAAATAATATGGTGGTAGGTGAATTAGGTACAGATAAAGTGCCTACATAACAGGTAATTCTTAAATTCATGCAATTATTTATAGTAACTGAATTAGCATAATATTTAAGCCATAAGTACCTGACACTACGGTCAATGCTTCATCAACCTCCTTCCTTGTCATGGTGAAGACTCGTGCCTGAGGAGCTAGTCTTTTCACCCTACAGTCATTGGCCAGATGTCCCGGCTTCCCACAGTTGAAACACTTTCCACCACCCTACCACYTTCACTAGGGCATTTTCTAGCAAAATGCCCTTRCTTCCCACACTTAAAACACACTCCCTTGCCTAAGAGGCTTTCACCCAGATGTTCTTTACCATAATTGGAGCAAACTTTCCTCTGTTGTTTGCCCTGTTGACTTCCCTATCTACTCCCTTGTCATACCTCCTCTTCTGACCACCCTTAACCCAGCCTTTTGAATTTTCACCTCAGAATCTCTGATTCATAGGTTGACTTTTGAACTCCTCCTTACTCAACAATTGAGCCCTCTCCATCAAAAGAGATTTATTGACAACCTCTCGATATATGGAAAGCTCGGAAGGAATCATCACCAGTTTAATCTGATACCTGAGCCCCTCTTCAAAGTGCCTTGCTCTCCTTTCCTCTATAGCAATCAAATCAGGAGCAAAATTGGCTAATCGAGCAAATTTAGCTTCATACTCACTAACAGATCGATTCTCTTGCTCCAGCCTCACAAACTCATGCTCCTTCCATTGTTGCACGCTCTTGGGAAAATATGTATCGTTGAAGGCCTCGATAAATATTTTCAAAGTGAAGGGACTAGTGTCCCTCTCATGTTGGCGCTGAACCATCAGTCACAAATTGTATGACTCGCCTTGGAGCATCTATGTAACAAAGTCAACCTTCTCCTCGCCTATGCACCGCATGATAGAGAAAGTTTTCTGGATCTCTGTCAACCAATTCTTAGCTTCCAAAGGATCAGTGGTGCCTGAAAATGGCAATGGGGCAAGCTTTTTAAATTTTGAGATCTTTCCGTATTCCCCTGTTTCACTCCTCCTCCATTGGCTAGCCTGTCCGAAGGTATTTGTTGCCTGCATAAAGGCCTCCATAGCCATAGGAGTTCCTTGTGCAACACGGGTACTACCTGTCCCTTCGTCCTGGGGCTGAATCTTCTCGTCTTGGGGCTGAATCTCCTCGTCTTGGGCTTGTGAACGCTAGTAAAAACCATTACCAAACTAGAAAAACTTATTTGTATAAGAACTTCATACATGGACGAAACATATGTTTATAAAAATTGAACATTATACATCATCCCCAAATTAAAAGAAAATATAGACAAAACATATTATAATACTTAACATTTAACATCATTCGAGAATTTAATCAAAATATAAACTTACCAGATGGTTTAGGAAGAGAAGCTTGTGGCACAGCCTGATACCCATATAGCTTTCATAAATTTATACATATTTTTGTATGAAGTGCACAGAATCGTTTTTAAAACTCTACGCTCTGATACAAAAACTGTAACACCCCCCGATTAGGAACTGTTCTAAGCCGAGAGTATTACTGACCTTACTCATATTCATATCAACTACTGTAGAAAACAAAAATCTGAATACTTTGTCTAAAAAGTTTTATAAAAATTTCGGCAGAATTTCCTCTATAATTTCAACAGCTACTCCCTATATATAATCAAAAAAGTTTCCAAACATTTTCAATACTCGTAAATGTCATATATTCCAACCAACTAACATCCAATATAAATAAATTTTCCATTCCAACAATTTTTTACTGACTTGACATTTACCAAAATTAAAATTTGTAGAAATTGAAAGAATTTAATGCACGAATAGTTAAATCAATAAAGAAATAACTTAAAGCGGAGTCCGTGGACCGCTCTTAATGTCAATATGCCCAAAAATGACCTAATTATTATTACCAAAAAAAATTCATTTAACACGATTGACCAACCTTAAAACATTTAGCGCTTATCCTATGAACATCATTTGCCAATATTAACCCGTCCTTAATTTTCACATCACAAAATTATCACATTCTTAAAGGTACAACTTATTTCATGGCTTCCTACCTTTCTCAACAATTGACAATGATAATACCAAATACAATACATTTCTAAGTCAAGACATATTCTTCATACAAATTAAACTCGTTCTTAGACCAGGTATTAAACCTAATCTATGTTCTCCCAGAAATACACTATAGAACATAATTACATAAGTCATTAAATTTCTAAAATCGAATAAAAATCTTTTCACCTTTAAATTCAACAAATTTTGAGTGTCGTGGAAGCTGCATTTCGCCCCGGGCGTGCGCTCAGGCAGCGCATGTGCAACAGTCCTAGTTGCGCACAGTGCTTGGTCGCCTAAGCATCTGGTGGCCTAGGCATCGGGGTGCTTGATTGCCTAGGTGCCTGGTGGCCGAGGCGCTTGGGCACTTGGTTGCTAGGCGCTTGATGAGCTTTGCTGCTTCTGGCCGAAAATCTACCTACCAGAACAGAAGTTGGACGAACAAAGGCGGCGAGCCAGTGATTGGTCTGGTCGGTCAGTTGAGTAGCCTGACTGGTCTAGCTGGGATCAACGTGCAGCGTGGGTCGGGCGAAAGGCCATGAGTCGTGCAGCTCGGATCAGCATGCCACGTGATGGGCATGTCTATCACGATGGCCTTTTGTTATGAGTGTATTGTTCGATTTTCTTCAATAAAGGCCAATGTGATAGACATGGTGGCCTTCTGTGGTGCACATATATTGGTGAGTACGTCCATCATAGTAGGCCGCTTGAAATCAAAGTCTTGTGATGATTCGTAATTGTTTTACTAGTAACAAATTCTTGGAATCATGATATTAGGGTATATATCACTGTTTTATTGATAAACCCTAAAAGATTTGATTTTCTTTACATATAAAGTGAGGTTTTTACCTTATGACAAATATGTTAAGATATTTGAGCTCTTTGCGAAATTGAGATGATGCAAAGCCTTGAAGATAGGTTAGGAAGATAATGAATATTCGAAAAAGTGAAACTGGAAAGATAGAGAAGAAGAAGAAGAAGAAAGAGATGCGGTAAGAAGTGGAGAGGCGTTGCTTTCAAAAATTATATGGAAGATGTTAGTGAGTGTGGAAAATGGAAAGTCACATGAGTTGGAGTATAAAATTATCCCATTGTGTTCAAATGCATTGGGGGTAAAAATGTGATTTGGTTATTTATTGGGCTATTCATTCCCTTATTTTGGTCAAGGGCCTTTTACACAAAGTTTTATTGTTGGTAGGCCTTTTACCTATATTCCCCTTCTTTTTTCTAGAGATCTATCTTCTCTTCTACGACTGCCAAAATAAATCATTTTTTTCTTACTATTTACATATTTTTTCTAATGTTTAAAAAAAATAAATGTACAAAAGATGTTAAAATTACATAATTGGGGAGGGTTCAACTTGAAATATTAATATTTAAGTGTTAAATATATCCTAATAAAATAGTTGAATATACGGTATATATTAGAGAAAGAAATTAATGTTCTAATTAGAGAAGAGAAAGTTTTTTTGTTAAATATTGGAAAGAAGAAGAGAACTAATTCTGGCGTTTGATTGTCAGTATAAATAGACTTATTTGAATTCTTAACTTTAAACTCAAAGCGACGCCTCATTGTAAGCAAGTATAACCTCGATATCAAAGCTTTCTTGTTGGGGAACAATTGTTTCATTTGCAAATCTTCACATTCTGGTATYCTAGATGATTGCCCAAAGGGAGTTGAATCTAAATTAACCGTTAATTCCTCTATGTTCTTACCTACCGCACGAGCATCTTCAGGAAGATAACATCTTTTCGAGTCCACATCATCCCAATCTATTTGCCTTTCAAACAATGTTACAATAGGTGCTTCTTTCAAAATGTCTTYAGCAATAGGTGTTTCGCCTCATCTGCAATAGGTGCTACTGGTGCTTCATTCTCTCCTAAACCATCGTCTTCTTCAATCACCTCAAGTTCTTTCCCCAAAAGAATAACACAAAAAGGAAATTCTTTACAAATCGAGAAATACCATTTCAACTTGTAGTCACAATCCATCTTCATTGGTGGTATCAAAAAGTTTGAATTTTTGGGCACCATACTTATCATCTTTATATCATTTATCCGAAAATCAATCCCTACTGCCCATCGAACTGCTTCACATAACTCAACTGTAACACTCCCAGATTAGAAATTGTCCTAACCTAAGAATGTTACCAATTTACCCTTACATATATTGCAAAAATTGGGAAAAACAAAAATTTAGATATTGAAATGCAAAGGGTTTATAAAAATTTCGGCAGAATCTACCTTATAATATCAACATATTCCCCTTATTCACAAGAAGAAAACAACACTCAAACACAACTAATGCTCTATCTTATAGAATAAAAATACTTCAAATCCCCAACAACTCCAAACCTCAACAACCAAGAAAATAGTCCTCTAATTACAACCCAGAGAAATTTTGAAAGAAAAACTGAATGGATAAATAAGAAATAAAATGAATAAATACATAAATAAAGATTACTCTATCCAACGATTCTCATTATTCAACAAGAATTTATTTAAAATAAAGCACTCAGGTATCAAGCTTGCACGCAAACGATCTCCACACACCATCTGACTACTCATCACTTTAAGTGCAAAACTGAAGGGAATGGAGTGAACTACAAAGCTTAGTAAGTAAATTTCCATGCATGAATGTGTATAACATGCATTATCTGTTATGAAGTTCAAAATTCGTTTCGTCTAAATTCTCTAAATTTTTTCATTCTATAAGTGAGCTCACTTAGTGTATCGCCTAGCCATTAAACTCTGTGTGGGCAATTATTATTTGAAACTAGATAAATTTCTACCAGTAACACTCCATGGTGTTATAATTTTATTAACATTTCCTTTTACTTTCATCTCATCAGAGGTGCATTTTACTTTCTTTTTCACCCTACAAAGAGGGTTAAGTCAGGTGGGCCAGTCYGCCGAGCCCTATTTCCCAATCACACCTTTCATGGCTTAGGCTTACACTTCTTTTTTCATTTCCTAACTTTATAAAATTCATTACCATTTAAAATTTAGTTTCCAGACCTTATCCTTTAACTTATTTTTCCATATCGATACCATGACCATGCAAACTTTCCTAAGGAAGATACATCATGATAATGAGATGCATGTTCATTCCATAACAACATAATTAATATTCTAACATGTAAGATAGTATCCTCACAAATTTAATCCAATATGATCACATAGTAACTAACATACTATAAATAATATCACAATATCACATTACATTCGAAACAGAAGTTCTTCATCTGCGAGAAAAGAAGGGAGTTTATTTACCTGAAGTCTTTAACTTAACAACTTTACTTTAACAATGCAAAGCGGAGTCCCTTGGCTACTTAAAATGTTAATATGCCAGAAAATATCCTAACTTTTATTACAAAAAAGATATTCATTTAACATAACTGTTCACCTTTAAAACATTCATCATTTATTATACGAGCGTCACTCACCATATTAACCCGTACTTAAATTTTCATGTTGAAAACAATAACATTACCAAAAGTACAAATTATTTCATGGCTCTCGACTTTCCCTAATAATGACAATGATAAAACAACCACAATATATTTCTAAATAAAAACATATTCCTCGTACTAATTTACATTCCACCTTGAATCATGTATAATAATAATTTATGTTTTTTCACAATTATCAATACATGATAGCAATAAAATAACTGTTCGATCAATGTAATAAAAAAAACAAGGGTCTCACCTTGATCTAGCAAATTCTAGGCGTAGTGTAAGGTGCAACATTATCAATCGCACTCGGAAAGAGGTGCACGCTGGGCGTACGAACAAGCAGCACGCGCACATGACTTGCAGTGCACAGCGCCTGGCAACTCCAGCAAATGTTCCAGCGAATCTGTTGCTGATCAACTTTCTGTCAGTAGGTGACCGAAGTTAAAGGTCTGGACGGACCAAACCAGTAAACAACTGAGCAAGGCGATCAGCCACTGATTGCAGCAACTCCAACAGCAACCTTGAAGCAACCTTGGTCGAGTTGCTGAGAGAGCAAGCAACATTTTCTTTGGTCGCACAAGCGAGCAGCGAGTCGCACAGCAATAGGCCGGACAGTAATGGCAGACCAGCAGCTTGCAGTAGTTTGGGTGCGGACGGCTCGACGATCGCAGATCTGGATAGCAGCGAGCTTCGACGATCGAATGGAGTGAAAAGAACTCTGGTCGAGTAGCSTCACAAACAAACAATAAAGATTGGCAGCGTGAGCTAATTGCAAGCGACGAGGCGGCGGTCGGTGCAGCGTCTACAGGGGGAGGAAAGGTGGTGCTTGCAGGAGGGTTTTGGGAGAAGGGGGCGGTGTTAGGTTGCAAATCTGAGGGTTCCTTTCATTTTTTTTTTTTTTTCAGTTGGGCCTTAACCAATCTCCTTTTGGGCCTCCTTATCCCATAACCATCCAAGTCCAATACAAACTAAAGTCTGTAGGCTTTCCTTCGTGCCAATATCAAATATTAAAATCAAGCTACGTTTTGAATAAAAAAAGGACGGGCTCTAACAGGTCAAGCCTAATTAATTAACTAAAACTCTAATTCAATTAGCATAATAAATTTCACATTAATTTATAAATAGTAAAAATAACATAAATGAATTATTTAATTCTAATTGGCATGATGAACATTATGATSTCCAAATCCTTCCGCTGCCAAATAACCAAAACACTAAAAATTCATGATAATAAATAAATTAGTGACTTGGAATATAAATTTTATGGTTACATAAAATTTGTGAAAATGAAAAATAAAGTCCTTGGTATTACATGACATGGTAATATTTTTTGAAATAAGAACCAGAGTCAAATTTGTTGAACCATTATACTTCTATGTCCATCCACCATCGCCTTGTTTTTGAACAAACTCATCGAACTAACAAATAGATATCCATAAATTATCCAAGGCACCAATAACTGCAATTCAACATCCTAAAATTAGCATTTTCAAAAAATATTTATTCATCACAGCAGCCCACCGTGGTAGGAAGTGTATCACGACTACCTGCTATGAAGCAAAATATTTAATGAAATTATTTTACTTTTAGTTTTTCTTAATTCTAAATTAGCTAAAAAGATACTTCTATCTGATAATAAGCTAAAATGAAAATTGCATATCTTATTACAGCAAGCCACTGTGATAGACAATCTATCACGATAACCTCTTGAGATGCAGAAAATATTTCATATTTACCATTACAGAAGGCCACGTGACAAACACTTTATATCGGTGAAATGCTGTGGTGCAAAAAATATTTCATAGTGATCATTACAGTGGGGCACCGTGACACAATATCTGCCACGGTGGGCTGCTGTTATCTATGTTGATAGACTAACTTAAAGAATTTCATCATTGATATTGTTTACCCATAGTTATAGATGAAAATAGAGCACTTAATTCATGCAATGTAGTATATGAAAGAAACAAATTATTATGCATACAAGTTTAGAAATTTAATTTACATATAATGATAGAGATAAGATCACCTTTTTTCTTAAAAATGGTTTGGCGTCTTCTTACTTTGGTCTTCAACAGTAAACTAAGGAGGAAAACTCTTACTTAAGAGCTATCAAATGAGTAAAATGAGAAGAAAGAAAGAAGATCTTGTGGGTTTTGCTGAGATTTATGCGAGGAAGAGAGAGAGAAAAATTTGGCGCTTTCTTTGTTGATTAGAGACGATTAGAATAACAAAAGGATTTTTTAGTCATTTAAAAAATATATTAAGATGAGATAATTTAATAATTTAAATAGATAGGTATTTTAGTCATTTAATAATATATTTTAGATTTTTTTAATAGACAAGGCCTTTAATAAAGATCATTTAAAAAAGACATTTTTTCCAAATACATTAATTGACTAAACTCTTTTAACAAAGAATCCCTTAAAAAAATGAGAACCTACATTTCTGTCAAACCCAATGCATTCACTCTCATAAATACATCTGAATTGGGACGCACTAGAGCTGTACAAAGTATACAGTCGAGAACAAGGGAAAAGGAAAAGTTAACGATTGCCTTTGAGAAATCATCATCATACCGAGTCACCATAATATCTCCTTGAGTTTTTTATGCATTTACAGAAATAGAAATTATGTTCGATGATATGGGATGGTTGGAGCTGCTAAGGGCTTCATATTGATGACCAAATTTAGTATAGAAAATGCAGAATTGTAATCCATGAACAAAGGCATCAAGAGAATAAGCATATTCTTCCCACAATAGAAGAATGGCATCAAGACATAAAAGCCAGTTAAAGCAAACAAAGAGATGGCTGAAGTCAAGATAAGGATATGAAATTCATCAAAGTTAATATTCACCAAAAGCATTATCCAGTGAATATTACATTCAGGTCTAGGGCCCCAGTGAGAGGCTCAACCGACAGGGCAGGATCCAGACAAAAGCTGCTTCTCTTTGTTTCTATGAATTAATAAAAATGTGTAAAAGCTCTATTTACATAAGTTTTGGTATCAACTAAATATCACTTTTTTGACCAATGCACCTTTGATTTGAGCAATTTCAAAGGCATAAATAAGACGTCCCTATACTTGCCAAGAACATTAATAGCAGAAAATCTTCTAATGGAAGAACCCAGAAAGMAAGAAACAAACGAAACAACCAAAACTTACCAAATTTTGAAAATGAAAATAAAATTCAGAACATGAAATATGAAAATCTCCATTTCCAAAATTTTTTCATGATGATGCGTGCAAAGTTTATAGGTACAGGTTTGTACACACTGCATCTTCTTGACACTATTCATTAAGAGGGCATTGGTTCCCCTTCCCTGTGCATAGCATGAAAGATGGAAACGAGGGGAAACTAAAGATATTTTTAGCATAGCAAGTTTATAAGAAATGAGGAATTTGATGCTCCCAAATTGATGTTATATCATTTTTATTTGTAATTCAACATACTAGAGCCAGGGAAGTATCCATTTACATTTTAGAGAAAGGGCAACCAACTTTGATTTTTCAAATAAAATATAACTGAATTTGCATGAATTTAAACTATTGGAAGCTGCGGTTCACCATTTGCATGCACGCTTTTAGGTTATGATATTCCTATTGCAGTCAATGGTTGGAGAATCAACAGCTCATCTTACTTTGGGTGGAAAGACAACTGCAATTTGGTTCTTGGCTGTTATGATCAATGGATGTAGAAAAAAATATCCCCCGGCTGCCAGACTTCGTCAAGAAATCGATGAAAGAATTGGGATGATCAGCATAGATATTACTCTTGGGGTAAATTTGCAACGACCCAAGGGTAAAACAAAACTGCTGATAAAGATCGTAATAATATAGCAGCAGCAGSAGCCATGAGACTAAAGAAGCTTCCCTGCTTATGCAAATGTTGCCTTGGATCTTATAGGGTCTACTTTTCTTCTATATGACAACACATTCATGATACTACAAGTTTGAAAAAGGATAAGCTACAAGCAGGAAGTAAGACTGTGTAGTGTATTCAGTATATAGGAAATTTTGGATCCACATCACGTGCCCACGCCTCTATGCCTCCAATGATATCCTTAGCTGAAGTGAATCCCATCTTGTGGAGGTATTGWACGGCTCTCTGTGAATCGTTGCCTCTTCTACAAACAACATAGATAGATGGACTGGAATTAGTATCAGAAACCTTGTCTCTGTCCCCATTCCCCAAGGCTGCAGATATTTCAGGTAGCCTAGCTTCCAAACTTGAGAGAGGTATGTTTATGGACTTGGGAAGTGAGACAATCTTGTAGTGATGAGCCGGTCTAACATCTACCAACACGTGCGCTTCTCCTTTCACAACTTTCTCATGGTACTTCTCGCTGCTGATTCTTGCATCCACTGGAAGCAGGTTTAACTTCAAAGGAGCCTGTAACCAGTTAAAAACATTAATTCGCTTTTAGTCCAATCCCATCGAAATTTCTTTGCGCGTCACTTTTTTCTTTTCTTTTTTCTTCTTCAATACAGTCCAACAACCAACGAAAAAGTATAGGCTGCAGAAAGTTGCTGCGTCATGGGCCTAATCTCTCATTAGAACAGTGTGTAAAGACTGCATCTTTACTTCTATTAAATAACTGACAAAGGGAATAAACTGCAGGTTGAGATCGCATAACAGGACACAAAGTAGTCAACAATTTGCTACTCGGGTGAAGAATCTAGAAATCTGATTATATCATGCCTATCGCTTTCTTCATTATTTAGGTTAGTATTTAAATGCAAAACACCTGACTGATTTTTCAAATTAACAACAACATTATTTTGTGGGTTGCTTGACAGCTTGTGCAACCGCATGTATGCAGTTTCATGCTGCAATATTTAGGTTTTATAAGTATGCTTCACTCTTATATATGACAAGGAAAGAAGCAATAAAAGAAGACACACCGTGGATAGGGGCGTCTGAGTAAATATTTCATAGTCCATCTCTTGAAATTGCTTTTCGGTCAGAGCTGCATTTTCTCCACAAGTTTCACATTGCAGTGACCTGCCTCTGATTTTGACCTGATAAACAGAACTGCATGAAATTAACAATAGTTTACAATGCCAAGAAACTCCTGAAAGCAGTCATGTGAAGTTAAAGCAACAGTGTTTATCAACTTCCATCATCTTACTTTATGTAGCTWGCAAAAATGCAAATTCTAAGAGAAAGGCATATTCCATTCAAATAACTAGAACTTCTACATTCAAATAACTAGAACTTGCATCTCCCCACATCCGACATTCAAATCCAAAGCCTTTTGTTGAAGATAATCCTTAAAAATTAACCATCAACACTGCAGAACTACTAACAAAATCTACATAAAATCCATCTAGATGAACACATGTATTCAACATGACCAGTCAAAATAGGCATAGAGCAGATGGCCAGGGCAAAAAGCACAGTAGTTGCACCTAGTTAGAAATTTGTGCATGAAAAAACATAAATCAATTTCAAGTTCAGAAGCCAAAAGCCAATGTATACAAACATACCATTCGAATCCGGCCAGATAGTGCATCAAAAAGAAGCATTCGTCCTGAGAGTGGATCACCAACAGCACTTGCAACCTTTATAGCCTCCAGGGCTTGGAGACAACCAATAATACCAGGAACTGTAAAATCAAACACCAAAATATGCAAAATTTCAAGGCCTACTTACTTGAGGGAACCAAAACGGAACTCACTAACCTGAGCCAAATGGTCAACCCTAAACCAAACTACAGTTACCACTAAAACTAATATTGCACATTCTAATACATTCAATAATTACATATTCGCTATACAAAACCAAAAAAGTCCCCTTCAACATATATCAAAATCAGGACGTATCATTCTGACCTTCCCCTAACTCTCCCTCCCCAATTTCTCAAAAATCGTTCATGACTAACCTACTCCGAGAACGCCACTGTCAGCGCATCTTTGACATGCTGTAGTAGGTGGTGGGGTAGGAAACAGGCATCGATAGCATGGACCACCGTTGTAATTGTAAACAGTGAGCTACAGAAACAAGTGAAGATGCAACAAACAAGCAATTTTAGCAGAAAAATTAGCAGTAGCATGAGGTGTTGTTTGAACTTAACATCAATCAGTGTTCTCATCGTACCTGCCCTTCCAGTCCAAGTGCTGCTCCAGATATAAGGGGCTGTTAAAAAGTGCAAAACCATGGTTAATAAACATACTCTGCAATCCAAAATAAAACACTTCCTCATCCCTACCCCCTCCCCCTCTCTTCTTTCCTTTCCCTTAAAGCACATAATCCTGTTTGAGGTGTTCATCAATGGAAACCTAATTAGAAAGGGGCTAGATAGATATGCAAATATAATCCAGTTCGCGATTTCCTTGAACTTCTTTCTCTGCTTTGCACACGTGGAGGATTATTGAAGATAGAGAATAATAAATGATATGCTTTTAATCGCTTAGGACATCATATTATAATATGAATCTCAAACTAAAGATATTAGAATAATAGCTAACAGCTCTGTTTAATGAACTGTTTGGAGCAAAGAAATGGAGTATTCCTGTGCAAAATAACACTTAGAAGATCATCTCTGACCTTCCCCAAAACGACACAGCAATCGCTGATCATATATCGACTTGGGACATTGTCTGTAGCATCAATAACGATTTCATATCTACAAATCATACTCAGTCATGGAAATCAACAATAAAATTGAAGTATAAAAAATTTAKTTAACATCTATTCTAAGAAAAAAATAAAAAAAGATGAAACCAATTCAGCTATGTGTTTTGGAAATCAAGGATACTTCCTCATAATGTTCAGAGCATTGCTTGTGCGAAATGCCTCTTTGTGTTCCACAATCTCAACAGTTGAGTTAATCCTGATTCATATAGAGTGCTATAAATACATAATAACAAGATAATGAGACATATTTCTCAACATCTCAATTACACAAAAAAATGAGACATTTAAAATATTGTGCATCTCAGCATCAGTGGAAAAAACTAAAAAGAAAGAGCAACATACGCACGGCAAGCCGCAGCAGCAGACTCCACTTTAGACCTTCCAATATAAGATTCAGCATGAATTATCTGAAATTTCATTTGAACAAAATTAGCATCTAAATCAATTCTTTTCTGCTTTAAAACATTAATGCATACCATTTACTTTTAAAATTTTACCTGCCTGTGGAGATTGTTAAGTTCAACTACGTCTTGATCAACAATACCTATTCGACCTGCAAATTTCCCTCACTCGCATAAAGTCAATAGCTTTTGAATGACACTTTATGAAACTGGCCGGCAGGGCAAAAGTATATACACAAATCTTACCAATCCCACAAGCCGCAAGGTATAATAAAGCAGGTGATCCAAGCCCTCCGGCTCCAATTACTAATACTGAAGATTTCAAGAGCTTCGACTGTGCTGTGCCAACCAAAAAGAACAAAAAGATAAAGATTCAAAAACAAAAGAAAATCAATACCCCGTAGAAAAAACAAAATCCAATCACTCTGGTTAATGCAGACTCGAGAAACATAGCGTACCTTGAACGCCAAAAGAAGGGAGTATGAGTTGGCGACTGTATCTGTAAATCATATCGTGAGGCAATCCATGACCAAAGTCATACACGCCGTCCGGTATCAATGGAGCATGGAAAGAATTGGAATTTGCTTCCTTGTTTGGTGTTAAATTATTACTATGATGATTAAGTTGGTGAAGCTGAGCTTCAAGAGACGAAATTTGCTGCTCGATGTTGGTCCTTTGAGCTTTAAGAGACTCAATTTGACGGAGAATTTCAGACGCCCTATCCCCTTTGGACTCCATAGTTGCAGACTGGGAGGCGTGGTCCAAAGTCAGCTAAAACCCTAGCTGACGGTTTAATTCTGACATGATAGACTTTCCTTGAGGTTAGTAAAAACAGATAGCTAACTAGTGCTAGAACTAAACACCCTAATGATATAAATAACTCGGAACCAGTGCATCAATAAGAACCTTTGTTTCCCCTTTTTCTCCAATAGATGCTAGTACAGAAAGCAAGGAAACAATCTGAAGATCAGATTTAATGAATGTCAACATAATCTTATGATTTGATAATATAAAAGTCCAGAAGCAAATCGAACAACATGACAGAAGACAGAATTTGACCTGCTAAGCCTCATTCTTAGATCCTCATTGATTAAGGTGGTAACAATCAAATGGCTCAAAGGATTTTGATCTATATACAGGGTGTCTAGAAAATAATATTCTTGTTTAATAAAAAATTACTCTTCAGTGAAACATAAAACATTACTCACATAAACAGTTAGGTTTTGTTTGGTGTTTATCATTGTGAAAATTAAACGATACACATGAACTTTGCAGCCCCTAAACCAAAAGTAGACATGCCAAGTAACCAATAGGTGATCATGGGCTTTGGCCTAACTCTTGGTGTTTAATGCTTGGCCATTTTATTGATTTGTGACGCAAGTTATGGACCTAGCATTACAGGGTTTGGGTCCAATTGCGCTTGGAACATATCTTCCATAATCTGCATCATGATGTTATAGGAGATCCTCCTAGAAGCAATATCCTCGGAAGTAAACTAAAATTTGATCCCTTGAAGAGCTAACGAAAAGGTGAGGGTCTCTTGGATCAATAAAAGACAACAATGCAGCAATGCAGTGCTGTAGCCGTGAGAATATGACTAGGCATACTGATAAGTTGAAAGAAATAGCCCAACTGGCTAAACCTCTATAAAAGAGCAAGGGCAGAAAATACGAAATATTTACGAATGACATATACATGAAGAATGCAACACAAAAAAAAAATTAAAAAAATAAAATAAGTACAGAATCCCGGTAAAGCAAAATAATATCAAATTGGAAAAGGAGTATAAGAAAAAATGAACCTTTGAAATGCTTTACGCTAGTTAACCAGAAGGGCAATCACCGGAGACCCGAAAATTTGGAAACGAACTTCTTCCAAAACTGACCGACTAGCCCGTAAGCAATTCCACCGTACCATAAGAAAACAAAAAGGAAAATAAGCCCCAAAAATTTAACATAAGCCCCGTTCACCCTGCAGTAAAGCAACAAACTCCGAGCCCATAAAACCTAAAAAAATATCAATTTATGATCTACTAAGTCCAATACAAAAAGACCTATTGAATTAAGAACAAGAATCGAGAAAAGTAATCTCTTTTAGAGAAAACATTTCAATTTTTAAACCTACAATGGAATCTGCTTGGGTACACGCGGCAGGATTTCACAAGTCGAGTGAACTGCTGCAGAGGATAGAATGGAGATCAAAACAAAGAAGCTACTACCACTTTGGTCAATGAAAAGGAAAATAACTTTTGTCGAAGAAAAAAGGAAGAGGGTTAATATTTTAACAAGAAATTTGTTTAGATATATGGAGGGAGCTCCATGTTTTTTCCTGTATTTGACTATTGAGAAGAGCTGAACTCTGAGTCGCATGGAGAAAACGGGAAAGGCAGAGGGAGTGAAAGAGGAATTGAAGGAGGTGACGCAGTGCCGTAGCCGTGAGAATATGACTGGGCAACTGTTTAGATATCCGATTATTTTGACAATATCAAGGCGTGATGGGGTGACTGTGCATATTTCTCCTTTAATTTTTCTTGTTTCTCCTTTACACATAGGCTTTATTTGGATTAGAGTTGGGAAGAAGAGGTATTGTCTGAATACAAAAATATTGTTTAATTGGAGTATGTGAAAAGATAAAAAATTTAAAATTTGAATTTATTATTAGAATATAAAAAAATTTGATTGAGATATTGTTTGGATTGGAAGTTAGAAAAAATGGATTAAAATAATAAAAAAATTAATTTTAAGTGTTGAGTTTGTATCATTTGAAYGTAAATAGTGAAACCTTTTACTGTTCATWTTTAGATTTATTTGAGTGTAAAAGTAAAATATATAGGGTTTGAAGGTAAAAGTAAATAAACAAATGATTGTTACACTATGAAAGTATGATCTCATTCATTAAAAGTATTTATCTTTTCTTCACTTATTAAGTGTGGCAAAAAACCTTTTTTCTTTGACTTAAAAAAATCAGAAATATTTGCAAATTTTTATCATATTTAAGAAATTTACATATTATTTTAAATGAAATTTTATAATTTTAAAAAAAATTAAATTGTATTCTAATAAAAAAAAATTTCTTCCTCATGAGGTATAAAATTCTTGAACTAGGAAGAAAAAATTTCCAAGTCAAAGCTCTAATCCAAATTATCTCTTGATAGAGTAGAGTATCCAACTTTTTCTTTTTCTTTTCTATAGAAATCTACTTATAAGTACTTGATCGATGAGTTTAGAGATATATTGATGGCATACACAAGTTATAAGATATCTATTATTTGAGTTATTACTCCCCTTTTGAAACAAATTGAGAATCTTTTTTATTCCAAATATTTGGAACATGAAAAAATAATAAAATATTATTATTATTTTTATTTTATTAATTGTACCCTTGTTCATCTTTGATCCACTAAACAATGTGGGTCTATCAAAATTTTAAATGTAGGAGCTAATTTTTCTTTCACATACCTTAATGATGTCCGTCAATATACCATTATAATATCAACCCATTAATATATCATTATAATATCAATCCATTAATATATCATTGTAATATCAACATTATATTGGAGTAGCTTGATCCTTTTGTATTCCTAATTATAATTTTCTTATGAATGTGTAGGTTGGTACGAATGACTATGAAAGATATAATTGGGACTTCTAATTGAATGTAAGTTTCTCAATGCATCTTCTAGTAGTTTTGACTACATATCATAATAGAACAAATATCTTGAAACAGGGATAGTATTATTTTAATTTTCTTCATCTGTAATTTAAGAATAAATATCTAATTTTACGTGCTACAAATATTAAAAATGGAATAAAAGTTTGTTAGTCAACTATGATTATCTTTGTCTAATGATTTTCTGTTGTCATCTTAGACTAGTAAAAATGTTTTATGATTCTTTTTTTTTCATTTTTTATTTTCTTTGAGCCTAATTATGAAGTGGCTCATTACTTCATGTATGGATTTATTTTTTGATTCATCGCTTAATTCTTATAAGATATTTATCTTGTAGTGTCTAATTCGGATGATGTGGTCCTCAATACTTTTCTCTTATTTGGCCATTTTGGGTAAAATTTAGAAGTCAATCCAGGCAATCTTSTTTATGTCATTCTTGCTCAAATTCTTCATCATATGCAAGGGATTTGTGCTACGTTAATGGAAGATGCACCTCAAACCCGTTCATCGAAATTATGAATGTTGTATCATTTTCGTTATCCTACAAAACTTCCTTAAAGATCAAGTTTGTTAGGTTTGAAATAGCTACTTTTACATTCTCAAATATATAACAAAAAGGATATAAAAATTAAGGTAACAAACCAAGATTAATAGCATAAAATCATAAGGAACTAGTTAAAATTGAATAATAGGAGTCAAAGTAGGGATGTTACCTATGGTTATCATTAACCCTGAACAAGAACTGCCCGGAGGGAGTAAGCCATTTTCGAGAGTTTCCCAAAGCCGTGTTGTAGTCTGTTGATCAACACCATGTGGGTGCTTCTAATGTTGATGAAGAGCATGTCCATGCTGATACTGCTGAAGGCAATGATAAGGAGCATGTCGATGTTGATGCTGCTAACGTCAATGATGAAGAGGATGATGATGCTGATGAGAATGAGAAGAATGACGCTGAGGAACTTGACGATGATGATGATGTTGAACTATCTGATGGYGAGATGAAAGAAGATGAAGCTGATTAGGGGAACTTCTATATGTTTACTACCCTTTTGGGAAGTTTTTGTTGTTAGTTGACTGTAGTGGATATATAGGATTGTTATTTTTATTTAAGTTTCAGTTTGTTTGCGAGTAAGTTAGTTTTACGCCCTAGTTTTTGGAGGATAGTCAATTGCCATTTTCTAGACCCATTGCTTATTATTTTATGCAATGGTCATCGCATTGACTCCTGTTTTGATTACAGAATTAGTTTGTTATGTTAAGGYCTTGTTAGGAATGTGTTCTCTTGCCATGATAATTCTGTACTAGCAAATTCGTTTTTTCAGCTTATCATAATTAGTTTACTTTTTCTTTAATTTTTTTTTCATGTTTTCGTGTTATTCATTAGTGTATGTTAGTTTTGGGTTGTTTGATCTCTTAAGTGCGTTATGACATGTGGATGTCATGGCTCAATTGCTGCTTTCCAAACTCTGGTTTTAGTTTTTGCATACAGTGCTCATGATGTGGTTCTATGATCCCCTATTTTTCATATCTTGCAAAAGGTCCAATGTTCCAGGATCAAAGATATAGCATTGTTACAGATTTTATTAAGTATTTACTCCTTTGGATTCTTAGTGCCATGTTTGACCATGCCTTGATTATTTTCGACCAATGCATGTTTATCCCTTTGTTGAAGATACATTTGTGATTTTGATTTTATTTGCAAAGTCTTTTGAAACTTAATTGCAAAAACCCTTTCTTAGACTTGATAATGCGTTGCAATTTTTTTGGAATAAAACTTCAAATAGGTTTGGGGTGTCTTCTGGTTGATTTACTGATTTACTTGATTGTGCAACAATAATTACTCCAATACCTTAAATTTCCTAGTAACTAGAGTTATGTTTGTTACCCGTGTGCAATTTTTCATCGAAAAGAGATGTTAAGTAATAGTATGCATAATATCTCTAATTTTTGTAACTTGAACTTAGTAACTGAAAACCTTCATCACAAAATGTCGGTGTTTGTGTCAAACGGTTCTTATGACATTATAAAGTAAATTGTGCACACATGCTTTGAGAAAATGAGAAAAGAAAGACAAGTGTTATGTTTATTTACAATAATACAGAGTTTATGCTGTAGGAACGCTTTTAAACCCCCATTACCAACCCGATTCTATTAACCCATTTTCACCTCGAATTTTGCGAGATTCAAAACTTTTGTGGATAAAGTTTTGTGAATAGCTTTTGAAATCACATTAGTCTTGTGCATTGATTTGATATATCTAGTACACTTGATATGTAATCAATTGTGGCTCATTACCACACACTTTACCAAAGTGATTATCATGCTTAATATTTTTTGTGTTGTCATTTCTTTGCTAAATATGCTTTTGGGACTTTTCTTGCATTCGGAGTTGGGTCGAGAACCTTTGTAGATTATTTTTCTTGACTAATTGCTAGAGGACTAGCAATGTTTAGGTTTGAGGGTGTTTGATGTAGTTGTATGACYACTTGTTTATTAATATTTTGTCAATTATTCTCCCTTTTTCTTATACTTAAGCACTTCATTGTGCTATTTATGCCTAAACTTTGCCTATTTTCCTTTAAGTGATATCATTCTTATCAATGCATAAAATTGTAGACTTCTTATACTTTTATTGATTAAAATGCATGATTATTATAGGTTAGTATAGTTGCAATGGAAATGCTTAGTTACTTAAAGAGGAAACTAGTCAACTGCAACAGTCGACGGTTATGTTGCAGCATTAGCCACCTCACTTTGAAGGCTACATGCATGCACATCTCAGTTACGAAAGTAAAATCTAGGAACCAATGAAGTGCTGCTACCTGAAACCCACTGAAATCCTAAGACAGAAAGGCGAAAAACATAAATCATAAAACATGTGGGACAAAAAACATAAAGTATGCAAGTCGGAGCTCTTTACTAATGAGAAGATGACATGTATACTACCTTTTTGGCAACTTATGGCCAAAGCTTCCAAGAGAACTTCACAGAATAAATCATCATATTGGCATAAGGATCATTCGGACAACAGAATGGAGCCGCTAAAGTCTGAAGTTACAAAGAAGAGAAAGGGTGAGAAAGGTTGAAGTTTAGGGGAGTGATAACGGTAGATAATGTCCCTATTTTGACCTTCCGTTTTGCTCAATTTTAACTAGTTCCTTATGATTTTATGCTCTCAACTATGGCTTATGACCTCAATTCTGTTATGTCTTTGATAACATATTTAAGAATATAAATGTAGCTATTATGAACCTAAAAATCTTGAGCTTAAAGGAAGGTTTGCAGGATAATGAGAATGCTATAACATTTGTAATTTCGAGGAAGGGGTCTGAAAAGCATCTTTCAACAAAGCAACACAAATCTTTTACATTTAATGAAAGATTTGCGTGAAAATGACATAAAGGAAGCTATCTGTGTTGACTTACGAACTTTACCCAAAATGGCCATACAAGGGTTTGAGAACCGCATTATCCGAAATGTACACTACAAGACGAATGTCTATTAAGCCAACACTTACCTGTCTTAGAGAAACTATAGCAATTGCCAACTCAGCTGCATTTCAAACTCTACATAAGGAACATGACTTCAAGAAGAGAAGAGTTAGTTTTGAGTTTAGAAATTAGTTCTTTAGATTATAGTTTAAAGTTATCTTCAACAGAAGGAACCACCTTACTTTAGAAAGTCACCTATCTTATAGTATAATCTATCTTCATTTCTACTCAAAAGCTTTCTTACATTTTAATGGAAGTAGTTCTATGTTTTGGTAGAACTGTAAGGATTTTCATATGTTTTAGATCTCTCAATCTTCTAGAAAGCAGTGTTTTTATCATCTCATTCAACGTCAAGAAGCTTGATAGAGCTAACTGCCCAAGATTAGGGTCATTTTAGTCTTTATTGAGTGCACATCTTTGAAAGATTAAGGAAATCCAGTTGAGGTTTGAGAAGCCATAAGTTCATCTGTACCACTTTTGAAACTCAATATTAATAAGAAAGTAACTAAGTATCATGGCCATAAACATATAGTTTGGGTACTAAGTGAAATCTGCAAAAGAGTTACAAAAGGGTAAAACGAATAATAATGTTCAAGCCTTCAATGACTTACTGCTATAGATCTAGTACATGACAAAGATAAAGACGCTTATTTCACCAGTCAACAATCTTACAGCATTACGAAGTTGTTGAAAAGATTACCGTAGAAATGTGGTCCGATCTTCCTATATCTCCTACATTTGGACCACGAATGGCTTTATGTAAGACATTACACGTGAGACTCTTTGTTTATGTTATAACATCTAGAATTGACTCTGACTTCTAACTATTGCTAGTGACTTGTACAGCTTTCTATCATACTTTCATTTTTATTTACTTCAATCCTTTTACATTTATTTACTCATTTCAGTCATTTACTTTTCAGTCACCCCCATTAATTGTTCCATTTATTGCTGCAACATTTTTATTGCTCTTATGTAAAGTTCACACAATTTTTTCTTTCATTTAACTATTCTCGTTGGATTAACACTCTACTCACTCTTGGTACTCTTGCGCCACATATATTTGCTTAGTTTAATCGCAAACAAATTAGACCCCAATGATACCTTAAATCAATCCTGCCTAAGTCTTTACTTCATAAATTGGAGATTTCATCTGTGATCGTGTCATAGCATGTTGTTTGTTATTAAATTGTTGGAGGCTTCTTACTCTATCAAAAATATTATGCAACTTGGCAAGATAAAAAGAGTATTTGCTAAGTACTTTAACCAAAAATGGTTATCATTGACTGAATAACATTTTCTTTTTTTTGCTCTCCAATAGTTGATCAATATGATGTCTCTTAAGAAGGCTAGGAAGGTTCTTAACTATACTAGTACAAAAGGAACTATGTCTATTGATCATAAGTCTCTAGCAGAAGAAAAGTAAATCTAGAGTTGGAAAGATAAGCTATATGGGTTGGAAACTACAATGGTTCCCCCCTTTTTTTCTTTGAGACGTCCAAAGTAGGGAAAACATACGAGTGAAAGAGGTTTTCTCATTATGACTTTGGTTAGTAAAAGAAATTAAGGGACTGCAAATATATTTTCTGCTCTCTTCTTCTCTATAATTTGATATATTTACACATATATCATTCTGATTGGCGTAGCCGTGTAGTGACAATGCATTGTCCCTTAGCACTTAATTTGGTTTTGAGCACAAAGAAAGTTAATTGTTGTTTTCTTATTATACTAGTTCGGATTGTCTTCCCTCTTTTTCCACCTTGTCCTTTCATAACTGGGCCTTAGCTGTATGCAGCTCTTGTTTATGATATTTGAGTGCATGAAAATGTTGAAAAACTACTATATTAAATATGTTTTCTTTTGATTAGATTGGTCCGTACTTCTGCCAATTTGTCATTGCTGGATTGGGGGATGAAGACATACCCATCATTTGCACAATAGACTCTATTGGAGCAAAGTATATCCATTTCTTCTTTCTTTTAAATTCTCGCTGCTCTTMCATTCTATTATATTCCATATAGTTCTATATTTTGCATTTGATAATATTGGTGGTCCTTTGACTGTCAAATTTTTGCACTCTGTTTTTAACTGTTGTACAATCAACAGTCTTCATTAAGTTTCATAACCATTTCTCGGTTGAAAAATAAAAACATCAGCATTTCTCTAAAATGTTCTGTCTACTCTGAAGTTTCTGGGTTATGTTAAGAAGGCTCAAAAGTGCAAATCCGGATGAAGAATATATCTTAATAGGGTGAGATGTTGCCCTTCTTTACTAATGCTTGTTTAAGCATTGTCATTTTTTATTATTTGGAATGTTTTCTTTCTCATTTTTGTTTGTTTGTTTGTCTTCATAGTTATTCTTGGTATTCACATATTTATTTTTTCATTTGACTTCTACGAAATGTAAACACTAGAAACATATTTATTGACTAACTCGAACAATTTTCTTTTATCTTTTTTATCCCCTTTAGTCTTAAAGGCATTTGTTAGACTATAAGGATGTGCATTATGTGCGAATGTATTGAGATTATTGGGTTTGAGCTCCATTTCAATCCTTCGTGATTTGATAAGTAACCCATGATCAATTCAGATATATATATATATATATATATGTGTGTGTGTGTGTGTGTGTTTATCCTTTATAGAAAATGAGCCTTTGTACTGATAATATTTTTCTCTAAAACTTCATTTGTAGGCTGGAGAATCTAGTAACAATGCAAACAAATCTAGAGAATGTGAGATTTGTTGTAGTTGACTACCATAGTCAGGAGTTGCTTTCTAAATTAGGCTTCATTGCCAATTATATGGCGGCTTACTTTCACTAAACAATTCTCGCGGGAATGATATTCTACTCATCTTTACTACCTCTGGATCATATATACTTGTGTGTGTGCTTAAATGAATTAGACCCCAATAGTAAATGAACTACAGAACTACTTGGGTCTTATTGCACTACCACACATTTGAAAACCAATTAAACATCCTTTATTCTTTGCTTCAGCACAAATGCAATCTTACTTGATGAAATCAAAACACCAAGCCTCCTAGTTGAATTTCGACCCAAATTCAACAAACCAGTGCTTAACAGAAAATCTGGTCCTTCTTGAAGAAGTTAGACAAAACACCATCAAAAAAGAGATAGCTTATAAGTAAGCACTTGCACAAGAATACAACAAAAAGGTTTCTGTATCCATCACCAAATGGTTAGGCTCAGCCATATCAATTTTGCGGAATTGCGGTTGCAGAAAATCTCTGTCTTTCTTCCTTTTCTTTTGCTTACAATCACCACCAAAGCTAGCAGAATTGCGGTTGCCACTTGCTACAAGTTGCAAAATTGCTGAGTAAGTTGTTTGTCCTATCAATGATGCTACAACAAAGTGATGTTATAGTCTATACTATATCCTTCCTTCGAATATCATCCCTTTACTCTTTTCTCCATTTCTTATAACGCATTTTTCTGCACAACTTAAATAGAATTTAGTCTCTAAAATCCATAATTATATCTAAATCATATTATTCCTGTACCGCAAAGGATGATATGCATTTATACTCAAATAGACTATGAATAATAATGATAACAAGATTAAAATTATAAAAAAAAGTATGAAATGTGATGTAAAAATAATACAAATCAGACACTTATTACTTGTGTATTCGGGTCTCCTACGTGGCCAATCAAAGGAGATACTCCATCTTCTCCTTCCTTGAAGACCTTTTGTTTGAGAAGCTAACCTTCGAATATGAGCAAAGTCACCCTTTGAAGACCGAAAGCCTAGCAAAGGAGTCCCACAATGAAAGATGATATCATCTTTGTAAGCCAACTACCCTATTTATCAGTTAAACAACGTTTATTACAGATTGTAACTTTTAGTATTTAATATTATATTAATTGTGCTTAACTATTTAATGAATTTGACTTAGGCTTCAGAAGTGGATAGATTAATTATTGACAATCAACAAGTTACATCCAATTAATAATATGAAATTACGTGTAACTTGTTGACCTTTATATTTATTCAAGGATAATTTGATTTTTGTATTTATCTAGATAATAAATTATTATTTAACTTTTGTATTACATGTAATTTTATATTATTAAATTAGACATAATTTATTAATTACTTGATAAATTAAGATTCACTCATTATAAAACTACTCGTAAAAAATAAACAAAAAGTATGATTCGTATATTTCTCATATATCAGTATGCTTCGTATTGGGAAGGTGGCCAGACTCAATTTCAAATGGGCTGTGCAAGAGGCCAGTAGCTTGCAGCATGTGCTATGACACCTCATCATGCACCCAAAACTCTGACCAGAAAATGGCGAAAGAAATCATTATAATGTGTAAGGCGATTTGATTTGCGAGAAACAAATGGGCATTCGATCGAGAACTGTTTCATAAGGGCAGAAGCCATTGTGACCTATGCTTTTGCCTACCTCTACGAATTAATAACTGCTTCCCTTGACGAACCTACCCTCCTCACTAGCACCAGCGACTCCATGCAGCAAAGGAAACCGCCAGTCGGTTCAACTCCAAAGCTCTATGTGCATGCGACGAAAGAGGTAGGGGAGTCATAATCCACAATGCACAAGGTGAGGTCGAGGCGACACTGATTTGCCAAGGTTCATGCACTTACTAGTAGGAGCTTTCAATATTGACGATTTTGTCACTGAATCGAACAGTAAGCAAGTTAAAAAGGTTTAAAGAGGACTTATCACCTAAAGGAGCTCTAGTGCATGAAATAAAACGCAAAGCTGCAATTCTTGCATGCTTCATTCTGTTCACAGACGAGCAAACCTACCAAAACATTTGCAAGCAACATATCTCCTCAAATCATTTAGATGGCTTCTTGCCCTCTGGGTGTAGAACTAGCTACAAACTGATTGCCTCAACTCTTGTAATATACATTGGTGTGTTTGTTATCGGGGAAGAAAAGTTCAAAAAGAAAAAAAAAAAAAAAATGAAAGAGAAGATCCCTCTCCCAATCTGAGGAAATTAAACCTTACAGATATAATATYAATTTATTCTCTTGCTTCTTGAAAAGTAAATTATTTGCTCCACAAATCTGTCAATTGCTCAATGCATCAAACATAGGGTTACCTGAAATTGTTTTGAAACCGAAATATTGTGGATCAATGCAATCCCAACAGGTACAATTTGAATTATACAAGAAAAACATTAGAAAGACGAATTTTGAGATAATTACTCTAAAAACTATTTTGCACCCTCAAAATACTTATTTAATAGGTTAGTTCTATTATTATAAATCAAGTGACATGCAGAAATTTCTACAAAATTGATAACAGATAATTCCATATTACGATCAGAGCAGCAATACTTTTACTAAAAGAGAAACATAAAAACCTCAGACTTATGGGCTACACATCCAAGATCTATGACTTCTCAAAACTTTGAAACTCTATAAACTTCATTATATTAAACATGCTCTATCTCCACTCCATTTCCTGTTTCAAATGCTACCTTCTAAACAAATCATAATCTTTTTTTGTACAACATAAAATCATAAAACCTCCTTTTCAAGTTTTAACACAGCCATAAATGCTTCTTGAGGTACATCCACTTTGCCAATTGCCTTCATCCTTTTCTTTCCTTCAGCCTGGAGACAGCATAAGAAAACACATTTGGTTATGGTTTTCTAAACATCACAGGGAAAAGCATAATACAAAATAAAATAAACTCCAACATACGGCTGCATATTGACTCATCCCAGCGATAACTGGTTAACTAGGTATATTTGCGATGTTTTGCAGTGTCTACTCCATCTAAGAGCTCTATATGAACATTATTCCAACACAATCTACTTTTCTTTCTTTTGTAGTATGTTTAAGATTCTCTTGAAACTTCGACAAAATGTACAAAATATGGCTCCTCGTGGATTTTTTATTCTTCAAATTTAAGTGTGAAAATGTTCCAATGGTAAATATGGAGGTACTATCTTAACAACTCCCAAACTATTTGTTGGTTTCAATTGGAATGAAAGTCTCATTCACTGCTTAACAGCTTATACAAGGGCTATAATGATGGTATAAATGCTTCAAGAACTTTGGTCAAATTCATGATCAAATAACTGATGAAGTAGATTGTTATCATAGAATTGACTTGTTACAAAAATTAGCAGGACATTTAACTAGTTTATATTTTCACATTAGGGTAACAGTTAGAATTTATATTGGAAGTTGAGTTTATTTTAAGTTAACATTATTTTGGAACATCCAGAAAGCAGAAATATAGATTTTCGTTTCCAAATTTACCGTGTTTTAAGATTCATATTAGACACAAATTCCAGATCTTCCGCCATGGTCCTTTGAATTCATAGCATTTTTAACTAGACAGTCATGAAGAATACAGTTCACGCTATTTATTTGATCAAGGTCCATTAGATAACACAAAGAGTACGACAAGTGCTTTTGCATGACTTAGTACAGAATATAAAAAGTACTGGCAGTACAACTCAAAAGACTAAGTACCATTTAATTATTAAAAAGAAATATTCAAAAGGAAAAATTAAACAGAAGAAAAGCTGAAGATGGAACTTGGAAAAGTGAGTGAAGACACAAGAATGAGCCATGTTGTAATACAATATATTTCGTTTACTTGCCTAAGCTTACCAGTTTAGGCTGTTGAGCAAACATGCAAGAGGGTAAGGTGCCAGGGACAAGAACTTGGCACAACATGCTCTATTTCTTTTCTTTCTTGGTTAATAACTGATCAATTATATAACCAAAATCGAGGTTGCCTAAACAAGATATCCTTCACACACATTTCAAAGCAACTGCATGTCTAACATGCTGGGCTAAAAACCAAAATACTCTATTGCAAAGGTTTCGGGCAAAGGTAATTGCACATCTCCCTCAAACTCCTTCCCTGCTAGTCTATTCATAGCCATATTGCTTCTACCTTTCACCTTTCAAATCACCACTTTAAAAGGTTTCGGGCAAAAGCAATTCCCCATCTCCCTCAAACCCCTTGCCTGTTATTCTATTCTCTTTATATAGCCATATTGCTTGTATCTTTCACCTTTCAAATCACCACTTTAAAATGGTTTCATAGATGATTTGGTCAGCACCATATGTTTTTATGATGATTCCGCTGGCTAAACAAATTATTCCATGTATATGCACTTAGTATGTGTACTAGAACTACCCCAAACTTTAGTTGCAAATGATTGGCGAAACCTCAAGTTGCATCAGCCCTTATCAACTACCTTACCTATCCAACAATATCCAGAGTCATTTATCATTCTTTTTGCTCCTCCAGTTTGCTTCACACACAGCTACATACTCTATACAAGTTTTGCATCCTGTATTAACCAGGAAAAAAAATTTATATCTAATTAATTGACATATAATTTCCAGGTCTAGTATACCCAAATTTTACCATCAATATTTATCATGACCCAATCCGTAGTTCACGTATCTAATGTTATCCTCAAATGTACCTAAACTATTATATGACAATATGACTACATTAGGTGATGAAAGAACAAATTAATCTTTTTGATGGTTTGAACAATCATAATTTCAGCATCATTGTATGCCAAACAATGTCAAAACAAGGCAAAAGGATGGGCAGCAAAACTAGCAGATTTGTTGGTAAGTCAACAAAACACAACACATCTATTGAGGAAAGATTCATCTATTTTAAAGAGTAACTCCATCCTGACCTAATCCAAGCTACATTCTAACTTGACATACTGGTAGCTACAGAACCTGCTAGATAGAAAATACTGAATGCAACGCCTAAGCAAAAGATTTAATCAACAGCATCATCAACAGGTAATTGCATGTGTAAGAAATTTATGATTGTAATCATGTCGTTCTTGAACGAGGATCACAAAAGAGGAAGCAACAATCTTACCTGTTTCTTGAGCAACTTCTTTTTTCTTGATATGTCCCCTCCTACACATGAAAATTAAATAAATTAAAAAACATTTTTTAAGTAGTCACATATAATAAATAAATAGATGATATAAATACAGATTAGACATGTGTGTCTATATATATATACTTAGAATCAGGCTGGTTATGAAACTAGAATTCAAATAAAAAGCAATGTTTTATAATTGTATTTCTRAGCCACATGTTCAATTTTATGAATTCAAATTAGGACTGGGAATCCAACAATTCCATATAGAACTAATTAGAATTGTTGTCCAATAGTGGAATAATGGGAAACGAGGAAGATCTTGATTTGGAAAGCACCTGAACATCTTCTAGAGCACATTCCTTGTTAGTGGTAGATGTTTATTGATGTCGAACATGAATGGGGCCCAAGGATTGGACAACTCTAGCAGAAGCAATGACTCTAAAAGCTAGCTTTAATGTTGGAGATTCTAGTGTATGACTCATTAGCTGAGAATATTTGGTTAATTAAGTTTTACGTGTCTTAGGGCCAGTTTGGGATTGCTATCAGGAAAGTGTTGTCATGAAAAGTGCAGGGAAAGTGTTGTGCTATCAGAGAAAGTTGATTATAGTTTGGCAATAAGGGTGCTGTCCCCATAAGTAGTTTGTAAAGTGTTTGATAAAACTAATAATTAAGCAGCTGTTAACTTGCAAAATGACACAAAAGGGCATTGCATAATATAATTCTTATTTACAAAGGGTAAACAATATAAATTACCTGTTATTTAATTTAATTGGTTAAATACTATTAGAAATTAATATTTTGTCAAGTTCAAATATTTTAAATTAATATCTTACAAAGGGTAAAGAAAATAAATTACCCTTTATTTAATTTAATTGGTTTAACGCTATTACAAATTAATAGTTTGCAAGTTCAAATATTTTAAATTAATATTTTATAAAGTCCAAATATTTTAAATTAATATTTTATAAAGTCCAAATATTTTAAATTAATATTTTATAAGGTTAGAATAATTAATAAACTAGTTAAATATGATGTTTGTAGGAATTAGGGGTATGGCATGAGGTTACATTACTCAATTAACATTTACCATATATTTCCCCCAAAAGCAGCCCCGTCTGCTTTATGGGAAAGCTTCATTTTGTAGCTTTCCCTCAAAGTAGCTAAAAGCACTTCCGAAGACAGAAGATAAGTATTACCAAATGTTTGTAGAGCTGTTTTTGGTCCCAAAAGCTGCTACGGTGATTGGGGAAAGCAACCCCAGACACCACCATATTGGTTTAGCATCTGTAAAAAAAAAGTCTAGTCCTGATCAAATTAGGAGTTAGTCTCTAAGTCTATAAATCGAGATCTCTGTTCAATATACGCTTTTTGATGTTCAATCAATTTAGAGTCTACAGATCCAGTCAAGCCTAAGTTATGAAACCGTATGATACTTGGTGTAACTCTCTTATTCTCTCGATTTTCATTTTTACTTTGTTGTGATTTTACCACACTTTCAACCTACCTTCCACATTGAAATCCTATTTGATTCTGTACTTGCCTATTTGAACTGCTTCAACTATGTTTTGTGGGCTTTTCTCTCTGACATGGTTAGATATTTAATTGTTGGCCCATGTATCAGTCAAAACTTGGGCCCCAGTAATTCTGGCAGCACCGCATTTAGTGACCTTTCAAAAGATGTAAAAGTCATCTTATTTGGATAACATTTTCATATGACAATGGCTCTTCTTCTAAAAGGTGTTAAAAGAATCTGACTCCCCCTTTCCATCTTCCCTTCCCTTTTACTTCTAATCCTTCTTCGTCCCCTCTTCAACTGGATTCCTACTCTACTAGACACACCAGTTGTTCTAATCCCAAAATAGCCCTTAATGTACCCTAACAAGACCTCCACAGACAGTTCTATATGTTTAATGTAGGATCCTGTATCCTGTTTGGTTCTATATCTTACATCCTGTTCAAGGCTGAAACCTGAAACAGCTTTCAGGATAAGAAAGAAAATGCTTTTTTGCTAAACATAGGACCAGAAAATTGTCAATCAAATTTCTAATTTATAATTTACCGAAGATAACCTAGAGCAAGACAGCCACCTGACCGTCTCAGCAAGCAAACCAGCCAAGAATGGGCTGATGGCTGTTAATCATGCCCATAAACCATTAAGCAGCAACTTGGTTTAGATTCTATTCTGCCATCTTTGCCAATAAACCCAAAATTTCCAGCAAAGCTGCAGCTGCAGAGAGACTTCAGGGATCCAGTGATGGCTGGACACGACACATGTATGATGCAGTCTTCAGGATAGAAACAGGAGAATTTCAGAATCTTGCTTGCATCAATGAAACTGGGCACTATTTAGTTTTAGGTACTATCTTATGCCACAGTGGCCATCCTTATCTGTCTCTACTAATTGTATCGTTCATATCTAGCATTCTCCAATATCATGCTTGCAGGTGTCTTTGATGAAAATCTTTTAGGAACCAAAAAGGTTATTTCATCACAAAAATTATTGAAGTCCATATTCTCAACCAATTGCCAATGCAAAAAATATTGGTCCAAGATAAAAATACAATGCCGAATAGTATCAAGCAAAATAAATCCACTCAACTACCGTAAACATGAAGGTCACTCCAACTTACCATAGCATTTTGCAAGAACATCTTTCCTGATAGCTGATAATGCTTCACTAGCAATCACTTTGGAGCCTATACATGCCTGTAGAAAAACATTACAAGAGATAAATGCGACCATAAGAAAAAGGATAATGTTACAACCATTATAAGAGAATGCCAGTCGGCAGTTGTCAGTCTTGCTCTAGGAAGGTATATGCCTCCATGAGCAAATCAGTCTTGGATCAAATGCATTGCTGGGAGTGGCTGCTGAAAGCAAACCATGATTGAAGTAACGGAATAAGTTAATTCTTTGTGCAACCAGTGATATTTGCAGAACAGTAAAGATTGCAAGTCCACTAGCAGAGGAAGGTTATTGGGATCACTAGCAAGAGTGAGAGTCAGGATTGAATTTTCCAGTGAACTTGCTCGTGAGTGCATTGACAGGTTGATGCAGATTACGGCAGCCATAATACTTTTTATGTCTCTTCCTTTTCTCTGACTTAAACACCAATTAAGGTAGTTCTAATGAAGAAATTGTATCATTTAGACAAAATGATTCGGAAGAACATTTTGTCACTGTTCAGCTGCCTATGAAAAGAAGCAAGAAGCTACAAGATTCTGGTGGACGAGAAATTATTCTGTTGCTTTTTAGCTTTTCTGGACTTTCCCCTCCTATTCCTCTAGTTCATTTCTCACTCTTTCTCTCATTTCAATTAGATCATTAAGCTGACTTTACAACTTAGATTTTGAGCTGGCATCCTAGCTCAAACTACTAAAGTTTGTACCAGACAGCGACGACAATCGATCTCCTGTCCAATAAGAAAGAAACAGTAGCAGTTCATAATAAGAATTAATCTTCTGTTTTTAATTATTGCGGCAGCCGTATAGTTGCCATTACGTCATTCTTATACTCAAGTTTTAAGTAGCTTATTATGTTTCTATTGGTTTAGTGCAACTCCAATATTTCGTTTGTTACATGCGATGTTAAGCTAATCAACACATATAGCACAACATCAACCATCATGTTTATGTGGTATCAAAGATGATCCATGGCCAGACTGGGCCACAGGTACCTAAATCTGGTTAAAGAATTAATGTACCACCACTGAAGAAGGACTATATATTGGTTGAAGTGAAAAATAACAAATCTACCTGGATGGGCACTTTAAACATTTGTCTGGGAATTAATTCTTTGAGCTTCTGTGTTAAAGCCCTTCCTACACCATATGCCTGAAAGAAACAGAATACATCAGTTCGACCTTTCTAAGACAAAACGACAGATCAACCGAAGAAAATAGGGAAATCAATTAAATATGGAACACCTAACAGCCTATGGAATCAAAAGGCTAGATACAGGTCTTATATTTTACGCAGGCTATATAACAATAAGATGTTGGCAGCATTCTCCTAAAGAATGAAGCTCAATAAAACAATAACAAGGTTTATCATTCTTGCAAAATTGAATAAATTTATTTGGTTAATTTCAAACTATACAATATTCATAGTAACTCGATGCTTAAGTATGAAAATTTGGTTTCCTTCCATACAGATATATAAACTTTTACTTATCAGAAACAAAAAGGTAGAGTTTGTTTAGCGGGTTCTGAGATTGAGTCGGCTACAGAACTGGCAAAAATTAAGGCACTCAAGAAACAAGACGAAAGATAGTTTGTTAGCATCAGAAAGAATAACCAAGTGGAAGAGATTAGATGTTGATGGAACAAAGGGCCAGCATTGTAGATGTCCTACCCATTAAGGTTAGAATTGGATTTTACATGGTATCACATTAGTGATATCGAAAGATTTTTCTAATTGAAAGCTGGCACTATGGCTGCAAATGATCCAGGTTTATCTAAGGTCTAATAAAACATAACTTGTAGATATGGAAGCTTACTAATTTCAGTCAATGGAGAGGCAATATTCTTTAAGTGAAATTATACAGAAGATTATTTCAAAATATAAAGCAGATATGACCATGGCAACAATGGTCTCTCGAATTTATCAGCACATCTCCTAATTTTATTTGACAACAAAAGTGTATCTCCCAGACATGACAAATTATTTTTAGAAGAATCAACTTTCCAGATGATAGGGCAGTTGCAATCAAACTTTATTTACCTTATCCTTATGAACTATAGTGGCTAACGGTTCCACATGCTCACCATTGATTAGAATGTCAAGCTTGATCAAGTCACTCTCTTTATACCTGGCAATGGGTAATAACAAAATATGCAAGTGTTATTATAATGAAAAAGTACCTTGATAGTTCAAGGAAAAAATATTCTTCTATTGCAGTGAGAGTTTCTTATAGGCAAAGCATGATGAAATTTCATAGAACCAGGCAAAGTAATGCAGCTTCCTTCATTTGACTACAACGTATAATCAATATATGCAATTTTTCGCTCAACAATACCATCATATGTAAATTAATCTTCCAGAATGTCTCCACCTTGTCATATGATCAGGATATGTGCTCAGATATTATGGGTGAAGGAAAGAAAATACTAGCTGAGTCGAAAGAGATTCACCCTGTGGAAATGTACTATTGTGTATCAAGCTTGAAGGATAAAATGAACTAGCACTCCTCATCTTAATTAGACAGATTGATGCCAATAAGAGTTACTAGAGACTACTAAAGAAAAGAAACAAATTATATGCTTAGTTCAGCGAATCATCAGTCGCTCAATAAGAATTGGAAAAATGAGAATAAAAAATTATGCACATTTAAGATAATATAACTGGTTAAAGAATTGTAAGTTCTATAAAGTTGAATTTGTATTTTAATGTCTTAAGAGATGGTATGGGTGGGTAAGAAAATCAAAAGCTTTATTTGTTTAGTTCAACATACATAACATCAGAATATTTGAGAACATTTATGCGGAGCAATAGAAACCTCAAGAACCTATAGGTGTTTTACCCGATAAAGCTGTACTCCATGCTTGCATAACCCTTGCTTCTTGACTTAAGCTGATCAAAAAAGTCCCCTACCATCTGCAAAAGTTCAACTGTTGTTGATAAATAGAGATGTATCCCAGTTGCAATACATGTTCTCCAGTACATCTTGGGGGCATGGGAAATTTTTGGAGTACAAGAAACAGACAATCTAATAGAAGTATGCTCATCGTTCTGGATATAGAAGGTTTCAAGTAATACACATGACAAACCATTATTGCCATATACTAGAGAAGTGATAACCAAAATTTAATTGTTGCAAATGGGATACAGAAAAGAGTTAAAAGTTATCTTATTCGAATAGTTAACCCTAATCAAGAAATAACAATGCATACTTCGTCAATTATGTAATACAGATTCTTTCTAAAATAAAACAAGATACTAAATCGAAACGTGAATATCAGAATAAATAAAAGTCATCTTGTCACAAAATTATAAAGAATTATATATCATAATTGCACCATTTCCTTCCTGTAATCTGTGAAGTATGACTAAAGGTACATTAACTTTAGCATAAAAATATTCGATAATTAGAAGCAACAAACAACGGGACCAACAAGAAATTGAAGATAGAACTTCAGATTGTCCCCACAAGACATATGACATATCAATAACTCTGGATACCTCAGCTAGAGGCAATTCATAGATGATAGATGCTCTATTCTCAGTTATATACTTCATTTCTTTAAACTCTCCTCTTCGGTCTTGAGCAAGCTCCATGAGTGGGCCAATGAAATCTTTTGGAGTCAGCAATTCTATCTGTAATTTCCAAAATAGGCTGTCAATAGAAAGTGTCTGCAGGTTAATAATGTATTACTCTGAAAATTTCAAATTATCAACTTAATAGACTACAAATAAACCTTGACAAACGGCTCTTCAATTGAGCTCCTTTTCCCAGGTTCAGGTAGTAGGGATGGATTGGAACATTCAACCTACATGAATACAAACTAATTTCAGGTTACATACAGTGATCAAAGGAAATCTTATGTGCGAGCATAATAATTTGAAAAAAGAAAAAGGGAAGAAAAATGAACTTCCAGACAGTAGATACAATGAACCATGGTTTCAAATTCAGTACAACTGGTTGCCTACCATTAGCTAACAGGACAGAGGTGCAGGACACATCCTAATCCAGCATCTCGTGCCTTAGAAAACCTTAGAAGTCAAGTTCCACTCATACAGCCCATAGTTTAGGCCAAGGAGCTTTAGAAACCCCATATCTATAATGGCTCTTGCACATACATGATAATTGTTTAGAAAATAGTTTGCATAGTATCTCTTCTATCCTAATAGTTGAACCTTTAACGTGCATGAACAACCTCATGGGCACTTCAACATACTATTAGACATCTCTTATTGGCACTTAGATACTTGATGATGAGTTCTAAACTCACCAAAAAATATTGTGAACATGAGCCACAAGATGTAAAATTTCTTTTAATACAACAAACCCTTCCGGAAAAATCCAACAACATAGGCTTTATATCAGCAACCTTCAGAGCCCCAAAATTGTCACAATTACTTTTCATCAAGAAGCAAGGAGCAAAGGGGAACCAGATTCTCCCTGCTTTCTGAGTTTCCTACCCTTAGATTACTGCCCTGCTTGCACTCTGTAAGACCCAATAATTCCAAATGGTTTTCCTTGCCAGCTTAACCATCAAGGAAGTCCTAACAGACTATTTTCATACTTTTATGCCTACTTTAGTGCAATATTCACTGAAAATTAATCAAACATCCCTATCTCTTCATCTACAACATCACCTTTCCCAAGCATGTATTACCAAATATTGAGTTGCCATTTGCGATAGCATAGAGATTAACAACCTACTAAGTGTATAGATATTAGGATGCTTGTATGTGTTCGGAAAATGACATGACAAAATTTCCGGTAGCTTGCCCTACAAGGTTTATGATCCAAACTCTCCTTCAAAGATGAGCTTGTCAGTTTTATTTACTTATTCATAAATTATGACCCACTGCAAATGCCAATTCAGAGTTCATGGTACACCTCCTAAAGATTAAGCTGCAATCTCTTATGTTATAATTTCATTTTGGGCTACACCAACCAATGAATATTAATTCATTTTCAATAGACCATACACTTGCTACCCAACATTTCCATTTTTTCTGTAAATTTTGAACTACTTATCAAAGCAACCACATGTTTTCACTTTCTCTTTCAAATATTAGTTTAATATGAAGTCCCAACTTTTCCGCAATATCCATACTCAACCAACATAAGACATTCACTTCATCAGGATGGGAGGATATCAAAATTCCATAGTACATAAAAGAACTTAGTATTTGGTGCACGTCATGCCATCTTAAAAATATGAAATATAATTTTGTAGAAAGATAAAGAGATATAATAAGTGTGGAGATTAGGATGAGCAGAAATTACAGTATCACCATTTACACAATTCACTCTGTAAACGACACTTGGAGCCGTAGTTATCAGCGTCAAATTGTATTCACGCTCAAGCCTCTCCTGTTAAATAGAGTCCACCAAAATGTATTAAGTTCCAAAGATAAGAAATCTACCAAATAGACAACAAAATATCAACCCAACCTGAACAATTTCCATATGAAGAAGTCCCAGAAACCCACATCTAAAGCCAAAACCCATAGCACTTGAGGTCTCTGGTTCGAACTGCAATTTCCACCATTTATGAAATAGAAATATCCAAATGAGCACATTAAATATCACATATATAAATGCAGCTCTAATTGTTGACGCCATCTGGATATCATGCTTATCAAAATAAATAGACTCACATGTAAGTGGAATGACACACATTCAAAATCTTAGGACTAGTTGCGATATTAGTTGGTTAATACATTCTCAGAAGCCTGGTTAAGCAAAATATTCAGATTTATAGTATTTTATTACAATAATTAGTTAAACTCTCTCTCTATGCTTTGGTGGTTCTCTGGAAAGGAACAGCCATTACCTAGTTGTTTCTTAAGAAATTGCTGTAAGATTTGTAACGAAATATACATGATTGGAACAAGTAGAGAGATAACTTGCTGCTTAAACAATAGGTCAAGTTTTTTATAGTTAAGGGAATAAAATAACAGCCTCACAACACAACTTTATTGATCACTTTCTTTGAGATTTGGATGAATAGTACTAAAATTGTAAACCATGTCAAGTGGAAGAAGAAACACATAGAGGTGGTGGAATGGATTTCTGTTTAATGGACATCAAAATCCATCCATTTTAAATGGATTTGGCTTTTTAAGAAAACTTAAATGGAGTTAGATCCATTTTGATCCAAAATTTTTAATGGTGAACTTGGATTTCCATCAGATCCATTAAAATCCATAAGAAAAGTCAACCATCTAATCAATCTTGTGATGAAATTTATTAAATTTTATTTTGACCACAATTTCACAAGCAATTACATTTATACCCAGTTGTTTGGTACAAATTATACTCGACCCCAAATTTTTGAAATTTTGATGAATTAGTCCCTACGAGAATTTTTAAATTTTTTTTATATTTATGATATGCACCTAAATATTTTTTTGGGTTCTGCACTTATACCACCAAAAATAATTACAAAATAGTTCCTAATTTTTGGATATTTACGTTAAGCACAAAAAGAATTTTTTATGTTTTGCATTTATACTCTTTAGAACATATAAAAGAATGTGTGTGAAAATTTGATAGGCTGCCATTGTGAACTTAGGCCTAGGTTGTTATATTTGCAACCATTGGTGTGTAAGGCAGTGTGTGGTGGGCCTGGGAGGTCTGAGGCAAGTAGTCATGAAATAGCTTCATTGACCTTTTCTGTCACAAGAATCATTTTTCGTACGTATAAGGTTTAATAAAATAAAATAAAGTAAATTTGGGCTAGCCGGAACTCGGCCAAAGCTCATGTTCTATTTTAGGTCGAGCTCAGAGTTGGCCTAGCTCAATGAGGGCCCAACCAGCACGTCTAGCAGGATAGTGGGGAGGGCAAAGGTAGAGTAGGCTYGGGAAAGGTGATAGTGGTGATCATTGGTGAGGTGTAGGCCCAAGGTAAGAGTTGGATAAAAGTAGAGTAAAGGTGATGCGCGTCAGAATCATATTTTCATGAATTAAATTTTGAAAGAAAAAATTGCTCATTTATTTTTTTTTAAAAGAAAAAAGTTTTAATGTAAACAAATGGATATCTGTGGTCCATGAAGTTAATTATGTCCACATGTCCATTTGTACATCCAATTTGCCACCTCCAGAAACACAACATAGCTATTAGATATTATACAGTACAGCATAACAAAGCAGGAAAACTGTAATTGAATAGAAGGATAAGGACATTTGCTACTCTTATCATTCATCCAAAAGAAACAAAATAACATGGCTAAGTTCCAATACAATAAACAAGAAGTGATGCAAAATTTAGATTATTTAATGGTAAATGAAGATTCACCTTCAGAGCAGCATCATTAAGTTGCAGCTTCTCTAATGCATCACGCAACTCAGGAAATCTACAAGCATCACAAATAATCGTCATGATAGAAGAGAAATAGCGGTTATACAGGCTTAATAGGTAATCAGAGCAAAGAAAAAGTAGAAAAAATGATTACTGGTCTGCATCAACAGGAAAGAGGCCACAGAACACCATTGGAGTAGCTTCCTTGTATCCCGGCAGTGACTGTTCTGCTCTTCTGCTGTAGTGCGTTATGGTGTCCCCTACCCTAGCATCTGCTACTGATCTAATTGAAGCGGAAAGATATCCTACCTAAAATGGCAGAAGTCCAGCAACACTCTATATTAAACATATAATTACCTTTTGCATTTGAAGAAAGTAATGTCAAAAGTCTTTCTTCTGCATTGCAAGGTACTGGTGCCCATATACAATGTGAAGATGCAAAAGCGTAACTCTACACCCATCTATTGAGAAAAAAAAGATTTAGACACATTTACAGTTGTCACAAAAGGTGCTCTCATTGTTCAGAAATGGTCAAAATGTTAAAAGATTTACTCAGTCTGATATATTAAATTATAACATTGTTACCCCAGATATGAAGTTACACCTTTCTTACAAGTTGCACAATGAAGCACTAAAGCATTAAATTATGTGCCTTCATGATCTTGACCCTTTGAATATATCTAAAATAATAGAAGAAATAGCGTGGACTCTGGAGGGGCTAAAGACTTGGGAAACTCTAGCTCAAGCAATGATCCTACAGTCTAGCCAAAGAGTTGGAAATTCCAGTTTTATGAGTCATTGGCCAAGAATATTTAGTTTAATTCACTTTGTGAGTCTTTTACTGGTCCAGGGTATTTCAGAAATTTTGTGTTTGCTGTACTTCTTAGTTTTTAGTTATTGGTTTTAAGAATCCTGAGTTAAGTTAATTTGTAGTCCTTGTTATTTAAGTTTAGGGTATTTTGTGTGTTTTTAAGATTCTAGTTCTAGTTAGATCAGGATTTGGCGTTCGAGTCTATAAATAATGTAAGTGTTCACATAAGAAAATTGGATGTCTTGAGATTAATAAAGAATTCCTGCATCTTTAGCTCAGTGATTGAGATTATGTGGCAATCAAGCCTAAGGTAGGATTTCTTGAAGTCCTAGGTGTGACTCCTAGGGTTCTTCTCTCCTTCTTGGTCTCATGTTAAGAATTATCTCTTCATTTTACTTGTTTTTACAATGTAGCAATAATTATATAACATAGATTCCACATTAAATTCCTGTTTGATACTTGTTTTGTTCTATGGGACAGATTTTCCTACATTTACTAGTTTCAGCCTTGTTTTCCCGCATAAGCTTAGCAGAATTTAGTATAGTTTTGCGGGGCAGCTTTGATGAGTTTGTCAAGCTATGAAGTAATTATTTGGATGCATAAATACAATAATGGAATGAGCAGACGCAACAAAGTCAATCAAATCTATGTTGTTACGGAATTTTCTGAAAATTAGACACAAAGGGGAAATGCCCAGATCCAACCTAAAGCCTGCAGTGCATGCTCAATCAGAATACTCACCAGAGCAGACGATGTTTACTTTTCGGGGAAAACATATTAACAAAAAGCAATTATTGATACTTGAAACTGGAATAACCATAAGATATATGTTAAAAAACAAACACAACCCTCAAAATAAAAACATATTAAGCAAGGGCTAAGAAGGTGCATTATATATTGGAAACAGACAAGTGAGAAGAGATTCTCTACCTCCCCAGCATATAGCTCATCAACTTGCAACTGGTTGGGAGACAACACACCAAGTTCATCAGCAAAGTAGTCCTGCATTCGTAGTATCATAATTCAAAAATTCACAAGCTTGTTATGCAGATTCAAGATATCAAGGGGAAGAGTACAAGGAAAATAAATTAATATGCATAAACATCAGAAGACAAACAACAAAGGACTTACACATGCTAGAAATGAGGATTTGAGAATGTAAGTTCATGCTTATAGGTGCATATCAAGAATAAAATCAGAAGATGGCTCCTATAAGTTCTATTGCATTATAACAGAAAACTGAGAGATGACACTTGCAATCTGAAGAAAGTGCCTTACCTTCCCACTGGCCATAAAGACGATCCTATCACCTTTTCTAATAGTCCCATCAATAACTCGAAAATATACAATAACACCGCGATATGCATCATAATAACTACATAAAAAGAAGGAAACAGCAAATTAGAAAAAGAACAATCATCAAACTTGAATATTGCATCTAAGTACTAAAATAATATGAAAAAATTGCATATCGATCTTGGAACATATACTAAAATAGGGCCAAAACTGTATTTCCAGAAACACGGGAAGTATGCACGATAATGTGCATTAAATTTAATTTCGAGTCAATCAGATGTTATCAGCATTCTCAATCTATTTGACCTCCTTGCAACTTTTGGGATGTACAGAAGTGTTCAATAACTTTCCATAATAAAAGGAAAGTTTTTAATGTATTATATACCCTCAAAAGTTTTTATATCTCTATATTTGATATATAAGGTACATAAAAGCACATGTGTTGCTGCTTTTTATTATACTAAATTACATTTTCAAGTTTCCCAAATAAAATGTCATGTCAAGTTGAATAGTGTCAAATAGAGGCGGATGGACAGAGGTATAATATTAGTAAAGTAAGGCAATCGACACATAATCAAGATCTGCAGTTTCCAAACAGGTAGTCACGGGAATCGTGATTTACACTAATATTGTCATGGATTCAGCTACACTTTTAAGTCTCTCAACTTCACAAAAAGCTGTCCAAATCAGTGTCCAATTATTTAGATTCAGCAACCCAAAAAAACAAAAAAGGTCGTCCTGGAACATAGTTCTGCCTTAACACTAAGAAGAAGAAATGCAGTACCTAAAACAGCTACCTATCAAAAATCAGAGCCCTCAAAGGTCTTCCAGCAGTATCATTAGGCGGGGGAATCCTCTGAACAATTGCATTTAAAATGTCTGTAATCCCAACTCCCTCCTACAGAAAGAAAAGATCAATTGAGGAATAAAAATCTCAAAGATGAAAAAAGCAAAGATTCAAAATGTTGCATGCATTATTTTGGTTCACTACTTGATACTTTTTCTTGTCCCAATTTTCACCTTCCAAGAAGTCCCACAATGACAAGCAGAAGAAGAAGAGAAGTAGGAACCAACCTTTGCAGAGCAGTGAATTGCATTGCTACAATCAAGACCAACAACCTAAAAAAGATTGTGTAGATTCAGAATTTGTTCAAATATAGATGAAATAGTTGCAAATGAATATGACGAAATAAAAGCTTGAGCATTACTTAATTGAGTAGCAGTGATGTCATACCATGTGATATTTTCTATGATCGTGAAGGTTAACAGAGAGATAATTCAGAAATTGCATCATCCAGCATGTGCAAATTTATGGAAAATTCCACAAAATGGATCTGAAATTTCTGAGCTAGCTAATCTCTCAGAAGAACGATATTAAATACTAACATCTGGCATAAGTTCCGCCATTAAAAACGAATTAGGTTTCTTTCATTGCCTAGACGAACTAACCTCTTCTATCTCTTGGGATACACGACTTGGTTCTGCTCCAGGCAGATCGATCTTGTTCAGAACCTATGAGGACAACACACAGAGTTAAAAAGATGCAATATCAAGCTAATAACAAAACGCTATTCATACGTGCAAAAACATAATCCCAAATTCACCCAGTACCAATGAAATTTTTTAAACTTGGAAATCATGATCAATATTAGCTCCAAAAGAAAAGAGTAAAAGAGGACGTCAACTCATCCAAGGATTTGTTCCCCTACATAGTTCCATCAAATTCACTTTTCCCCTTATGATTTAAAATTTGATATTTTTATCAATTTAGATGGGTATCAATAATGAACACAAAAGAAAAAATGGAATAGCTGTAAAACAGTAATCAACTCACCGGGATAATTTCAAGGTTGTTTTCCAGTGCCAAATATACATTAGCTAGGGTCTGAGCTTCAACTCCCTACCAATACAAGTAAACTCCAATAAGAAAATAGCCATGATTAACATTAAAAACATCTACACTATTCAAAGCTTTCATCAAATAATTCACGATCAGCAGCAAAACATGCCTATATCAAACTGAAAAACCTAACTACGGCTAAGAATGATTGAATGGAAAGCATGCATTAGAATAAAGGGAGAAATTACTTGGGAGGCATCTACCACAAGAAGGGCACCCTCACAGGCAGCAAGAGAACGAGAAACCTGAATTCTCAAGGAAAAAAATATAATGCAAAATTAGCATATGAGCCAACAAAGAAATATGCATGCACTAAAGGTCTGATTGATTCCCAAGTGAAGCATGCACATAACAAGTTAGAGATTATAGTTGCTTGTGCTTGAGATGTAGCAGTAATATACTAAAAGAATAAAGTTTTATTAGCTATCATAAGTAATACATGATTACCAATTTCCAGTTGACTTAGACTGTCTTGGTATATCCTGGCATAGATATCAGAACTTTTTTTAATGGTTCTGGCATAGATATCATACTACAACGAAAGATCGAAAATTATCTTAGAGATGAAATATTAGTAAGGGCCTAGGCAAGAAGATCACCTTTTTGTAAACCATAAAAACCAGTAATATGTTTAGACTCAATCCAAACTAGGCCAAACAAAAACAAACCAAAGCTCCACATACCAACTCTGATTTACAGCCTAAAAAAGTATGCAAATGTTGCTGAAACCTGAGATTAACACGAAATATAATCTCTAAACGACAAAATAAAATCATCAGCCATATATCATGTTAGAATAAAGTCTCATAAATATAAGTTCTAGCTTGTACTTTTGCTACATAATCAACCATCACTAGAACCATACTAATGATGCATATACCTCATAAGAGAAGTCTACGTGTCCGGGAGTATCAATCAGGTTGAGACAATATGGTTCACTTTCATACATGAAACGCATCCGTGCAGCCTGCAGTGAATGGAAATTTACTAGGCCAATTAGTGTAAAATAAAATTGCTTCCTGAACCTAAAATTACATCATGAAATGGAATTTGTATCATGAGATGGAGTAGAGCCTCATCAAGAAATCTTCCCATTCAGGTTTTCACATAAGCTCAAGGTAAACTGGATAAACCAATAGTACTTGTAAAACACCCTTCTAAACAAGCAAGGAAGGACATTAGCATCATTCTATCACAAGATTTAGCTTCAACAATCTAACTGCAGTCCAAAACAAATTAGAAAGATAAAGTTCAATCCTACAGTTAAAGAAATTACTGAGGTGGCGGAACAAAAGAGCAATTCATACAAAAGGATTGGACAAAACTAGAATTCCATCATCAAATTTAAATGAAGATGCTCATCAGAAAAGTTCGACAGCAGAATCCACTCATTCGTAAGTAACTGGACTGCCAGATTTCTCTAAGCTATGACTAATTATCAAATCTGATTGCTCTGAAGCCTGAGCTGACCTCATAAGGCAAGAAAATTTGCAAAATCAATTTCTAAATTACACAGCCTAAATATGGGACTCAATTATATCGATTAATGTTCAACACTGAAAATGGATGAATATGACAACAAAATAAAAGGCCAAAGTGCACTTACCTCAGCTACTGATCTAATGCCTGGGGGGGGGGGGAATGAATAACACGCTACATATGATAGAAAATCATTTTAAGAAATCATTTTCCTGCACCACATCAGTAATGCTGGCCTCCAACTATCATTTGACATATGTCTAATATCTTCATTTGATGTGAAAGAGTCAAGAACGAAGGAATTTATTGTTATACAGCTTATGCATCAGTTTTCAGGTTTTAAGGTTGTATGTGCAGCATCAATGTAACCTCACCTTAGGTGGTTAATTCCAAAAGTCCAAAATGCTTCTTTTTTCTCTTTTTTTCTTACTCTTTTTCTAGTCTTCCAACTAAATATGCTACCTACAGTAAACTATTTGGTGCTGCATCAAACTGGTCTACTGAATGTAAGAAACAAAAGACTACAAATTAATCATGATTGCACCATAAACCAGGAATGATGGCATGTTTAAGTTTTTATGTGCGTGTTATGCAAATATTAAGGTATATGAAAACACCAAGAGATGGAAAGAAATCTGCATCAAAAAACACAGTAGTAACTGAACTGTTTTTAATTGATAATAAGCTAAAAGGAACTGATTTCTCGTAATTCCCTCCTCATTCACAATTTCTCTCTTTCTAATTCGTAAATTAATTCATTAGATAGATGATAGAAGGTGACGCGAAGAAGAACCTGTAATTTGATAGTGATGCCTCTTTCTCTTTCTAAGTCCATGTTATCAAGAAATTGTTCCTTCATCTCTCGGCTCTCCACTGTACCCGTCATCTGAAGCAATTTGTCAGCGAGGGTTGATTTCCCGTGATCAATGTGTGCTATTATGCAGAAATTCCTTATATTTGATATAGGCACCTGCGCATCACTTGCATTACTTATAGTACTCTCTGTCCTGGTAGAATGACAGTAAGCTTTATGACGTAATGCGAATATCTAATTTTGGTCATTACCCATGGACAAGAGAGAACATCAAATTCATGTTTTCCCAGAAATGTTAAATACTGTGCTCATAAAAGAAAATTCACATTTTTATGAAAAGATAATTCTTCACATATTACTTATTTACCACCTAGGAAACGAGAAATATATCCATTATACAGGAGGTGGAGGATGGAATTGTACAAATTATAGCCAATCATATTTCAAAAACTAGCATATTTTGCCCAAAAAAGGAAAAAGGGAAGTGATACCACATATTTTTAGAAGACATTTATTATTTATTAAAAGAAGTTCTATTTTATTCCTTCCATTAAAGCTAACAAACTTTCATTGAAAAAAAAAAAAATCTAGATGAACAAATTAGGCATTCTATGTTGCTTCAGTAACCTTTTTAAGAGAAATTCCAGGGTTTGATGAATTACGTAATTAAACTATAACTTGTTCAAAAGTTCACCCGAATTCAGGGGCAGATTGACCAGGAACCACTTTCAGACTCCCGGGAGAACCAAGTTTCATGTCATTTCAGGGGCAGAAGTTGTAATTAAACTATAACTTGTTCAGAAGTTCACCCGAATTCRGGGGCAGATTGACCAGGAACCATTTTCAGACTCCCGGGAGAACCAAGTTTCATGTCATTTTCTCTGTCAATTATCCACTTATACGGACCTAGGACAAAAATAAACACAATAAAGCCTTAAGACAAGCTTCAGCTATCCAAATCGAAGCTTGAAAAACGAACCTTCAAGAGACGGTCTTTGCCGACTGCTGCAGCTACTTCCAGGGCGGATTTGGAAACGTTTTTGCTAGTTTCGACATTGGCGGTAGAATCGCAATTGATCCCCAACCTTAGACGCCGTCTGGAGTGCTCATTACATATGGAAGAAGAGCAGTTGAGATTGAACTTGAAGTCAAGGGAAAGAATATCGTACTGGCTCCGGCGCTTGTGGTGGTTGTGGAGTGGCACGTTTGGAGACAAAGGAATGAGTTTGGAGCGGCAGAGGTCTCCCGTAATGTTCGCCATCCTCTGTGTAGAGAACTGTGGCTCAGCCACAAACGTGTTAAATGGTGTAGCTAAGTAACAGAAGCCACTACCAAAGCAAGAAATGAGATTACACATTTTGTGGCCATCTTTTTCTGATTTTCTTTTTCTTTTTCTTTTTCTCTCTTGAGGGATCTCATGGGAAATTAGAAAAATAGTGAAATATGGGTAAAAGACCTGTCTCCAATAAATTTTACTCTTTACTAAAAAAAGAAAATAAATAGTCTAATAAATATTATTTTTACGCAATAAATAATCAATTTACATTACCTGCATTGTCTTTGAAAACAACAGGATAGTTTTATACTCCAACTTGTGACTTTTCATTTTCACCATTCAATAATATCTTCTATATAATCAATTTTTCGTTATACCTCAGTGTCTTTACCTATTCATCATATTCTCTATCTATCTTCTAGGCTTTATTGTAACGTTCAGGATATTATTTTTCATTTTTTTGAAATTTTATATAATCGTATGAATTGTGTGTCAATTAGATTTTCATAAATTTTCTATGTAATTGTTTAATTATACGTTTACATAAGAGTATATTTATTCAATTATGAAATGATCATATGAATTGAATTAGAGTTTTTAATTAGTTAATGTAAGTTCGACTTGTTAGAGCCCATTCATTCCTTATTCGGAAACTAAAAGCTAATATAATGCTAATTATGATCGAAAGAAAGCCCGTAGAATTTATATTTATTGGATTGGGTTGGTTATGGAATGAAAAGATCCAAAAGAATTTTGGTTATGGCCCATATGTAAGATTTTAAAAAAATTAATTAAAACCCCAAACCTAACCCTATAAAATTTATCTTCTTCTTCGTTTTTGCTGCTGCCTCGACTACTGTTCCTCCCTCACCGCCGCTGCCACCGCCACCCTCTTCCTCTCTTCTCATCACCTCTTTCTTCTTTCTTTCTAACTGTCTTCCTTCCCTTTTCTTCTCACCGCCTGTCCTGTGACGCACTAGATTCTCACTGCTGCTGATCAAAGGCTCCTCAACGGCACTGCTGCCTCTTTCGTTGGGAACCCCGCTGTGCAAAGCTGCTAATTCTCTATCAAATCGAAGCTAAATGATGCAAGCAAACCGTGCGATTTGCTGTTCACCGTGCAAGCCGCCTGAAGCCAACCACCTAAAGCTAATTTGTTTCCATGTCACTGCGTCCACCCGAAGTAGATCTAGCCGTTGCCACTGCTTCCCGCTGTTGTCGCCACTGCTTCCAGTTGCCATTGCCGCTGCTTCAACCAGATCGATTACTCGCGTATCTGGTCAAGCCGGCGTTGTCATCTGTGCTGCCTGAAAGCTTCTTCTGTTAACAAGCAGCGGAGGCAAAGTGYACAGATCCGGTCGCCGACGTTCGGATCTGGTTATTGTTCACCACCATATCAGAATAGTTCCATGACAGACCAAGTTACTAGAAGAGCTACTGTTCACGTCCGGCTCTTACAAGTCGGAATTCGTCGCCGGAAATTGATCGAAAAATAGATTGCTGGAGTTTACCGTCATCAACTGAACCGGAACAGTTCACCCGTGTACTTTTCTATTGACATCAATTAAGGTGAGGCCTCGGTTTCCTTTAACATAATTAAATGAATTATATGATTGTGTTCAAAAAAGATAATCGTAGAAAACACAATTCTATGTTGATTTAACGTTGTATTTAAATTTGTACAGGTCATGTTTATACATAATTTAATATTGTATTTAAATTAGTATAAAGGTAGTATTTTAGGAATATATAGTGATTATAATTAACATTATGTTTGTTAACGTAAGTTTAGAAACATGGAATAATTTATGCGTTTGTAATATTATTGTGGTTAATTTTGAAATTTAAATACGAATTTAATAGGAATAAATGACATCATGGGATAAGCGTAAAATTTTAAAGATGAACGATTATGTTAAATGAATTTTCTTTTTAAAATAATATTTAGGCTATTCCGAGCACATTGACATTAGGAGCGGTCAAGGGATTCTGTTTTAAAATTTAAAGTAGAATTTTAACATTAATGACTTCAAGTAAGTAAATCCGCAACTCATCAACTTTATCTCATTTGTGTATTATGTTATGGTTATATTGGATTTTATTGTGTAATATGTTTGTGATTATATTGAATGATATTTCGTATGAATATTGYGGTTATATTAGATTGTGTTGTGTAATATGTTGTGATTTGTATTAGATTGTATTGAGTAATGTGGTTGTGGTTATATTGAATTATTCCATGCAATATGTTCATACTGTTAACATGCTGAATAGTGTTTAAATACGAATTTATATAGTTATTAATATTCTTCATCATTCCTGGCATAAGCCATTCATGCATTTAGAAAGCGAATGTTTTAGGAAATAAAATTTGAAAAGAAAGGAATTTTATGAATAAATTATTTTAGAAAACATTAAGATTTTGGAAAGGAGTGTAAACCTAGCCATGAAAGATGTGAGTGGAAAATGGGGCGTGGGGGACAGGCACATCTGACCTAATCCTCTTGTAGGGTAAGAAAGTAAATAATGTTCACCTCTTGCGAGGTAAAAAGTGACAACCTATCACAACGGCCTTTTGTGATTTTATAATGACATAATATACATTTCCATAAGTTGGATTGCCTAAATAACGTGTTACTTCTTTTTCGACTCTAGTACAGAGTGGGATAGAACATATACCTCGACGCTAAAGGTGTATAGATCACAATTAATCCATTATTCCATCGAATATGTAATTATAAATCAATTTTAAGGTTGTCACTTTAAGAATTTTACCAATTGATGGAGTAATACTCATCACAGCAGCCCAACGTTGCAAGTAACCTATCATGGTAGCTTGTTGTAATAAGCAATTCTTCAAAAAAAATTTATTATTTTTAGTATATTTAATTTTAAATCAGCTTAAAAGGTTATTTGTTTAGTAATATTTTTAATTTATGAAATATGAGAAATTTTAATCAATTGCAGTTTATCTTAATTTTAAATAAGCTCAAAAAGCATTTGATTTAGTAACATTTTCAATTCACGCAATAAATTCTCATCACATATTGCTTATGTGGTAGGAAGTGCATCACGGTGTCACCATGGTGATGAGCATTAGTAGTCAAAGTTTTAGCAATGTTCATCACAGCAGCCAACCGTGATTGGCAACCTATCATGATGGCATGCGGTGATGAAAAATTCTTCAACAAATTTTAGTTACTTTTAGTAACAGATTTTCCAACACGATGGCATGCTGTGATGAGTAAATTTTATACAAATGTGCTATTTTTCGTACTTATTAATTTGAAATGAGTGAATAAAGTTATTTATTTAATGATAATATTATAAATTAATGAAGTAGATGCTCATCACAGCATCCTGCCATGACAGACATTCTCACACGGTGGCCTGCTGTGATGGTCAATAATTCCATTATTATGTGCTATTTTTCATACTTTTTAATTTGAAATGATGGACCAGAGGGAGTTGAACCTAAATTAGCCGTCAATTCCTCTATGTTCCCACCCACTACATGAGCATCTTTAGGAAGATACTGTCTTTCTAAATCCATACAATCCCAATTTGTTTGCATCTCAATCATTGTTGCAATAAGTGTTTTGTTYAAACTGTCTTCAACAATATGTGCTTCGTCATCATCTGCAATAGGTGCTACTTATGCTTTACTCTCTCTTAAATTCATGCAATGTAGTATATTGAAGAAACATATCATCATGAATACAAGTTTAGAAATTCGATTTACATATAGTGATAGCGATAAGAGCACCTTTTCTTGAGAATGATTTGGTTTCTTCTTGCTTTGGTCTTCAATGGTAAAATGGAGAAAAAAACTCTTATTTCATAGCTTTTAAATGAGTRAAATGGAGAAGAAAGAAAGAAGATCTTGTGGGATTTATTGAGATTTATGTGAGGAAGAGAGGGAGAAAAAATTGGCGCCTTCTCGGTTGGTTATAGGCAATTAGGATAACAAAAGGATATTTTAGTCATTTAAAAAATCTATTGGAATGAGATAATTTAATATAAATGAGTATTTTAATCATTCAATAATGTATTTTATAGTTTTTTTAATAGATGAGGCATTTTAATGAAGATTATTTAAAGAAGGATCTTTTTTCCAAATACATTAATTGACTAGGTTCTTTAACAAAGAATCCCTAGAAAATAGCTTTGTTTGTAGTCTGAGCCTCGCATTTGGACCCTCATTTAAATTGTGCATTTTTTCTCATCACATTTTAATTATTACTTCATGCTTTTATTTAACTGTCATCAACATCTATTTTTTAAAATATGTGTCATTTTACACATTTCAATACAAAAAATAAGAAAAGTCATAATTTTACGTTTCATCTTATAGTTTCCCACAATTCAAATGACTCCTTAATTCATGAAACAACTTTCGAGAACATATTATTCCAGGCACTATTCATACTACTCCTTAACCAGTCATTTTACCAACAAATGGAATACTTACTCCACTAATCCGTCATTCATCATTGATTTGAGAATTTTTTTTCTTTTTTTCTTTTTTTAGGGGTGACTTGAGAATTTCTACAAAGCTAATTTGCCATCATTCATCAATTGCATCAAAAACGTTGTTCCATTCTAAAGACCAGCATCATTGGAGACCAAAGTCTTGGATGAACAAAAGTCTAATGATAAAAAAGATGCAGAAAAGGAGCAAATGGAGAATGCTTCATTCATGATCGATCTAAATTTACCCACAGATCTTGGTTTTGACTTGAATACCATTCTTGACGGAAGAAGGAGAACTTACCAAAGAAGAGAGATTGGAAATTTTTATTCATGAGTTGATAAATATTTGGATTCCTAAGCTTTAGTTCTATTCTATATTACCATATCTTATATGTTCTTCAATTTAAGGATTGAAGGCATAAACATACATTTTATTTTTATTTCTGTTTTATTTTTAAGTAAGGCCTTGTTTGATAATCCAATTTAGCACTTAAAACTCAATGGATTAAGTTTGTTTGCTAATCTAATTTTGGAATATCATGATAGTTAAGTGTTTTTTTAATTCCTTCTATAAATATGAATTGATAATATTCTAACGTAATATTTTAAGTCATTTCAAGTTAGATTTAGGTATTCTAAAGTAAACCTTTGGCATTTAGGAATTCAATTACTTTTAAGATTCCAGACTCCATATTCAGATTTTATGCTTCAGTTTTATCAAATTGGGCCTAAGCTTATTGTACTTTGTTCTAGGAATATTTTTACATATTTTCTATTTCTATTTTTAAACATCAAAATTAAAATTAAATACATTCATGGAAATGGAAAGATCTAGAACAGAAGGCCAAACCCCTGGAGAGAGCGATGTGCACGGAATGAGCAAAGCCAGCAAGACCYAGTCAATGCTCATCGCTTGAGATAAGGAAAAAATGTAGGCAACCAATCTCTGGTGGTATTTTATGATTAATCCAATTATAAAATTAAATGGAAGATTACTTTTCATGCATTGAGTACTTTTTTTCTCCACTAACCACAAGGATATAGGGAAAATGCAATAGATGGCTAGGTTAATTCATGAATTGAATTAAATCAATGGGCCCTTCTAGTTCTACTAGCTCCTGCATATATCTTTCCAATCACGTATAGGTATATCATGCCAAGATGTCATCACAGATCTTAGGTAAGAACCTATGGGTATATCATATTTGTAAATTGCCTCTTATATTTTGTGTACATATGTATACATCCAAAATATGTGTGTTTGTACAACGATTGAACAACATCTTTTTTTAGATTGATTATGAAGAACAAAAGAATTGTATTATTGACCAATTGCCTAGACATGAGATATGTTGAAAATCTTAACAWTGTTCACTAAAGTAAAATAAAATCCAATTGAACCACGTGATAGCATTAGAGCAAAAGAACTCCTAATTCATTATCACAAATAAAAAAAGACAAATATGATTCACACAAGAAAAAGTGATAGAAAATCACAACTTGCAGATAACATTGTTATTGGGTACTCATTTGCCTAACAACCACATCAACCAAATAGGATCACACTTTATCTATGATGGAAGACAGCATTCTCTTTATAAGATTTCTTTTTTAAAATGGTGAAGTTTGTATTGGTTCGACCATTTTGCTTTCATGATCTCCGTCATACGTTGCTGCAATAATAAAAATATCCGATTTGACTTAGTCGATGAAAATTCTTCAAATATCTATTGGACAACTCTAACAAGATCAACAATGGACTTTGGAGATTTCTTGTATTGAATTGCTTGAATAGAATGAYAGAATCCAAGATCCAAAATGTTCAAGTCCAAAGAATTCAAGGGTTGGCATATCAATCGAATATCAAGCCATCTTGCTTAGCAACTTCACAAAATTGGGGGTCACTAAAATCAATATGAGTTGTAGCATTATCTTGTTGGATGTAAATTGGATTTTGTATGTCTTGCCTTGGCCACCTAGCTCGAATAGCAGGAAGAAGTTGTTCAATCATAGCTAATATGATGACATCTTTGTTTATAGATGTGATTGACTTCACCTCTAATGTTCCAGCGACCTGATTTACGCTTGTCCTTTGGGCTACTACATAAGTAATTAAAGGAAAGCATCCAATCTTCACATCAAATATACAATTGCCATAATAGCAATCAAAAGCATCATCTAGGAATGAAGTTCGTACTCTTACATGTTCGTAAGGTTTATCTTCAAATGGAACTAAATAATAATTTTCAGTTTTCTTTGTCATATTAAATCACTTCTCATCTATATATATGATATCAAACATCCCTCCTAACACTAAATCATGGGGTGTGATTCTTGAATCATGCATTGATACGCACTATTGTTCTTTCAAAATCGACTTTATACAGTTGAAATGTCGCTTTATTATGCCTAAGTTCAAAAGGTCAAAGAATTGGGTTTTTCCAACATTTGGGGCAACATCTAAGTCCCTAAAGGTGGTCCTCTTTGACAAAGGTATCTCTCATAATTGTTTAGGTCAAACTCAATTCTCTTATGTCCATAATTATTTGGCTATTTACTAGAAACATCAACCATCTCACCATGTATAAGACAATCTCTTCCTCGTTCTCAAATATGCTGAACCATTCTTACATGTACTAAATTCAGCCACAAGTTTTGTGGTATTGTCATGTTTTAATTTTCCATGTTAAATTCTTTCTAACAAAACTTCAAATATCATTAGGTGTATATCATCGAAGAGGTTTTTCTTACCATTACCTCTTGTCATGCCTTGCACCAAAAGAAAGTGATTAACATTAATCATAGATTGTGGCAAAGAAATATGAATCACCTCATTACATTATATATATACATAAAAGGCTAAAAATTATTCAAAGATCAATTAGGATACTCCAGAAGTGAAAAAAAACCATGGATTATGAGTTCAATATTCATTAAAAGATCAATTTGGACATCAACAACACCAACCCGAGTTTGAGGTTAGTAATATTTAGAGTTTTAGAGTATAAAGAAGCAAATGAAATGTTCCAAAGACTATCATGTTCAGGTAGAAAGTACTAGTAAAATTTTTCTTTCGTCGAAGTTTCCTGAAGGAGGCAGATCAATCCTTAGATCTAATATAAATTTTTAGATATGGAAAGTTTTTTTGGTAGATCTACTTTGACGAGTTCGAGTACCAATTCTTCAATAGATAAAAAAACTCCATGACTAAATTCCTTCAACATATTCAAAACACAATACAAACCTCTTCTAGAGGAACGACACTTTCCTCCTTCAGCTCTCTTTCACTCAAAATTCTATTTACCATGGCCTTGTCATGGTATGTAATATATTCCAAACACATAATTCTAATTATCAATAGACAATTCCAATTGAAATGGTGAACTTTCCATATTTAAAAATTCTAATATCAAATCTAAGGATAGATCTGCCTACAATCCTTTGAAGCTTATGGTTTTACTTTTCTTCACACTTTTCGAGACTTACACCACCATACTAAACAAAGGCAAAAACGCTCGACAATTCTAAACCAGCATTAGCAGCGATAGTCATCTATTAAAGAATATTAAGGACTTGGTATTCAGATAATCCGTCTACGTTCCAATCATAGATAGACAATACATTGAATATATATTGAGTCATAGGTTTTGCTATACCTATATCCGAAGGAATCATTTACAAAGGCTGAGCAGGAACAATAAATTGTTTTAAATCTACTTTTGCAATTGTCAATGTTTGATTTTTGTATTGTTCTAAGGTTTCGTTGATATATATATACAAAAACTTTTCTAGAAATTGAAGCAACTGAAGAATTACCACTCTTTGCTCTTCAAAGTATTCTATGACAATAATGGCATCCAATCTATAAATGCATCTCAATGAGCTAACAACTATGACTGTTGGGTTTTTGATATCTAGAATTGAAGCTAAGAACTTGGTGAGGGGTAAAGGTTTTGTTTGCTATTCAGATCCTTTTGAGATGATGAGTGGAAGACTTTGTGATGGTGAATTTTGAAAAATGAAGAGAAAGCATTTGCGGTGGAGAATTTGAGAAAGGGATGTAGGAGGTTCACATGTGTCATTGGAACTATTGGCAATTAAATTATGGGTTATTTCCAAGAACGAACCAGCATAAGTCGAAAGATGAACTAAAATGTGCCTAAAAGGGGGTGAATTGGATTCTTAGAACTTTTTGCAAGAAACTCAAAATTTTCACCCTTTAGGAAAAATATTGTAAACGTTGATTACTATTTCAAATGAATATTTATTTTGATTCCCCAAAGTGCTTAAACACCAATGAATAATTTAAATCGATAATCTAATAAGAGATACATGATATAACATGGTTTGCTTAAGATGCCTTTATCCATGGAACCACATCTAGATGTCAAAACAATTTTACCAATCAATCAATGTACAAGGGTCTTATACATGAATCATTCAAATAAAGTTAATCCCTTCTATTTGAATCTTGTAGCCGTTGCGATATGTCGTGAATTCCTTTGATGTTAATGATGGAAACAATCCCTTATTGCTCTAAATTCTTCCAGCAAATCTCCTAAGAGCTTTGAAGAATACGCCTTTGTAGATGGATGGTTTATGTAACACCCCGAGTTAAGAAACTACCCTAACCTAAGGATGTTAGCATTTACCCATTCATGTAGGTGAAAGTAAAGAAATAATTTAAAAACTTTAAAAATAGAAAGATTCATTTTCTAATRAATAACTTTCAAAGAATTCAAAATGCCATTGTAACACCGAAAACTCATGGTTTATATAAATTGTAACTTCTCAGATCTTAGTGTCTTAAACAATAATATTTGACAAATAAACGATTCTTAAAAGTAGGCATTGTTTGAGTTCAAGTTTGCCCGCAAGCGGTCCCTCAAATCACCTATCTTTTCATCACCTAAAACATAGAATTAGGGAAAAGGGATGAGCTAAACCTCAGTAAGCAAACTTCATGCATGAATGATAATGATATGCACTTTTGTAAAATCTTTCAAAAATAGTATCCCTTGTTCCTTTAACTTCTCAAAACTTACTTTCCTTAACTAACGTGAGCTTACTTGGTATGTTGCCTAGCCATTAAGCTCTGCAGTGGGTGTTATTATTTGGAACCAGGTCACATTCCTATCAGTAGTACCACAAGCGGTTTACGTTGCATTCCTCTTTCTGTTCACTTTGCGAGGAAGCCAATATTACCTTTACATTTCAGCCTCAGAGAGGGTTAGGACGCCCTATTTCCTACTCACACCTTTCATGGCTTAGGCATACACTTTTTTAATTTCTTACTTAAAACTGGGTTGCATGCTTTACAAAATCTATTTACATACATCCTTGAAAACACTGACTTTTAACAATTTCATGTTCATGTGACATGTTGCAACACAAATATAATTAATGTTCATGGATGCATATCATGACACATAGCAATTCGCATAAGAGCAATCCATTCATAACATAAATACACGTTAAGTTCACAATAGGCATGCACATTAACTCACATACTTACCAATCAACAATAAGCACACTTCACATTAGTGTCAAAATAGAAGTTCCATAATTGATAAGAATGAGAGAGTTTACTTACCTAAAATGCTTAAGGGCTTGATCTTGATTTATAGCAGATGATTGAGTTTCTTAGCTATCCTTGAGGTCCAAGTGCCCACTTTCTAGTTCAAAATAAGGGAAAAACACTTGCAAATGATCTTCTAGATTGTAAAACTTTAAAAGACCCTCTTAGGAACCTATTGGGACACTTTCTAAGCCTGAAAGTCCTAAAAAGTCATCATTTTCTCAAAAATCGGAGGCCATGGACACTACCAACAGATGCTACTCTACATCCTTAATGCATTCGTAGCTCAGCAAGTTCACACGGAAGGTAAATCCCATTTGTGCATATGTCCATGGGTGCGTCCATAAACGCCCAGACAGCACCCAATTTGACACGAACGAAGCCAAGGACGATCCCTTTCATTCGTTTTTGTGCATAAACCCTAAAATCATGAATTTCAGAGGCAAAACAACAGTAGCTCATTGAATTTAAGCCTCCATTTAATTACCCTATGTTCATTCCATCCCATATCTCACACACATGTATATATATCAACACTTAATCATACTTGAAAGAACATATTCCCTCTAACCATAATTAACAAAAACTCTATAGAAACAAGGTTCTAACCTAGAAGTTACTAATTAACTCTACGAAATATATCAATTAACATTAAGCTCGGGTAAGACTTATCTTTAACCACAACAATTCCATTTTCCAATGATTCTCAAGGTTGTTCAAGATGTTTTCCCTTCCTAGCTTCCTTTCTTTCTTCCTTAGCTTCGTAAACTGGTTATAGGGTTTGTGGGCATTGTTCTAATGTAAGACTAATTTTAGATGTTGATGGAGTATGTATCTATGGGTCTTGGGCCAAACTAAACCCATCCTTAACCCATTTAACTACTTAATCTATTTGACCCACCTTAAAATAGCCAACCCAATCCGATAAATGTAAATATAAATAGATTCCATTAGCCCAACCTAAATTTCCCAGGGATGAGTTAAGCATCGAATTATCATGATCATTCGAATCTAATTAATTAAGGGACAATTACCACAAAAAATCAACTAAACRACAGTCATAGTAACTCGAAAATTAAATCACATAAAATTCATAAATGATTAGAAGTTGTTTGGGGTATTACAGTTTAACATATAAGCTTGAATGCAACCAAGAACATTCAAGAATGGATATAAAAAATAATCAAGTATCACTTGATCTCTTGGCAATGAAAACAAATTTTCACGTTAATATCTTTCATACGATATTTTCCTTAATTAGCATCTTTCTCGCCAACTTCTTATACATATATATCTTATTTCAAGTTTAGATAAGTTGCAAGAAACAAGGGCTATTCTACATACAATACATAAAGGAATAGGACTCTTCTTTTCTACGATAAATCAGAGCCTGTCTTTCAATTTTAATGCTTGTATAAGAATTCATCTATATCAAAACTTTCCATATAGATTTATTCAACATATGTAATACATAAAGAGATGTATCAAATTACAAACCATATTCTCTAAAAATAATTACATAGAATATATCTAGACATGAGTGTGTGAGACAACAAAATCCATTGTGAATACAACAATATAATTTGTTAATATGTGATTATCCAAAACTATGTTCTTATAAATATCAAAATTTGATAGGTGTAATAAATGCTATGTGTTTGGTGAGAAATAAATCATATAAACGACAAGGTAATCACAAGAAATAAAGGTAGAGAAGCAACCACACAACAAAAACAAGATTTATAGTGATTCGATTTCCTTTGAAATCTACATTCACTTCCTAGGGTCACATCCTCATTTTTAAATCCACTATAAAAAAAGTCACGATGACTTTTAGAACCAATAAAAAGGGTTCACCCACAAATGGGGCTTGCAAACTAATAACCCTTGAATGTAGGAACCACCTAAAGGTTCACCTTTTCCAACAAACGTTTTGTGTCCTAGAAAAACTTGAAATATTTTCTCAAACATAGGGATAAGAAGTCTTATAAGATTTCACTCTTAAAATTGAAAATAGACAATAAAGATCTTTGAAATGATTTTACAAAGTTAAGGGATTCCTTGCACTTTTGTATAAAATAATGAAAGATAAGATTTTCAAGATACTCTCTTATGTTCCTACTTTGAAATTCACTAAGTTGGTCTTTAAAAACTGTGGCTAGATTCCTATATATATATACCTCTTGTTTCAATGGTTCAAAAAAGAGCAATTTGACAAAAAATCCTCCAATGGATGGTCGGACTAGGTTGGGTGCGTCTGATATATAGTCGAAATCCTTATTGAAAGGATATCAATAAAGAGCTTTGGACATTCAAATCTTTAGTCCTAAGTGCCCTTCGGATGAAAGTATAGGAGACATTTGAATGACCGATGTTCCATCAGCCAATGTCCAAGGCCTCATTGGAAGGTATTTAGACTTAATATTAGCTAGCTTCAGACAGCCACAGTTAACACACATCTGAGTTTCAACCAAGTTCTGGTGCAATCCTTCGGACCTTCGAATGATCGAGTTCCAACCATGCATCATCCAAATATTCATTGAAAACACTTAGGATGACGAAAGTAATAGGACCATGAGTCCAAAGTGTGAAAACACTTTGGATTCATTTCCATTGGAACTTCAAAGGTCCTAAACATTTTTGTAAGTTAAACACCTAAGTTTTCCATAACGATAAAAACTTTAAAAACATTTGAAAGACAGTTTTATAAACATGTGTCCAAGGATTCAAAATCTTTACGGTGTGGCGGGAGAAAGTGCTTTAGGTGCTTTTAGAAAAAGCTAGAAAATGAAGCTTTCTTAGAAAGCACGTGTTGCTTGTTTTAGGAAAAATAACTACCAATTTGTAATTGACAAAATTTACCTCAAACCCTAATCAGAATCACAAGAAAACCAAATATTTAAACGTGTTTTTCATTATTTTCTATTCCAACTTTAGAAGGAACACTTGATTGTTTTAACTTATTGTATTTTTGGGATAAATTCATGATAATTTTCTTAGGGTGCATTTGGATTGAGATTCTTTATGAATTTTTTTTTTTTCCAAATTCAACCACAATCTCATTTATTTTGGTTTTCAAAGGGACAAAATTTTAAACTAGAAACTATCTACAGTAAAAATTTTTCCAACAAAAGATAAAAAAATTTTCTCCATCTTTCATCAATTCTTCTTACCCAATACAATATCAAATACTGTATTTGTTTGTTTTTCACTAAAAAATCATCTGTTTGAATATTATTTTTACGAATTCTTCTTATTATTAATGATTGTAGAAATATTATGTGAGTAATGACCTACATTAAAAAATGCTTTATTGGAATCTGGAAAATGGATACTCGGACAATACCCAAACATTATCCGAGTATTGAAGTAACTAAGAACAGGTTTTGAACGAATATGGAAAATAAATTGTAACACCCCAAGTTTAGAAACTCCAACCCTAGAGGTGCTACCCCACTTTAACTACTACACTAAAGAAAATACTTATGCAAAAATTTCAGTAGAGTCGCCTTTGTAATATATACATATCCAACCTGTTTGCATAAAGAAAACTCAACACCCATTCCTCCAAAATACTCTATATCACCATTTTTATTTCAACTCAGTGAAATAATTCAAAAACAAGAGGCTCCTATGTTCAAGTAAAAAACAACTCCCAAGAGATCCATTCCAATAAAAATGTAAACATTTATTTATAATTCCAAAAGCTTTTGAAAGCATAATATCAATTAATGAATAAAGAATATCAATTATCTGAAGAAGTTCACTGAGCATTAATATTATAACTGAAGAAAAGAAAGTTTGGGTATTAGAGCTTCTTTCCTAGCTATCTCCTCGTACCACCTGGCTAATCATCAATTGAAATATAAAGAGAGAGAAAGGAATGAGCTAAAGCTAGTAAGTAGACCTCATGCATGAATGCGACATGCGTTATTTGTGATGAAATTATAAATTTTATTGCAATTAGCTTTTCTAAAGTTTTTCATTTCTAATATGAGCTCACTTGGTGTATCCGTTAGTCATTAAGCTCTGCAATGAGCAATTATTATTTGGAACTAGATAAGTTTCTACCAGTAGCACTGTAAAGTGATTAACTACTCATTCACATTCATTTATACATTCACCTCACAAAGAGGTTAACCTTACTTTCATTTTTCACCCTATAAAAAGGATTAGGTCGGGTGCGCCGGTCCCCTACATCCCATATCTTACTCGCACCTTTTATGGCTTAGGCATACATCCTTTTTTCTTTTCCTAAAGTTTGGATACATACAATATTAAGACTACATTTTTTTTTTCCAAACTCTATCCTTTAAAACATTTGCCTTATCCGATTCATGAACATGCAACTMACCAAACGTGGTGTGATATAATAATAAAATATATGCACATGATATGGACCAATTAATCAAACACCAAATTTATAGTTCTAACATGTAAACATATAGTATTTCACATACTTGAAAGTAAACCATGAACTCACATTACATTTATAGTAGAAGTTCTTTATCCGATGAAAAAGAAAGGGAATTCACTTACCTGAAACCTTTAATGGAATTAATTTACTTATTGTAAATGGAGTCCCTTGGCTGTCTACAATACCAGTATGCCAAGRTAATATCCTAGTTTCATACAAAATGAATATTCATAAAGAACCTTTTAAAAATTTTCTACTCTAATGCAAAATTTAGTCTTACATGCGTAAAATAAAAGTCTCCAGCAAAAATGAATATGTATACCCGATTCTTTGTTTGAAAATATATATGCTAATCTTGCCTAAATGACTTTATTTACAATAAATTAATGTACAGCAAAAAAAAAAACACACATGCACAAACATATACATATGTTCATTAACTAAATAGTGGAGCAAGAGAGTTGGATTGCTAAGGTAAGATAAAATACACCCTATCATCAAAGTAGACTTTGTTAGCTTTAAATCCATGTACTTATGAGTTTCTCAATTTTTTACCTATGAATAACAAAGATGGCACTAAACTTTGACTTCATTGGCTGAAGAATATAACAAATATTTTATGAAAGCCTAAAAGCTTTAGTTGGTGTGTCATTCAAAAAGGTAGGCATTATAACTCTAGAAGCTTGTTTTCAACTTGGAGGTGAATGTGTATAAAGGGGTATACCAATCTAGGGTGTAAACTCTTGTAAGTAAAATCAATTAAGAATCAGCTAATTTGTYCATACAATCAATACCTAAATCACTGAATTAAGCTCCGAGAAATCACGAGAACCTAGCCCTAGAGAGGAGTAAAGAACTTCTAACCTCCACCCCATCAGGCGAMCAACCTTTAAGACAATAGCAAAAATTGGAGTCRCCAGTAAATAARTAGAATTTAGACAATTCATAGCATTAAMATCCAAATAAAAAATATATATAGAATAAATCATCTTCTATTAACAATGAAAGAGAGTGAGAGGGACCACGAGAGAGAATCCACTCTCAAGAATTTATAATAAATACAAATAATAACAAACATCAAATAAAACAAAAGACTTCTTATGAAGATCGTAAATAATAGTAACCGAGCATAGAAGAACATTCAAGTGAAAAGAAAATAAAACACAAAACTGAAAATTAAAGGAAAAAAATACCTCACATTCAATTAGAGAACATATGAGAGAATTGTAGCTTTTGGAAATGGTTTGGGAAAAAAGGAGTTGCGAAACTGTGGAGAATGCTCAGCCGCCAAGAGTATGGTTAATAGGAGATAGAATCTCTGTAGAATAATTGACCCATCTAAACATACATTTTGAACTAAGCTCACACAATCACAAACCAACAATGATCAGAATAATAACATTAATAATAATACTTATTAACTTTCTAACTAACACATTGGTCATTACAGCATCCAAGTCCTTTCATGGCAAAATAAGTAAAACACTAATAATTATGGTAATAAATTAAATAGTCAATTATGATATAAATTATATAATTATGTAAAATTCGTAAAAATGAAAAATTTTATCATGAGTATTACATAAATACTTGATATTACCTAAACATTAATGGGGTAATATTGAAGCAGATAATTAGATTTGGGTGATTGAATACCCAGGTATGAACTCAACAATACCTTGATATTGAAACAAATAATTGGATTTGGATGCTTCAATGCTTGGGTATTACCCCAACAATACTTAGGTATTGAAGCAAAATTGATTAGATTGACACTCGGGTATTACCCAACAATACATTGTTTTGAAACAAAGAATGAATGAATTTGAGGTATGAATACTGGGGTATTACTTTAACAATACTCGGACATTCAAGTGGTTTTTTGATTTRTGTAACGAAATTGTTTGTTTGTCAATTAGAAAACCAATCCAAATGAGTTTTCAAACCCAAAAACTATTCCATTTCAAACAAAAATTCAAATTGTAAATCTCTCAGTTTTCCTGACTTTTCAATCCAAAAATTTTTTTCTCAAAAAAATCACTTTTTTCATTTAGAAAATCAATCCAAATGCACCATTGGTAACTATTGTAACGTGACAAAATATTAACTTAAAATGTTTGAGCTTTATAAAATATTAATTTTATAATAGTATTTAAACAATTAAATTAAATAAAAGGTAATTTATATTCTTTATCCCTTGTTAATAGGAATTATATTATATGATGTCTTTGTGTGTCATTTTGCATATCAAAACAACTTTAATCAATAATATTACCCAAAACCTTATAAATTGCTTATTGGGACAACACCACTTTTATGATATATTAACAAACACTAATTAGCACTTTCTCTTACATTACAACGTACCAAACTGGCCCTTAATCAGTTTTATCTAAGTACAGGAAAGATACTCAAAGTCCTATGTAAATAGAAATTAAACCTATAGATAACATGGATCCCTTCTCGAATAAACTGAGTTGTTTCAATTAAAAGTCCATAGAGATCTTGATTTCAAATAATTTTGCCAAGTATTCCTTCAATGATTTGCATTAATATAAATACAAGTCATTATCAAAATTTATAGAATAATGTAATATAATGTCCTAGGGTTTACAGGATGACGGAGGTTTGAATTGTGACTATTAAAATTTGTATTTCATTTTTGCTGATTGGGTTTTTTATAATGGATATACTAGTTGAGTATGTGCATGAATAGCATGAATATGATCCCCTCATTTTCTATTTTTAAATTCTTTTTGTATCCATGAATGTTTTTTGGTAGTTTCTGGAATCTTCTTTGAAGCCTTAATTTTTGTTTCCCATAATGTCATATGGTATCTATTTCCATTTTTTTATTATAAAACTCTTTTATTAGTTTCTGAAATATTTTTCTGTTACTACAAGAAGAACAGAGATGTTGTTTAATGACGTATATGGTACATGTTCAAATATGCTACTACTTCACCTGTGTGAGCGGGTGTGTGATAGTTCTGATAATGTATAAGTAGGCACAAAATAATGGAACAAAAAGACCTCAGYGAAAAATCACTATTGAGTYAAAAGAAGTCTTCCTAAAAAAGGAAGGAGCAAATTGTGAAAAAGAAGTCAGCAAGTGCAGGTTTAAAATAGACTCTCGATAAAATAATAGAAGACGTTGCTTCAAGTACTTCTGTTGTTTGTAGCATTAGGGGAGGAATGCTTGTATCTAGCATACCCGAAGTCGTAAAAATCTCCAAGGCACCTATCGGGAATTGAGGAAGGTGACCCTTTTTACTTGAAAGCTTGTACCTTGTTCCTGAAGTTATCATATAGAGAAATGTTCGTCACAATTGAGAAAGACGAAGTGCGACTCCAGTTGTTAGTCACCGTTCGGGGCATCACCAAGTTGAAATTAATGATCTTATTTGTTTAATACACTATCGTATTAGAGTGTATTTCTCTTGAATATGTATATGCATTTGTTTGCATTTTGGTTTCATGAGTTATCCTCAATTTGTTTCGCTTGAGTTTGTTTTATTGTGTTTTTGTTGAATTTGTAATGTTTTGCTCGTTCATTTGGGATCTTTTTTGCACTATTCTCAATTTGAGTTTCATACAGATTTTGCAGGTTAATTTTGAGATTTTTATGGGTGTAGTTGATAATAGATAATTGCTATTTAGTTAATTTCGATCCGTAAATGATGGGAATACCATACGTTCACAAATATGTCAACAATGTAGTCGTAGAAATTGAAGATATTCACAATGAAATTAATCAAATATAATATTTAAATGCTTTATATTAAAACATTTTAAATGTTAATTTTCAATTTCTTAATCTCTATTATTAACTACTAATATACCATAATTTTTTCTTAGTATAAATCTAATTTCTCTAAGTATAAATACAATTTTCAAGTGCAGAATATTAAAACAGCATTAAAAATGTTTTCAACTTGAAACAAGTTTAAAYCCAGCATAAAGGGCATTATCATAATTTTCATAAAAAATGAGTTTTTACTAATTCTTTTTAGGAACRACACTCTATTTTTAAGATTTCTTTTTTTGGAAAATGAGAAAATCTTTGAGATACCAAAATAAACTACTTATTCATAAAAATACGYACAAATGGAAGAGAACGGTTCCACAATTCTATAATCCTACCCTATCCTTACGGATGTGTATCTATTATATACATTCAACATTTACATCCTTCATACTTATATATTTATTCTCACTTACTAAAACTTCTTTCAAAATTGGTAAAGAATTGCTCATGAAATAATTAATTTAATATTCTTATTCTTATTAGCACCACCGAGTAAAAGTTATTTTGGGGAACACCTTGAAAATAACTTCTCAAAAATAATTTTTTTAAAACTTTTGTTGAAGTTAAAATTAAAAGTAAATAAATAATTCGAAACAATAATTGATAGATCTACATGAGTTCATTTATTGTTTCTTATACAAGTTTGTGAATGCATATATATTATAAGCTATAGATACAAAGAGAATATATATATATATATATGTATATAAATATATAAAAGAAAGAAAGAAAAAATATTGGGAGAAAGAAAAATGAAAAGAGTGTATTAGAGGACAGAAAGCATAAGGTGGAAGCACGGAAAAAAGCGAGTGCGTACATAAAGTCTCTCGTCAGCAAAATCAGCGTTTCGTCTCTTATTGACAGACAAGTGATGCTGTAAAGAGTTTCCAGGATAAAACTATAAATATATGTGGCGTATGACATCAATTACGCGGCTCCACATTCACCGCAACTAGCACTGTTTTATTCTACTCTACTGCTACCAATTTCATTCTACTCCATCCAGCCTTGAATTAGGAAAATGAGAAACTTTCTTGAATGACAGTACATTCACTCGATTCGTTGCCTTTTTTTTCAATTTGTTTTTTGGGCGGGAAATTGACATTGTAATTAAGGTAAATGGGCCGGCGCGGTGCACTAGAAGCGGTGGTGAGTGCTTCTGATTCTTATCAGTCTTCCGCTGAGACCAGCTTCCGCGAGCTCGATGATGTCTTCTTGCAGGTGACTGTCATATTTGTGATCTATCTGTGTTCTTGTGAAAATTATTTTTATTAGAATTTGATTTTTTAATATTTTTTCAGACGCAAACAAGAATATGGCTCGGGGAAGTGCTAAACACCAGACTGAATGAGGAGACTCATATCTCGGATTTGCTTGCTGATGGGGAGCTCCTGTAAGAACGTATTTTAACAAATCCTTTTCCTTTTAATTTCATCTTATTGTTTTTGGAGGAAGGATCTTAGATAGAACTACTCCAGCATTACCGTTTGTGCATTTATTTAAGATCTTGACGTCAATTAGTTGAGCCGTTTTTAATTTTTGCATAATAAAGGAACAGACGGTATATGATTAACTTCTTTTGGTGCTCACCAATCCTATACTGGTACTTTCTGTCACTATCAGCTACTAAGTTCAAACCTTCAATTTCATCTCGGTGTGTTCGGAAGCTGCAAGATGCTGGAACCTTATCTTTTGATATCAAATGATTATGCTACTGTCTCATATGCGGTTTCTAAGGACTGAAAAAGTATATGATTCCTCTCAGTAACCCTTAAGCAGTGAGATGGTTGAACTCACAGACTGACAAAGTCTATTTACCTTGCTCATGCTTGGCTGTAGCGGAATAAAATTACAAAGTGTATTAATCTGCATGCTGCAAGAGGCCACATAGTCTTTGGTTTCTTTACCTTCAATGACAATGAGAAATGACAATGGGGAACAAAAGGGAGAGAGACACAGAGAGAAGAAGAAGAAGAAGGAGTACATGTTGCTCCACCACATTATACAATAATCTAGCGTACTACATAATCTGCTTAAGACTAACAGAACCTAGTTGGAAAGCACTCAGGCTTCAGTTTACTATGCATTTTTTCTTGTGCATCTATTGAAGGATACATCCTGTTACCTCAGTTTTCAACTATATCGTATGGCTTTTAAAGTGCCTCACTTGCAAGTTGGTATTCTTTGTAGTTTTGTTTGACATAGCATTTGGTGAAGCTATATTAACTATGCAGTGAATTTATATTCATTTTCTTGATACCCTTGATTATCTGAAAATCTTGAGTTATACTAACGAACTGATAATATATCATGGGAATATTCTGTTTTTGGCAGAATTTAACTGTTGTGTCAATAATATTTGATTTTCCGGTTTGCGTTTGTAGGTTTGAAGTCTCTAAAGTAGTATGGAATATGTTGTTGGTAAAGTGTGTGGAGCTTAGACATCTGCAAGCTTATCAACATCCACTTCATTCCAAGAAGAGCAGTGGGAGATATATGCCTTACTCTAATGTTGACTCATTTCTAAAGGTAAAACTGCCTTTAAGTTCATGATTCCATCGTTTACCACAAAAATATTGTCAACTCTCTAACAATTACTAATAATGGGAGAATGGAAATTTATGAAGTATTAGAACTAATACCTGAAAAAAATTAGATGTGCAAGAAATATTATCCATGGAGTAGGAACATAGTTTCCCTCCCATACTTCATCTACTAGTACTGATTATTGCTTAACATGAATCATGTTACTAGAATCTTGACTGCGTGTTATTTCTGGGGTAAAAGTTTCTTAAAGATGCAATGACTTCCCTGTTTCACCTTTCATTGGAAAAGTGAAACCTTGTAACCGCGAACGACCTTGGGGTTGGCCTTTTTCCCATATTTGTTATTAGTTGTATTGTTTAAGAGTATACTGACCAAGTTACTAGTTCATTCATCTTTCTGATGAAAAATAAGAATGGAGAGTAATTGGATTATGAGTGATTTTTATTCACAAATGCACAGTGTGCTTCATCGTGTAAGACAAGCCTTGCATATGAAATTGGTGGAAGACTGTAAATTTCAGTTAAGCCATTTTTAAGTTCCTAGAAAAGTGAACTGCAAATTCTTGAGAGTCTTATGGAAGAAGTACTTAATGTGGAGAAAGAGAGTCAAATGCTGCTTGACTGAAAGGCAAGTGAATGGGTAAAGGTTCATGGGGGAGAGATACTTCAATTCTGATTTAACTAATAGTTTGAGCATAATGAATTTGCTAGTTCTGCTAAAGCATTACGTATGATTCATAAAAGTTGTGGATTTTTCCAGTGCCTTTTCGGTTACTAAGAGATAATTTTTTTAAATTCTCCCTTTTTCTAGATATGCAAAGTTCTGGGATTGGACGGCATTGATCTCTTCTCCCCATCAGATGTTGTTGAGAAAAGAGATACCCGAAAAGTTTGCATTTGCATAAGAGCACTCTCAAAAAAGGCCAGATTTAAGCAATTAAAGGTTAGATATTCTGAGCATAATTTATTTTTTTTTTCATATTTTTCTTGGGATGTTGTCCAAACTGCTATGTGATATGGAAAGTGAAATAAGCATCTAGCTATATCCTAATACATGGAATTTTCTTAATAGGTTCCTGACTTTGATGTTGTCAGCTATGCTGTAGCCATGCCAACAAATATGGTAGGATGCATCCGAAGAAGCTTGGAATCATCTCAGTGTAGCTTTTCAAGTTCTTCCACTTACAATTCATCCAAAGATAGAAGATCTAAAATTCAGCAGGTATGCAAAATTACGTACTTATAATTGAAATTTGAGTGTTATTTTGGAATTGAGGAAAACTTTTCTTTTCTGCTTTGTACATAACTTTTACTTTCTAACTGTATACATTTTTCTTCTTATCTTGTAGAAAAATTCAATTTCAGAATGCAATGGAAATTATGATTCTGCTTCTGATTTGTCTGACGAGGCAGAAAGCAAATATTATGGACTGGAAACTTACTGCTCCTCTGAGAACAAGTTTGACAGTCCTGCTACCCGAGATCTAGATGCAGAAATCTCATCTGATGCATTCTCAGCTGTCAAACTGAATACCAGAAAGAGAAGCGGATCACAATTAGAGCTGGGAAAACCATATCTAAGTGAATTTGAAAATGGTGATCCAAAGTCAGCGTCTGCATTGGAATCGATTAATTCCTTTTCTTTATATCACTATAGGAATGGCAATGATGTCAATAACTTGTCATCTTGTCAGATGAAATCTGAAGTGAATTTACATTACCGGAGTTCTCATGTAAATAGCGACATAAGACAACATTGTGGCAATACCTTGGACCTCAATCGTGTGGACCTTCCACCTTTTAATGATGATTCCAGCATCCAGGATTCCTTCTTTGACAATATAGCAGAGAGAGATTTTATTTCAGATTACCTAGCCTTTTCGGATTCAGTTGTCTTTGGAACTGATGGTAGTAATCCCATTATATTTGATGGAGAAGACAATATGTGCAATTTTTTCAATGGAATTGATTCTCATATATCAAGCTCGGACCGGAAGAATAGATGTCAGAAGTCTCCTGATGACATGGAAGACGTGGAAGTATCATCCACAGCAAGTATGAGCTCCATTTTGGGTCGGGTCCTTAACATGGATTTCGACGAACAATTTGATGTAGAGGATTCTTCAACTGTCAAAGTTGAGCCTACTGCTTTTCTGGAAAATGAAGCTCACAGCCAGGATATAAGTGTGTATATGGAAGATCAAATTCCAGAATTGGCTCTTTTTGAAACATTGTCTCAGAGTTCAGCCACTGATATCAAAGAATCTCGGTATGAGGTGAAACTTGGAAACTCGGGTGTTTTCACTGATTCCCTTTCAACTTGTCACGATCAAGCGCAACCATGCTCTGCAGGAGCTCAAATGCATCTGGGTGAAGACAAATTCACGGAACAGAAATACCCAGGTTTCTCTGCTATAATTTCAGGGGATGTTAGTGAAGCAAGCCATCAAGAAAGTCCAGGTCATGACGAGAAAATCATTGATTGTAGTGAACATGAAATCGAGGTGGTTACTAAATATTCAGATTGAAAAACTTATTTAATTTGYGATAATCACGTTCTCTTGAATTCTCTTCCTTTGCTTACTTTGTTGTGTCATCATGTTGTTTAGGATGATAGAAAACATAAAACCTTGAACGGATTGGCAGAAAATGTTTTAGACGGGAGAAAGGATCCAAACGGTGAACTACAAGAGGATAAACAACGACAGAGGCCAATATTGAAAGCTCTTGTTGGAGGTACAGCGCTTGTTGGGGTATTGTTTCTCTTGCTGCACATCAGGTGTGTATTTTCAGGGTACCTGTTTGCTATAACCTGCATAGTTATCAACATGAATATCATTCCACTTTTTTCTTGTTGCGTTAAGTCTTTATTTTTTGTTGATATGGTATTTAATCTGACAGTAAGAGAGGCCAAGAGAGAACTGATAGACCAAGTAAGCAGTTGAACCCGACTCAGAAGTTGAGAGTTACAAAATCTGCTTCACTGAAAGAGCAAAGCGGTAGACCAAGTGTTACTTATCCCGCTGTAAAGCTAAAATTTGGCAAGTAAGCTGATATCTTTGTCATCTTATATCTAGTTTTTGGTTGGCATTCGATACACTAAACCTACATTGTTCATGTCTGTTCCAATGAAAAGGAGAAACGAAATGATCATCGGTTATTTTGTAACTTATATCAATATATATAGAGTGAATATTTTACCAAACAAAAAGCAGACTGGAGGCAAATTTCTCTTTATGAAGTTTAAGAATATTCAGCCGCCCAAATTTTGTAATTCTGCACCGCCAGCACTCTAGCATATAATATTTAATATTTGTTTCATATAATTATAGCTGTGACGAAAGGTATTCTAGTTTTTTGAAATTTTTATCTGTTTATATTTATATTTTTACTGTTTTTGGTGATAGAAATTAATTTCTCGAAGAGAGGAAATTCTTTTTCAAACACCCAACTTTTGGATTATATGAGCAACAGTTTAGAGGGTAAACACTAGAAAATGAAGGTCGGGAAAGTAAAACTGCTCATGAAATTGAGGAGCATTAAGCAATAGGGAATCTCAAGTCTAAAAAAATTGTTCATGTCAATGCATTGGTTTTTGCTCGCATGGCTCCTTTTTTATAAAGGACTACACAAGGGTCTGGTTTTTGAAACATTTGCATTTTAAGTCTTAACGTATTCACATTCAATGCGATATAGATTTGCATATTGCATTGACTCTATTTAGTGTTTGAGGCGCTCTTTTGATGCGTTATAATTGTGATATAAACAAGCTGCTGACACTAGAAAATAGTTCGCTAAAACAGCTGAGCACTAAAAAGCTAGGCAGATGAATTAGCCTCCGAAATGAACAASCTCTCCACCAAATACCTCATTTCACAAATACATGAAGCTCCAACTGATTGTCGATAATCCTGTCAATCGACACAGGCAAATCAGCAAGACAGCCGAGCAAACCAAGGATAAGATGCACCCAGCCAAAATCCTYGATCACGACTGGAGAGATGAACGGAAAATATGGACGTAGATCAATAATGCGTGTACAATYAGAAAATGAGAAAAGTGACTTCAGCTCACTTTACCTCCAAGCAAGAAGATTCACTTTGACCATATACTAACGGGGAAGATAAAGAACTTAAACCACCCCCTGATTCAATACACCAACAATCATATGGATTATATTTTTATTTCTTCAATTATATCTTTCCATCCTGTTCTTTCATAGCTTTCATAATCTAGCTTAAATGTGTAATTTTTCAATTTTTTAGCTAATATTTATAATGCTTTATTTAAACAACTTTCTTTAACATGCTTTGTTTACAACTTTCTTTAACCTGCCCTGTTTACAGCTTTCTTTCACCTGCTCTRTTTACATCTTTCCTTAATATGCTTTGTTTACCGCTTCTCCTAACTTAGCTTATTACTGTTTTATTACTACTTTATTTATTGGCTTTCCTAGCTTGTTATCTAGTTTACTTTAGTAATTGCTTAGTTGCCAATATTGGTCACGTGTTATCTATTCATCTTTTGGCTAGAGCCTTAGTCGATTTGATCATTATTCTCACGATCTTTATTATAATTTGGTTACCCACCAACTTGCATGTTTTGTTGAGCCTTTCTTTAGTTAACTTAAGAACCCACACTTTAATAAAAGAGGTTACTATGATTTGACAATTCGAACAAAAGCTAGCTAGTCAGAACCGAGACTTGGTTATGTTGAAAATCTATACACTCCACAACCAAAATATTTGATTACACCCGCATTTATATATCTGATTGCTTACTAACCTTTTGAGGTTAGCCTACATCGACTAGACATTCTACACACCAACACAATTGGCAAGTCCAGTGGGACCTAGTAAGTGTGCATGCTGTTGTGCTTTGGTCGTCAAATCATGATCACAAACTAGAATAACCAAATGAGTGGCATGCCGGAGCTTAGCTCCTTAAGTGCTATTCCACAAACATGGAGTAAAGGAATACTCCAAAATAAAGGGTTTTTAGACAACAAGATCCTAGCACATGGACAAATCCCTTAGAGGCTCTACCGATGCCGATTTCCCTTGTGTCCATCAGACACACCATGGAGCAATATATTGGTTAGTTGATCCAAAATCTTATTCAGCAATTTGTTGCTGTTTTCAGGCCCATGCTATAAAATGAGATTCATGCATTAGAACACCGAAGATATGCTTGGCCTTCACCTCTTACTTAGAAAAACATACCACCTACAYAGACTATATTTCCTTCCATCGAAAATCCTAAGGCCATATTGTCTTGGTCCGTACTGGTGCCTCAATTCCCTCAAGTTCTAATTGCAGTAGCTAAAAGAAATTCATCTTAGCCTAAGACAGTCACAACCTGGGGGAGCCAGTCGGCGCAGCCATAAGTTTTCAGGATACTCAAACTCCTGGCAGCCACAACTGGCAGGCAAGACTGCTCATATCAATGTTCGACTTATCAAGGTCAAAGTGATACCTCGAACAGCCCGGCACCTAATTGGGGTAATTAGTCGCCTAATGCTCAGGGATGAATATCTCTAGCCGATCAAGTTCATCAAGCTATCAGGTAACCTCCTCCAGCTCCAGGAGGTCAACTGATGAATTTCCTCAATAGCCTCAGCAGCAAGCTGATGCTAATGCCATAACAGATGCACTTAAGAGATAATTTGATTTGAACATCATTGGAAATAATTGGCTTATTTATAGGAAATCCCATGTGACGATCCAACCTACCGTAGGTGCCACTGGGGCTGAGTTGAATATTTAATGAAACTATACTATAAATAGAATATAAATGTCTCAATAAGCACACAATCTTACAATATTTATGCCCTATAAATATACACAACTAGACGCCACAGTACAATCCCCAAAATATGAAAGTACAACTCTCAGATGACATTACATACACTAACAATTACAAATGATTAGAAATCTCCAGGCATTACAAGATCTATATATGGCATAACTCTTCTAAGCTAGAAGTCACTTGACCCCTCTAAGTGTCTGCATTGCCACTAAAACATGTGGAAATTGTGTGAGTTAGGCTGTGTGAGTCTTATGCGTGTGCGATAGTGTATAATTTTAGTAGAAAATATTCATAAAATCATGGTACTACAATTTGACTAAGAAAAGATCAAATCATTATTTATCAACAAATAATTTTGTAGAAATATCAGAAAACCATACTTGAGAAAGAACTAGAATAGAATAAACATGTCCCATTTAATAAAATGTTTCATGCAAAGTATAGAGTCAAGAAAATTAAACTTTAACTATACGAGATTCACTTTACGGGGGTTAAGAATGACCAACCTTATCTCTCTAGGTATGCATGCGATTTTCAACCAAACTCTGTGAATGGTAACAAGTAAGCCGCTAGCCGAGGCTATAGGAGTCACCTACCCCCTTAGTTAAACCTYCTAACCAGGAGTATGACTGTCCAACAATATCGTGGGTACCATATGATAGAACCGTCCGCTCGATACGATCTCGGCTCGCCATGGGTATGATCCATCGGTTTTGACTATTTGGCAACTTCCAAAGCATTGTCGTCCAGGCAGCTCAAGAGGCCCTTGCACTGGGGACCAACCAAACACAGTACTTTGTCCGCTAAAGAGAGTCACCAGTTAAGTACTCAATCATTACACTATGTACAAATTCTTAGTCTATCTCAATAACAAGCTTGATGCACAAGTAAATCATAAAACCTTGGAACTCATGATTAAATCAATGTCATTAATAAAAACAAGCATATGTTATTCAAATACAAGTTTCCATGTCAATCGAGTAAATATGTGGTTTGAATAGAACGGTCAATGTGAAAAATTATACCCATATAAAATCTATGAGACGTAAGAGCATTTAGAAATAGCATGTACAACAAATCTTTAAAGGAGTTTGAGGAGCATTCTTGTTTAAAAAATTTGAAAGGAATTGAAACCATTTTTCTAGAGTAACATTTTAGGAAGTTTATAAAATGGAAGGACTCACGTTAAAACATTCGAGAATATTTGAAACACTTCGAGGGTACAAAATCACCGATTCTTGAAGGTTTAAAATGTAGAAGGACTCATGTTACAACATTCAAGAATATTTGAAATACTTCTATAGTACAAAATCACCCATTCTTGAAAGTTTGTAATGTAGAAGGACTCACTTGGTCTCCTGAATTGTATCCTGAACTTTTAATTTCCTTGATTATCATGTCATGTAATCAAATTATAAGAAATTCTCTTAGTCTATGTCTAGTAATGAGGCTACGATAATCAAAGAAAAGTATATAATTCCTTAATTATTACCTGAAACCCTAAGATCCTAGTTAACCTGGATTTAAGATTTCTGGACATTAGTAATACCTATGTTAACATTCTATAGCTTACAACTCATAGGGATCACCGATGCATTTGTAATATATTTGAAAGTATCCAAGCTTACCTTTTTATTATAAGGTTTGTAGTTAAAAGGAGAGTTCAATTCACAAACAACAAACGAGATGTAATATTGGAGTTCTCTAAGTTTGAAACTTTCAATCATTTTATTTAGATGAGAGAATCTAAGGTGACAGATTCATAAAACCAGAGGTAGGAACCCCTACTTGTACAACTACTAAAATATTTGATATTTGTTATGTGAAGTTTAATCCTAAAATAGATGTATTCATCTCCACTGATTTGCATTGTCAGATGAACACACTTCAACACAAATGTCACACTATCGTACTCACTCTAATATCATTTATCTTGGTGATGAAAAGTGGGAATGATGACCTATACCATGCGATAGGCATGGGATTTACTCAATTTAAAACTTTCCAAAAGTTAGCAGCATACTAAGATAATAGCACTCAATGGTTGCCTCCAAATTCTAGTATATATTCAGCTTCTAACAATCACCACAACTGAGCGGCATGCCGGGTCACCATTGCTAACAGAATTAATATATGTAACTACAAATTCTAAAAAGATGTACACTATAATCCTTTTTAAGACCTTTTAGATTTCTCATCCAAAGCACAGTTTCTACATACTTTTTTTGTGCCAAAAGAGAAAAAAGTACTAGACATCACTTTCTTTCTTTCATTTTAGACAACTCATGTAGGCCAATAAATATAAAATAGTAATTTGGTCTAGAATTAATTCCTATGGAATAGCAGAGGTAACATTTGTTGTCAGGCACCAAGGATGTTACAAGGTAAATGGAAAGTGTAGTTGGACTATCTGGAGTCTTATCCCAAAACAAGACCTATTGGTTCTTTCTTCCTCCAATTATAAAACCAACACACATATGCACTTATCATTAAACATAGTTATCAAAGTATGATAGAACCAGGGTAGAAGAAATTAACCATCCAATTCATGGCTAGACACAAAGATATGTTCAATGTTCATCAAAGACAAAAGCAACAATATAGAAAACTATCCATCTCTAGTCAGAAGCATAACTGGAAAGTTGGAAAGCTTTCTAAAAAACCAAACTTTAACCATTACAACAAATCTAATTTTGATACCTTTCTTGAGCAGGAGTTAGGAATAATGACAAAGGGAGAAGAAGAAAGAGAGAGAGATTGGAAAGAAGATTTGAAAAGAGGAATGTGAAGGTTCGCTGTTGCAAGGGAGAAATAGAGAGAAAGAGTTTTGCAGCTTGAATATGAAGTAAAGAAAAGAAGAGTAGATAAGAAGATGATGGCGATGATGAGAAGATCTAGGCAGGTGGGAAAAAAATGAGAAAAATGGTAAGAATTTGTATGGAACAAGATAGTAGGTAATGTTGATGACTAAACCCAAGAAAAGTATTAAAATATGATCAAGTGATGAGAACAAAAATGAGAAGAAAGGTGGCAATGATCATTAGGTAAAGGAAAAGAAAAGATAAGAGGAAACTACAAGATACTAGCGATGAAGTTGAGTTGGCAAAGTATTACATATAAAAAATGTGATAGGAAAAAAGATAAAAAAATTGGTAAGAAAAATGGAAAAGAAAAGTATAAGATAAAAAAGAAATAGAATTAATTATTTTTATTAATTATTATTATTGTTATTACAAACAATACTAGGGTTTGTTTTTCTTATAAAAATATTATTGTTTCGATTCCTTCAAAGCAATGAACCAAAATATGTCTCGATCATTTAAACTAACTAGTAATTAATGATTAAATAAATATTTAAGAAATATTCTAGTTCCAAAATTTCTTGTCAATGCCTCAACTTTTCACAAAATCGCGTTTTACGAGATTTTATACTGACGAATACTAATTGAAAAAAATTAGGGGTTTACACCTTATCTTGATTAGATAGATAATGTACCATTATGCCTCGAGGATACAAGATGCCCAAGTTTACTACCTTCTCAAGAGATGATGACAAGACAATCGTGGAGCATATCGGCTGATTCACTGCCAAATGTGGAGAATTAAGCGACAGTGATTTACACAAACTATAGTTTTTTATTTATCTCTAATTAGTGTTGCGCTTTGGTGGTATACAAAGTACATAGTTTGGCAAAAATGGAACTGTTTTTCCATGAAAGGTCCTATTGACCATTACTTGAGGTCTCTACTGGCTATAAAACAAAACTATGTGAAGATTTTATAGATTTCCTGGAGAGATTTAGACGGCTAAAAGGCAAGTGCCTCACATTGCTCCTAGAACTGGAATATGCAAGAATTGCCATCGGCCAAATGAATTGAAAATTCAAAGAATGGCTCATCCTTCAGAGTTCTCAGATCTATCTAGACTCCTGTCTCATGCAATGCATATCGAAGAGCTTATCAAGGAGAAAGAAAAGCTTAGGGTTCAAAATTCACTAGAGTGCAGACCATGATCTCTGTCATTGATGATTTGATCGATTCAAACGATGAAACATCATTAGATGTTATGGCAGCTGAAATTGTCTAGGGGATGGCATACACATGTCCAATGCTCAAGCCGAGTCAAGGCAAAGATAAGGCTAAGCTAGGCAAACAGCTCAGCTATACTTTCAACATATTTAAAGCCAACCAAACTTTCGACCAGTTATTGAATGACAAAAAGATTAAACTTTCGGTTGGTTAGGAAAATACCTACTACTGAGGAACTCAAGGGAAAAAAGTATTGCAAATGACAGAATACTTTTTGTAATACCCCCAGATTAAAAACTGTCCTAAGCCGAGAGTATTACTGAACTTACTTATAATCATATCAAATACTGTAGGAAACAAAAGAGATCTGAACACTTGACTAAAAGGTTTTATAAAAATTCCGACAGAGTTTCCTCTGTAATTTCAAAAACTACCCCCTATATACATTCAGAAGGTTCTCAAACATTTCCCAATACCCGTAGACAACATGCGTTCCAACCAAATAAACATTCAATAAAATAAAATGAAGTACTCCAACCATCTTTTATTAGCCTAACATTTATCAAAATTGAAATTTGCAGAACTTGGAAGAATTTAAAGACGAATGGTTAAAACAATAAAGGAACATCTTAAAAAATTATACAAGACCTCTTTAGTCAACCTTTTATCTTATTCACCAGAATTTATTTAAATAAAATTTTTGGGTATTAAAGCTTGCCCACAAGCGACCTCCACGCACTATCTGGCTATACATTACTTGAAATGCAGAATGAAGGAAATGGAATGAGCTATAAAGCTCAATAAGCAAATCCCATGCATGAATGTACGTGAAATGCACTATATGTTACGAATTCATAGTTCACTTCCTTAATAAAACTTTCTGAATATTTTCATAAAATTTCCATTTCAAAATGTAAGAACTTTGTAAAACCTTTTCATTTTATTAAAGTCGTGAACTCACCTAGTGTAACGTCTAGCCATTAAGCTTGCAGTGGGCTATTATTCTTTGGAATCTGATCACATTTTCTATCGGTAGAACTGCAATACGGTTAACATCCCTTAACTTTTCCTTTCATCTTTTCATCTCCCAAGAGGTGAACGCTACTTATCTCCCTACCCTACAAAAGGGTTGGGTCGGGTGCGCAGGTCCCGCATGCCCCGTTTACCACTCACATCTTTCATGGCTAGGTTTACACTCCTTTCCAAAATCGTAATATTTTCCTGATAATAATTCATTTATAAAATTTCTTTTTCTTTCAAATTTTATTTCATAAACCCTTCATTTTCTAAATGTACAAATGGCTCATGCGAGGAATGATATAGAATACTATAACTCCATGCCCATGACATGAACTACATAAAACTGTATATAAATACCATTCAACATAATAACAGTACAAAATATAAATGATGTGAAATCATTCAATACAATCATAACACGTTTCATAACACAGTCCAATACAGCCACCACATAACACACGACGAAAAAGGTAGCGGTAGGGGGTATGGGGATTTACTTACATAGAACTCATATTCAATACAAATTCAATTTACCTAAGAGAAATTTAATTATAACAAAGATACATATGCGTTAATGAAAATGTGAGAATTTACTTACTTGGAGTCCTTTACGTTAAAATTCTTATTTAAATTACAAGGTGGAGTACATCGACCGCTCTTAACGTCAATGTGCTTGAAAATGACCTAATTGTGATTACAAAAGAAAGTCCATTTAATACGATTGTCCAAGCTTAAATATTTAACGCTTATTGCATGAACGTTATTTACCAAATTTTAATTTATACTTAATTCCCACATCACCAAACTATCACATTCTTMAAGGTACAACTTAAACTTCTTAGATCAAGTATTAAACCTAATCTATATTCTCCCACAATTCCACTTTAGGACATAATTACATAAGTCATCAAATTTCAATATTGAATAGTAATATTTTCAAATATAGGTTGGCCATTGGCTTCTAAATGAAATTACCAGCTTCATCAGTTTTAACAGCAATTAATTTGATAATCTGATAAATTATCTATGTTCCAATCATATACAGAAAATGCATTGAAATGTTATTGAGATACGGGTTTTGCAACAGTAATATTTGGAGCATTTGGAACAGGGACTATAGATGACTGCCAAGTCATGGGATTTATACGGGGAATTGTTGAGGATTTGGATTGGAATTGTTCCAATGATTGATCAAAATCTGAAGAGGAATTTTCTTCTAATGCATTAATTTTATTGGATTCAGAAACAGAATCAGGAATAATTTTACTAGAGGTAGAAGATAAGTTTATACGACTTAATTAATCCTGGATAGCTTTAGAAAATTCTAATTTATTATTTTTAATAGTTTTTACACTAGAATCAGAGATAAAGAATGGTTTAAAAACAGGATTTTTGATAGATTTCTTTTCCAATTTTGAAGGGGTAGGGTCAGAGATGATAGTTTTTTCAAGAATAATTGGTAAAGATTATTCAATTCTTTCGAGTTGTTTTCCTATAGTATTCAAATGTGTATTTGTAAAATTATTTTTATTTATGGTGTGCTTGGTCTTTATAAGAATATCATYAGTYGGATTTTTGTAAGGAAAAGCTTCAACAGATTTTCTTTGATGATCTAATTTGATGCCACAAAGAGGAGGGTGATTTGCTTGGATTTTGTGAGAAGCATAAAGTGATTGCCACTCAAGAATTTTCTTAGACGGAGTTGTAATTGGCTGAATAGATGAAAAAGGATATTTAATCTTATTTGGAATATATATATATATATATGTTATTTATAGGTAAATATATCATAACYCTCCTATTTTGGCCTTGTAGGKRCTAAAATAATGATTTTAGGGACTAATAATGTAAATGTAAGTCCCAAATACATTTGGAAACAAGGTTGGTTAAAAGAAGAGCTCAAACAAGCCCCTGTTTATCTCAAAACAATGTCGGATCGTATGTTATGATTCTGGAATTACATCCAAAGACAAAACGATAYAGAGGAGAGCTCAAAACGGTGCATGTTCTAGCAAAACAGCCCCTGTTTGAGGGTTGTTTTGGTTGGCATCCTTTTTGCTTTCTTGGGATCTTCTGAAGCTATAAATACACAAGTTTTGGCCATAGTTTAGGAAATCAACCTATCATACTTTGGAAAACACATTGAAACACTTAAAAGAAGCTTTTTGGGAAGGAAAAGAAGACCGAAGGATTGAAGATTGATTAAGCTTATTGTGTCTTCGTGATGTTTTTCTATCTCCGTCTTCAATTCCTTGTTGTTTTTATTCAAATATTATGAACTAAATCTTTTGTTCTAAGATTATGATATTACCTTTTCGGATGCTATGTTATTTACATTAGGCATTTTCCATATTTGATATATCTTTGTCATTGAAGCTTTGTTATCATTCTTAATGTTTTATTGTATGATTAACCATCTTTCAATTATTTCAAAAATTGCTTAAGACGATYAGAGATAACACTTTTGTGATTAGGTTAAATAACTTGTGCCATGAATAGAGATATATTTACATGATTTGTGTAATCTTTGTGGACCATATGTTTTCTAGATTAAATTGAGCAAAGAGTTATAGCTTAATTACTTAGAGAAATAGGTTGTATATCTTGAGAAATTATATTCGATATTCATTGTTATTTTAGTTAATGCTTAATATGTTGATTTGGAAACGTTGGTTAGATAACATAGTTGAAGAATTGGTGAACTCATATGTCTTAGACTTTTTATCCATTGATTTTCCTTCTAAATTGTTTTATGGGATCATCAAGGGTTAATTAGGATTTTATTAATTAGTTATTCTCATCTCAATTAGTTAGTTGGCTAAATAAAGTTTAGGACTATAAGTGGATGGTAATCTTGGTTTAATTCTTTGTGGATTGGATATCTTTTATATTATGCAATACAACATGGTATACTTGCTAGGATTTTCCATATCAATCATCGAAGAACAAACAAAGCCAAAGCCATTTTGAAAGCTAAGCCCCTGAGGAACAAGAAATGATTACAAAGTTTAATTGGCAAGATCAATATCCTGAGGAGGTTTCTAGCAAATTTGGCTAGTAAGCTCAAAACCTTTTCTTTTCTACTTAAGCTACAACTAGCTAATACATTCACTTGGGGACCCGAGCAACATGAAGACATTAATCAGATCAAACATAGCTTTGCTAAGTCTCTTGTGTTGCTTCCCTCACGTGACTAAGCCAATGAAGTTATATGTATCAGTGGTTGAGGTATCAATCGATTGTCTCCTGGCTCAGGATGATGATGAAGGCACTAAATGAGTCGTGCGATCCCTCAATGATGCCAAAAGTAGGTATTCTCCTATCGAGAAGCTATGTCTTTCCTTATTTCACGCCTACACAAAGTTAGAATACTATTTGCTACCAGCTGAGGTCAATGTAGTATGCAAAGTGGACTTGGTAAGGTTCCTTCTGAATCGGCCTCTCCTTTAAGGACGCCTAATGAGATATGCTGTAAAATTAGTGGCTTTTGCTTTGAAGCATGTTCCTCTACGAGTCGTTAAAGGACATACTATTGCCGATTTCCTAGCCGGGCATCATTATCTGGTGTAGCCGATCCATGGTTTGAGGCTCAATAGTTTATCAGCATCAAGCCTTGAGTTCTCATTTTTCATAGCTTTAGAATAGGCTAGGAGGCAGGAGTAGGCATCATGGTAACCAATCCAATGGTCTTAAAGGCAACTTCATGTTCGAATTAGAGAAAATTTGTTCCAATAATAAGCAGAATACAAAGCCCTAATTTTAGGATTACGGCTATTGTTGTTGATGAAGGCTCAGGTCGTATAAATGATGGGAGATTCTCAACTTGTCATTTAGCAGCTATCAAGAGAATATAAATGCAAATGCTAACCTAATCGATCTATACCAGGAAACTCAATCATTATTGAGGCAATTCTCTAATGTGGTGATCATGCATGTGCCTAGAAAAGAGAATGAAGAAGCTAAATATTTGACTCAGCATGCCTTAGGATACAAGGATACCCTTGCAATTACCAATTTCGCAGCTCCCTATGTGAATCGATCTATACATCAACAACCAGGAAATAGCCGATTGGAGAACCGAAGTGATGGCCTATTTGAGGAATCCTTCAGTCAAGGTTAGTAAACAATTTAGAGATAGAGCTTTGAATTACTTGGTTGTTGGTGATGATTTATTTAAAAGGAGTCATGAGGGGCTTCTGCTAAAATGTCTAAGCAAGGAAGAAGCAGCAAGAGCTTTAGCCAAAGTCCATGAGAGACTTTATGGAGAACATCAGGCTAGTTAAAAACAAGATGGGCCCTGTATTGGCATTGACGTTTATTGGCCAACTACCACAGCTGTTTGTCATGCCTACGCCGAAATGTTGTGAGGCCTGCTAGAAACATGGCCACCTCTTGAGCATCCAAGTAGTTGATTTCCACTATATCGTCGAGCCCTAGCCTTTTAGAGGTTGGGCTATGGACGTCATCGGCAAAATCCATCCTCTCTATTCCAAGGAACATTTATCCATTTGTAGCCACTGACTACTTCAATAAATGGATGGAGGCTTCATTGATTGTAGACGTAACCCAAAAGACAGTTATTGCTTTAAAAAACTAGTAGATAATATATCGATTCGGAATTCCTAAGTCTATCATAGCTGATTAGGGTACCATGTTTACTAGGAATTAGGTAGTCGCTATTGTTCAATATTAAACTTATACACTCCATTCCTTATTATGCTCAAGCCAATGGGTAAGCTAAGACTACCAACAAAATTCTCATCAACATGATCAGAAAATCTATAGAGCACATTCGCAGGAGATGGCATGAGATTTTGCAAGAGGTCCTTTGGGCTTGTAGGAATTCCCTTAAAACGGCAACTGGGTTTACTCCATATAGGCTAACTTATGTGTACGATGTTGTTTTACCTATAGAAACCAGTGCAAAATCATCTAGAATGGCCTACTAGCATAATTTCCCTTTAGTCGATTATCAACAAGCATTAGGCATGGAGCTCGACCAACTAGACAAGGATAGGTGGCTAGCATTTAAGCATATTTTGAAACATAAAGAAAAGGTAGTCATGGCATACAATTGGCATGTGCGTGTCAGATAATTCCAAGAAGGTGATATGGTATGGAAACAATTTTGCTAATCGTACCTAATGACCTTGAGTTGGAAAGTGGTCTGTTAGCTAGAAAGGGCCTTTTCTAATTACTAAAGTAATTTTAGGAGGCGCTTATTGGCTAATGGAGTCGAGTGGTCAGGAGTTAGAAGACCTATTAACAATAAGTATTTTAAAGAAATACTACCCATATTTTTGGGAGGGTATTCTACATTAAGAAAAATATATATGTTCAGTCGGCTTTAGGCCAGCCAATAGTATAGCCATAAAAACACAAAAGAAGTTTTGACTAACTAGCCAATATAATCAAAAAGAAAAGAGGCTATCACTTATGCAGTTCACCACCTGAAGGAATCACTTGCAGTAGTCTCTCATCAATCACTTCTTGGCCAACTTTAGTCGAATGGCTTGGGTCTGGGTCAACCAAATTTGGACTTCTCTCGGCGCTAGTAGCATGTTCTTCAACAGGTTCCATCATATTGTTCAACACGTCATCTTGAATAGACTTCTCAAAAGACTCATTAGAGTTTTCATCCGAATCCTTGGCTACATGGTCTTTGGATCCTTGGGCAGGGTCAGAAATTGGTTTCTTACTAGCAAATTAAGCAGATTCCACTGGCTGAACAACTTATCACTCATTTGAACAATTGTAGCTTCTTTGGTCAGTTCTACATTAGGTTGATCAGCTGTCTCTTTTTCTACAACTTTCATCGACTCTTTTGGGATGGGCCGACTGAATGTCCAACGGATGTTGTAACGGCTGATTATATCATCCAAGGTTTCTTGGCAACTTTAGTCCTCTAACTCTCTAACATGACCCTTTGAGTTCCTAGGTCCTTGTAGGCTTTTGCACACTTTTTGAACCTTCCCGTCCAAGCCAAACAGAAGACWACCTTGTTGACTAGATTCCCTCCTAACTTGTGCCAATCTTTCTTTCTTATTGGCTAGTTCAGCCATTAAACAGTTGATTTCAATTTCCAGATAAGAATCCTGCCGATCCTTAAAGAAATACTTTCCATGAAAGTATCTTGTCGGCTGAATTCCACTTCAAAGAGACTCTTAAACTCCTTATGCTTGGCAGATAGGAAAGCTAACTCTTCTAATTTGGCAGCAGCATTGGGTTGGAGCTTATAGCTAACCCCAATTGTATACATTAATCGTGTCATTCTAGCAGAAGCAATTTAGCATTCTAACTTCAGTTTAACCGACATGGAGGGACTATCAAAAAGAGCTATACTTAAAGCCCTCTTAATTTCCTCAAAGGCCCCTTCATCTACAGGAATCTTTTGACTGAATGTCTCAACTAGGAAGGAATTGCCTTTAGTGGAGGAATCTTCGTAGATAATCGGATCATAATGAGGGGAGTTGAAAACGTTTTACATATCCTCGACCAAAAAGCTTCTTGCAACATCTAATACCTCTTCACCGTTGTCGATTGAATCTTCTTGTAGGCTTTGCTTTCCTCTTTTCCATCATGGTTTGACTAGTTTTTTTTCTTCGTTAGAGTAGCATCAGCCGATGCGGAATGTACGCTAACAACAACAGAAAATAGAGCAGCATAATTTGACTAGGGGTTGGAAGGTCAAGCTTTTCCAGACAGTTCTCTAAGTTGGCAGGAGAGAAAGAGGATGCTACTTGATCCCACCAAGACACAAAGGTTGGAATAGACATAATGTAGGATTGAAAACGCTAGAAGAAAACTTTTTCAAGGTTCTCTCAGCTATTAGAAACCATCGTCTTGATATTAATATAATTAAATTATGGTGGCTATCTTAAAGAATTCTGTGGCTAGGACTGGGAGGAACATCCTGAAGCAGGCAAAATTTTTGAGAGCAGCAGCGAGGGTTATACGGCTCAGCTGAGATCTTTGTGTATCTAGTCATTGGCTTAACCCCATTCAATAGCAGCCTTAGGGTCCGTAGACTTGTCGAAATTTCTTTCACATAGTGATAGTTCGAACCATCTGGAGTTTCCTTAAGCCTATCAAGGCCATCTTACTGAGAACTATGAAAAAACATGTAATCGGCTATCAAATGTAAGGCAGTGTACAAAACTTGCTAAAATCTCCTCAGCAGGAGTCATATCCACTAACGCTCTTGGAGTCTTTATCCAAGAACCTTGAATGAAGAAGCAACAAGGTCAAGTGATAAGCCGCTAGTTCCAAACTTGGGTAGATACTCATAAAGCCACAGTAGTAAAATCCAAAAAGGGTCAAAAATATTGTTGGCAGCTTGACCTTTGGAAAAAGCCTTAGATAATTGAAAATAAGGCACTGTACAGTAAGGAAAGAACTATGGCAACAACAGATATTGACTTATCGGCTAGAAGCATGGATGCATAATAAGAGTAGTCCGCTACCATAGCAAAAAGAAGCCAAAAAAAGGACATAATTACGAAGCAATGTATTTTTCATCATGGGAAATTGAAGATGTATTTTTCATGTTCTCTATAGTGAATTTGCTATACGAAGTAATGTATTTATTGAAGATAAAATCAAAGGAAGCCCTCCTGGCATCATGTAGGAAGGGTATATCACCTCCAATGACTAGAAGGCCTAGAATGGTAGCCACAATATTCCGCTTCCTCGAAACACTCTCTAGGCACTGGGTGAGCCTTTATACCCATTGACTGAAAATAGGTAGGCAATTTGGCCCGCTCGAAAATTTTTTTGCTAGTTTCAAATAGACCAGCCACAACAGTTGATGGGGAGGTCAAATCTGCGAGGCCTGGCAAAAGTGAAACACTCATTGTCGATGAAAGGAGAAAGAATAACAGGGCCTAATTTAAAGGTCTCTTGATTCGAGTCATAGCAAACTAGGACTTTTTTGTCCTGGGTTTGGAAAGAAGTAGGAGTGCTATCGGTGATTGTGCTGCTTGAAGCCATCATTGAGGAGTTAAGAAACCAAACAAAAGCGAATAGAGAGTAAGGGTGATTAGGAAGAGAAAGGAAAAGATTTTAAAAACAGGAGAGAACTTAGAAGATCAAAGGCTTGCTAGTCATGGTTTTTGCCACCGCGAAAGGTGAAGAGACTAAAGGCGTTACAATTCCCAAGGCCATCATTATTAAGGTAATTCGTCTAAATACAAACTGGGTCATTAAAAAGATTCATTAGCCAACAATAGTAGAGTGCATTGAAGATGGTGACTAAAAGACCAGGGGACGCCAATCTTCGCCTTATCTGGACTAAAAGTTTGTTCAACTAATAAGATAAGGATTTGGGGGGAAATGTTGACACTAGAAAATAGTCGGCCAAAATGGCTGAGCACTAAAAGGCCAGGCATACAAATTGACCTCCAAAACAAACAAGTTCCCCACCAAATACCTTATCTGCTGGAGGATAATCGATTGTGATCAGGAAAGAGTCCTATTGACAGATACATGAAGCTCCAACGGACTTCCAAGAATTTTGCAATCAGCACAGGTAAATTGGCAAAGACAGTCGATCAGTCCAAGGATAAGATACACCCAACCAGAATCCTCGGCCACGACCGGATAGATAAATGAAAAGCATGGACATTGGTCGATAATGGGGCGTACAACCAGAAAATGAGGAAAGTGGCTTCAGCTTACTTTGCCTCCAAGTAACTTTAGCCAGCTATAAAAGAGGGAATACGAATAACTTAAGCCCTTCCCCCCTTCCCCCTTCCCCCAATCAATCCACAACTAATCATATTGATTATATCTTTATTTCTTCAATTTTGTCTTTTCATCCTTTTTTTTGTTAGCTTTCTTAGGCTAGATTAAATGTGTAATTTTCCAGCTTTTTAGTGAATATTTACAATGCTTTCTCTAAACAACTTTCTTAAACCTGCTTTGTTTACACCTTTCTTTAACATGCTTTGTTTACAACTTTCTTTAACCTAGTTTGTTTACAATTTTCCTTAATATTTTTTTATAGTTGTTCCTAGTTGAGCTTATTACTGCTTACCTTAGCTGATTCTTATAGCTTTTTGTTATTGCTTTATTTACTTCTTTATTGCAGATTTGTTTCGGTATTTGTTTCGGCTTTCCTAGCTTGCTAACTAGTTTACTTTAGCCTATGATACGTTGGTTCTATATCTAGATTTTAGGGTGTTTTAAGAGTTTAATTTAATAGAATTCTAGATGTAATTGTGGTTTATTGAGCAAATATTCATCATTATCAATTCAATTTTGTAGGAAAGTAATTGTGAAAAATAGTAACGAAAATGGAATCACAAACTCTACAAAGCCTACATAAATGGATAGAGGACAGAAAGAGCTTTGAAAGCATCTAGTTTGACCCAATTCGGACGTTGTTTGGCCCTAGGAATAGTGGAAAAGTTTGCCCTATTTTGCTTTAATCAAATCAGTGCTGGTTGCCTTTCTTTCTTGGCGTGATTTCCAGAAGCTAATAGACACTGATTAGGCCTCAAACCGGCATCGGTTCATGTTGTTCTGGCGTGAAATTCTAATTGACATTTTGGATGGTTTAAGGTGCCTAGTTGTTTTGAACAACTAGGAAGTGATCTAGAGTATATAAACTCATGTTTAACTCCCTAGATCATCGTTGGAGACCAAAGAAAACATTGATGAGCTTTTCATACAAGAGAATCAACAAAGACAAAGGTGATTAGATTGAACCATTAAAGGGATTACACTTCAATTCCTAGTGATGTTTTCTTTCATATTTTCTTATGAACCCTTGAGTTTGTAATTTGATCATGTTGAACTAAGTTTTTATTCTAAGACCATGATGTAATCTTCTCCTACTTCTATGTTATTTGAGAAGACTTTTCCATTATTTGATGTGTTTAATTCCTTTGAAATTTTGTTATYGTTCTTATTGTTCTTATTGTTCAATTGAATGGTTGGCCATATTTGATTGATTTTAACATTGTCTACGCAGATTAGAGATAACACCTAGATGATTAGGTCAAGTTAAATAATCATAAATTACGTGTGAAATAGAGACATTTTCACATAATTTGTGCAATCGTAAAGAACCATTACCAAATGCATTTTCGTAGGTTAAATTGAGTATATAAATATCTTTGTTACTTAGGAAAATAGGTTCATTATAACTTGAGAAAGTATAGTTGATAAACAAGGGTCTGATTGTTCTTTGATCAATACAGTAGTATGCAAAGTTGATTGGATAACATAGATTGTGATAGGTGAAATCATGTATTTTAGAACTATCTTCCATTGATTCAATCATCTGATTTTACTTTGCTTTGTTAGTAACTATTCGTAGAATAGTTATCATATTCAAAACTTCGATGGGTTAAATAAAGTCTAAAGCTTAGGAAGAGTGGTGATTAGAATTAAATTCTCTAAGGGATCAATATCTTATTTGTATTGCACGATAGAGTCTAGTACACTTGCTAGTTTACTAAATACATATCAGCCTACGTTGTAATTGCTTAGTTGCGAATCTTGGTCACGATAGAGTATGCTCATCTTTCGACTAGACTGTTAGCCAGTTTGATCATTATTCTCATGGTTCTATTATAGTCTGATTAGCCAGCTGACTTGCATATTTCGCCGAGAACTTTCTTTAGTTAACTTAAGAACCTACTCTTTAATAAAAGAGATACCTACAGATTTGACAAACTGACCAATGACTAGCTAGTCAGAACATAGATCTCGTTGTGCTAAAAATTCATATCTGCCATGACCATAATAGCTGAGTACTCTCGCATCTAGGATACTGGCAGCTATTAACCTTCTAAGGTTAGCCTACATGGCTATGGATTTTCTATACACCAATACAAACAAAAGTGATTCTTTCCTCTTCCATTTCAATCTTACCAATTTTCATTTCTATTCAATTTTACCAATTTCCCACACTTCTCTCTCTCTCTCTCTCTCACTCTCTTCGTCTGTCATTTCTGATCTCTCTTGGAAATCGGTTCTTTAACTTTACTCTTTTTCTTCGAACTCCTTCTCGCTGGTTTCTGTCACCAACAACTTGCTCCATCTATTGTAATGATCGTTTCGTTTACACATAAGATGCTAAGTTTGAAATTACAATCGAAGTGATCAAGGAAAAAAGTGAGGCAACTTACACTAGTTGAACAATATCCTATATAGAAATGGGCTTTATTGCAGTATGGTGGCTACAGGTATGACATTGTGATGATTTGCTTGTCTGGATCTCTTAATAGTGTTTTGAAGAAAATTTGAATATTGCTCATCTAGATTTTAGTTGAGATGTTTTTTAGAAAACTTTTGCAATAGTTTTTTTGGACATCAAAAAGAGGGCGCTTACTGTAGAAATCCATTTGCCCCGTGAACATGTAAAAACTATACGATCTTGAAGCTAAGACCAAGATGCAAACCGGATTGTCATCTAATACAACCTACAAACTAGAATATATAGGGTGTCTCTCTAATGAGACTTGATCAAAAGTGTAACAGTGTTTATGAAATTGAAATGGTCGACAAAATATATAGTTGTCAAAAGTGGAGTCTATTAGGAATATTATGATTCCACATATTCATTGTTTACCAAAAAAGAGGTTGGGACCCTGCATATTATGTTAATAAATTCTACTCGAAAGATAATTATAGAATAACATACCAGCATCGTTTCTATCTAGTTGGAAGCAAGACCACTTGGAGGCCTATTCCTCTCAATAGTAAGTAGTACAAGTCATATATGAAGAGTAGTTTTTCGGGCCACAAGCAAACTACAAGGGTAAGTGGAAATGAATTCTGAAGTCTCTTATTCTCCCCATAAGATGTAAAATTTATTATCAATCCGGTTTACAAAAGAATAAATTGTGCGAATCATAAATACGTCGAAACACTGTTTCCAAGACCTTAATCACATTAATGAATAAAGTGATTTGCATTTGGCAGCATGTTTAAAATGTCAATATCATTGACAACTTATGTGTTATATTAACCATTTTCTGAAGTAATTCTGGATCTCTTTATTTGAAGTACTTCGGTAAGGATAATACATATGCTTTTACCCTTTTCTTGTTATTGTATTCCTCTACTGTTGCTCTACCTTCCCAGGCTTATGAACAAGTTACAACACTAAGGCATTCTTAAGGACTTATGAACCCATAATCTTCCCACAGTGAACCAAATCTTGAAGGCGACCAGTGCCACCTCCTAAGAAGATCAAGCGTTCAAGGGGGCCCAAAACAAAGAGAAGAGTCTGACTTGGAAGGGGAAATGTTGTAAACAGTCGGTTAATATATCCTTTAGTAAAATACATGAAATACTGTCTATACTCAAAATATAAGTAATTTTAAATCTATGTGCAGAGATTAATATTAATGAAAACAAACTTTTTTTTCGTATATATTACCTAATATATCATTTCTTCCATAAATTCAAATTAATTTCTCATTTTTCATGTCCCTCTTTCTTATGTTTAAATAAATCCCAATCTCATTTAAATTCTTTTGAAGAAATACAAAAAGTAATCAAATAGTATAATAAATAAGTTCAAACAAGACTGTTTTCAATGTATATAAATAGGAGGATTATTGAAAAGTTTTTTTTGAATAAAATATAAAATAACTTACAATATTAATTAACACATTTAATCAAAGCATTTCTTAATCGACTATGTTAAGAACATAATCGACTAGCCATTGAACAATCTATTAAGAATTATAACATAGTCGATGAAGGCCAAATTACCCCGAAAACTCTCTTCACAAAATGGATAGAGTGCATAGATCAACCAGCAAAAGTAAGCCAAGAAGAGAGCAGTTGTATTGAGAGCCTCTAGAATTTATCCTTGCACTGTCCCAGCAAGCATGAATCCCTTATAAGCAACTGATCTAACCAGTTTAGGTCCGCCCCAAGCACTTTCGAATTCTTTAACCAAACCTTCTGGTAACAAATTGACCCCTTTTTCCTTTGCTGTAATAACAACAGACCATGACCTTAACATCCCTAAAAATCCTTCCAGTGAAATCTCCTTTGGTATATCAAGAAGAAGTGGATTACCCTCAGATCCCAAACCAACACTTTGGAAGGGAAATGGAAGATTCTTATACCCCTCATGCAAGTGCTTAATATTTGGATTCCAGAATGGTAGAGTGGTTTCAAAGAATCGTTTCATTATCTCATCAAGATCAGGACTAAGGATCATGTCATTGTATCCCCAGACCGCAAAAACACCACCCGGTCTGCGTAGAAGGCGAGACACAACGGAGTAGAACCTTGGAAGATCAAACCAGTGAACAGCTTGAGCCACTGTGATTAAATCGACTGAGTCCTCCACTCCGAGCATGGAGACAAGTTCATCATCCGACATGGATAATGGAGTGTGGATATACCGAACTCTTGGATGTTTGATACAGAGATTTAACTGAGACTCGCTAATATCAGTTGCTATGACTTCATCGTAATGTTCAGCAACCTGCCATAACCAGTGTTTATGTGACGAACAATTTGCAAAGTTATGAGAAAAGAATCGTTATTAGGTAGAGATTTTAAGATACTCTATAAGAACCTCGTGCAACTTTGCCAAAACTTTCCCTGGAGGTGCTTTCTGAAATTTTGATTTCCGAAAAAGAAAAACTTTCGAGAAATAAGGATGAAATGATCCTCTACTACCGAAAGTCTAGAAATTATTACCCCCAAGTAGCCCACGGTTCAGAAATTCATAGCAAATCCACTCCCTAGCAATTGTATTTTGATTCAAGCAGCAAGATTAGGTACCAAAAGACAAGTTCTTTCCCTGCTGAATCAGGTCATAGTCTTCTCTTCTCTACTCTCATTTCATAATAATCGCCAACTAAACAATTCCATTAACCTCAGGGAGCACAGGGATTTGGATATGAAAAACAAAGAACTGGTTAAATTTTGTTAGGATGGGAACTGATTGAATAAAATCATGAAAACAGGAGATAATCACCCATAAACGTAGAAAGTTCTAATCGAAAGGGAGAAAAGAATCTCTAAGGAATTGAGATATATATTGATGGATCTAACATTTCAAAGATTATCTTGAAGGTAAAATGAGAAGGAGGGTACTAACACCGACGGCTGCTTGACCGTTGCCAGTGCCGACGTCCCATGCACGAGAGTGGTGGGCGGTGCGCTCGGCCAGCATCGCATACCATTGGCTTGGATAAGTAGGCCGAAAGTCCAAATAGATGTCTGCTTGCTTATCGAACAACCCAGCCATCACTTGATCTGCCGCTCTTGGTCAACTCTCCTCCAGATGTTCTCACTACAATCTTGAAGCTATATATCAGCTTCAAAGGCACAAAATCAGTTAGCAATGGCTACTGGGTCCCCATTGATATAAATATTGTCAGTTGCAAAACAGTAGTAGTTGGGTAAATGTTGCTTATCAATAAAAAATTTCTGAATTCCTTCTCTTCGAAGGCTGAATATGGCTGATTTGGTGGCAAAACGACAGATAAACTAGCAAATGTTGTCTTCCCAAATAAAGAAAAGGGAAAATGAAACCGAAACCCACTTTCCTGGCGGCTTTCTAAAGCGCTTAAAAAAATAGCCGGCAAAAAGGGGTATAAGTTCAATGCACAGAATACCTGTTACAGTCAGGTAAAGTAGGGGACAGGGAAAGCCTTTTGTTCTTTGGGGTCTCTTTTCCAATATCTAGAACAGTATAAGGTACTTTTTAATAAGSTCGAAGCAATAGGCATGTCTTGTTTTTCTAAACTTACAAACAAGTCTTTGAAATTGTAAMGAAAATCTTACTTTGGCCAAGTCCTTAACCGTTCGAAAAGAAAAACATCGTTAAATTTTTATTGTGAAAATAGGCAAAAGCCTCAAATAAATCATTCTTTTGACATGTGAATTCCAGCGAGAGGTTTTCGTAATTAATCCTAAAATAAAAAATTGATTAGTTTTCGATATTCAAGGGTATTATAAACATTTTCATTTTCCCCTTTTGACATTGTTTAAATAATCTATTAAAAAGGAGGATAATTGGTGAAATTGAAATTTCGGATATTTAGATTGAATATTTGAGAATTGAATTACATAAGACTTAGGTTTTTTTCCCCCAAAATGGGCATTCTTTAAAAAAAGATGCTCATTTTAGATAAAACTGTAGAAAGGATGGTATAAATGGACCCATCGCATTATCTAAATACGTTAGGCTCTAAAACCACTACATTACCATAATGCGTTTGGTCCAGGTTCTGAGTCCGAGAAAACAACCTGATGTATTCGTCGAATGTGATGGTGTTGAGAAAGTACAAAAAAGGAAATACTGTCTACTTCCCCAATTTTCTAATTGAGTAAAAAACCACCGATTGAGTAAAAAAATTTCATGAGTAAAAAATCCCTTGGTAAAATTCCCCAATTTCCCCCTCACTGTAATTCTGCTATTGCTTCCATTTATTCGCCGGAGTTGTCCATCCATTGGAAGCTGATTTGCCGCACGTTCGCCTTCGTGTTTGCTAGTCGTTCGCTGCAATTGCCGTCGATTCCTCGCTACAATAGCTGCCGCTGGTTCGCTTCAGTCGCCCCAGCTGATTCATTGTAGTCGTCGTCGTTTCTCGCTTCAGTCGCCATTGTCTCCATCGGGCTTTCCTTCTTCAACCCGATTTGAATTTGAGGTTTGTAAAGTTTATGATTTTTCTTTATTTTTTGTAAATTTCTTATGCTCTGTTTTGGTATTTTTTGATTTTAACAAATTGATGTTTATGAATGTTGTATGTTGTTCTGGATTTTGTAAATTTCTGATATCAGTAGAAAAGAATAACAGGGAATTTTAAAGATCAGTACATGCCTATTAAGTTGGGATAGAGTTATTCTTCTATGATTTCTTTGGCAATTGCATCTGGTGTTGTTCTGGGGACATGGCATTGAAAAACTTACAAAGAGATCGGAGGGCTGCATGGATGTAATTTTTGTTTTACTTTCTAGAGGATGCCTCATTCTCTTTCTTGTATTTCTTCTTCTTCTCCTCTTTTTATTTTTTTATTTTTTAATACAATAAAATATTTCTTTTATCTAAAAAAAATTCCTAAGAGGAAGTAATTCATGAGCATCGTCAGAGGAGGGATCTTGCAGAGCTGCCATAATATGTTATTTAAGCAATTGGCATTCCTTTTTAAGTCTACTAATTTGAGAAAGCATGGAAAAAATAGGTAGGCCTTCTGACTCGACTTGCCATGTCTTGACTTAGATATCTAATTACATATATTTTTCAGTGCCTTAATCATTTCTTTTATGCATTTAGCAGGCTTTTGAACCCCGTTTTAATAAGTTTTTGAGCATACCAACTTATTTCCAAACTTCTGATGGATTATTAGTACTTTTCCTACACATTTCCAATGCACCTCCTGCTTTGCTATTTCTTGAGTAATTATGTAGTAGAACTTGTCTTAGATACTGCATTCCTCTAGGCAAAGCCCATGCATGCTTACAAATTGATCATTGTCATCTTTAAGATGCAGCATGAGGGCACTTGGTGGGAGGTTAGTGGAAACTGAAATTAAGTTCATCTCAAACTTAGATTGTGCAGAACTGAAGTGGAATATATATGTTCTTTTATGAACCGAGAAATAAATATTTAGGTAAGAAATGGATTACCTAGCATTTCAATGTATTTTTTCTCTGAAATAAATGTATTCTGGTCAGCTCTGTACATTAGTTGCATTTTTGGCACCTCCAAGACCATTCAACCCTGTTGTTTATGCAATTCAAAGGGAAAAAAAGAAAATGAAGGTCATTAACTATAATATCTGAACTTTTTCCGGAGGAAAAGGATTCATCCTTTGTGCTGAGGCTTAGTGTCTACTTTTCTGATGGAAGGAATTCTATCATTTTGGATACTTTAGTCTTCATAATCATATTGCACATGGGCGTGAGAAATGCTGATGTGGAAACAGAATAGAAATGGAAATTCACTTGGTTGGAAACAGAACAGAACTAAATATTAGCCTTCATATTGCACATGCAATGAGGAATTGGTTCATTATTTTTTTCTCGATAACACCATATCCATTTCAATGCTCAATTAAGTTTAGTACATCAGAAATTGAGCAAAATACTCAAAATCCTCTTCAATAGAACAATACCAATTTCCATGGAAAATCATCATACTGAAAAACTATTTTAACCGAAACTCGAAACCTGAAACCTAAAACCCGAGAACCTATAAAACCCTAAAACCCCAAAACCCAAGAATCCCTAAATCCTAAAATCCTAAAACCATAAAACCCTATAACCCTAAAACTCTAAAATCCTAAGCCCCTCAACCCCAAACCTAGAACCCCTAAAACCCGAACCTCCGAACCCCGAACCCCCTAAGCCCTAAACCCCGAACCCGAAAACTCCGAATCCCTAAACCCTAAATCCTGAAACTGTAAACCCTAAACCCTAAAGTAATATTTATTAATTTTTTTCCTACTTGACTCTTATTTAGTTTTGATTTACTAAACCACATTAATTAATTTAGATGATGATTTCAAGTTTGAGAAATTATATATAAGCACAATTAGTACCTTTTAAATATTTGTAATTATTTATTCATTTATATTCATTTATTTATTATTTTTATACATGTGAATTTGAAATYTTCCTTTTTAGTATAATGTTTGTAATTTTATATATAGATGGAATGAGTTCCTATAGATGTTCATCCAGGCCTATTAGATGCGTCATTGCTATCTAGAGAAGGACAACACAAGTCTAACCTGATATAGGCTGGAAAGGAGTCGTCTATGTATAGAGGACTACACTATAGGACTCAAGTAGGTAAATTTTGGACAGCATATGATGTAGCTCATATAAGGGTTAGAGATGCCATAGGAGGTTTGTAGGTTAGGAAATGATAGGGTTGCCATCAACCCTCAACAGCAGTGGTGCTCAGAGATACACACATTTTATCTATCGATCGGGGAGGCCACTTTGACATTGCATGATATTGCTATCATTACGAGTTTGAGGGTTGATGGCAATCCTATCATTGGAGGCCTTACCACTGATACTGTGCAACGTTGGGAGGAGATTTGTGTTTATAGACTTGGATTTAGGCCTCAGTGTTGTGATATTGAAGGTTTCAAACTGATGGCAAGGGTGATAGAATCACATTTGGAGAGACCGTCTCCGGACGATGCTACATACCATGAGATCGACTGTCGAGCACGGTGCCTTATTATGTTGTTATTTGTCGGAGTATTATTTTTTGATAAATCGAGCAAATTTGTTCCGCTTTGATTTTTGCATCAACTTGAGGATCTGTGTAGGTGTGGGCAATTGAGTTGGGGAAGTTTGTTTTAGCATACTTGTATAGATGTTTATGCAATGCGGCATTGGGTTCTGCTAAAAAGATTTGTGGTGCGATAGTAGTCATACACCTAGACATTTCCGATTATCTTAACTTATAAATATATTTAATATTTATAAATCATTTCAATTACCAAGGCATTATTTTCATATTTTGTATTTGTAGCTGTGTGTGTACGAGCATCTTCCTATTCTATGCCCAGTTCGGGCCCAGCCGCTCCATATATTGCCTCAACTCGCTCTATATGGAGCTCGATGCAATCGGCCTTATGATCTTTCGCGTTTGCCAACACATGTTTTGGTGACATATAGAGATCAGTTAGATGCCCTAACCACCGATCAGGTCCAATTAGTAGACTGATTAAGTTTGAAGTATTTTCATTTGTTTATTTCTTAATAATATTTTATTTATTAATTTACTTACTAATTTTTTTTTCATTTTATCTGGATGCCATGTACAGATATCCTGCATCAGCTACCAGCCCTCTATTTAGAGGGGTCAGACATACAGCTATCATCCCCTGTATTGTTGATCTGCTGGAACATTGTGGATTAATGTATACGGCAGTTCGCCTTTGATCAGAGCATCCTTGTCTTGCCTGATCATTTCGGCACTCACAGTATCCGTGGAGGTGGCACTCGTACACTGTGGAGAGATGAAAAGGGATGTTGATAAATGGGATGCTCGGAGGGCTAGAATAGTGATTGGGATGCCAACAGATTAGCTGTAGGAGGCTAGTCCAGATTACATGGATTAGTATACCCATCCGACACGAACGCTTATTGAAAATCCCACGATTAGACAGCATGAGCCCGAGGGTTATCAGTCCACTGGTTCTCAGTTACATTACGTGGTACGGACGTTGAAGTTACACTGAAATTTGTTAATTTTTGTATTTAATTCTTATTGTATGTATTTTTTGAATTTGTTTATGTTGTTTCATGTTGGGTAGGCATCGACATTCCGAGAATGTTTGGATGTTGTGGATCAAGCGATGCCACACGCAAATCTATATTCTCGATGGGCATTTGCACTACTTAAACAATTTCGCATCTAGGATCTCTCGACTGCCGTAGAAAGGAGGATATTGATATAGCACTACTTTCTTTGAATTCTCGTCACCCTAGGGCAAAGATTGATGTTTGGGATGAGCCTAGGCAGTGATGCAGTCGTAGACTTCCGCATGCATACTGGCAACCTGCCATTCTTGAGACCGATATTGGTGGACAACCAGAGGTTCTTGATGATGTTCATTAGCCTGAGTAGCAGCTTGAGAATGATTTTGATGCCCCCCCACTCCTTCTCACTTACACATCCTATGAGAGAGACGCTGAAGCCGGGCCATCTAGACATGCAGATGCATYGGGGCCGTCTACATATGCCGATGCGCTGGGGCCTTCTATGTAAACTGATTTTAGGTTCATCACGTAGGTTCTAATGGCATCGCCTTTATCCAGTGATATTATTGCACCAATACGAGGCCGTTCTCGAGATGCTGATGAAGGTGATATCGATGAGGAACTTGACGCTTTGATTCGCCGTAGAGGTTCTCGTGCCCGTAGAGCCCCCTCGTATTACACTCTATTAGTATATAATCATTAGGATGTTGATGCCAGACTTTGTATTTCATTTTTGTATTTCTATACTTTTAGGGTTTGTATATGAATTTCTAAAATGTTTTGTCTATTAATGTTTATTAAACTATTTTGAATGGTGGTTTATTTAATCTGTTGATTAATGATTGTTGCATCGATATGGTTGTTGGTGGATGTTTGTTTAAGATTGTTGTGAAATTTGGTTATTGGTGGATGTTGATTGTAGTCCTTGTATGGTTTGTATTGAAATAGTATTGCTTGTTTTGTGCACGGTGACTAGCAGTAATTTGTGTGTTTGAGGGTTGGAGGCATAGAAGGAACGCATTTGGGAAATGCATCAAGGTAAAACCGATGCATTCCCTAAATTCGTTGATAGTTTTCTAACGCATTTAATGAATGCATTAACATTTAAGAGATGCCTCACATTTCATAAATGAGATCAGTGTAGCACTTTYCACTTTTTCAAAAGCCTTCGCGCATTTCTCAAATGTGAATTTTTTGTCACTTTTTACAGCTATATAAACATGTGAGTTGCACTGAGAAAATACACATTTTTGTGTTTGGCTTTGCATTGCTGAGTTCTTCTACAAAAATCCATCACACCTCCACACAATCTAGGTATTGTTTTTTAGTTTTTTATATTAAATATGAAATAATAGTATTAGTTAATTTTCATTATTTTGCCCTTAAATTATTTGTTACATTGTGAAATTAGGCAGTAGACTTAATTGCTCCACAAATTTGTGTTTTATGTTGGGTATTTAGTGTTTAAATGCGAGGATTATTTTGAAACTTATTGTTTAAATTATTGAGAAGATGTAATGTTTATTTTGACGTGATGTTGTTGGGTTAAATTTTTTTAGTTAATTATTGAGAAGACATAATATTTATTTGTAATTAAGTGTTGGTCTATGTTTTCTTAATTATTTTTGTTGGATATTGACTGTCTTGTGTAGCGTGCGTGATAAAGCTTGGCAACTATCTTCTTAATTATTGATGTTGTGTGCATGCTATCTTCTTATTTTTCTTGACAACTGAATTTCTTATTTTTCTGCACGATACGACTTTGTCATCTGTATAGATGTTCTTTTTTTTTTTTTAATTTGCTGCTTACTGTGCAGTCCTTTCAACATAATAGATACTCCACTCATTTTAGAAACACAGTCCTCTATTTTGACTTGATGTTGTTGGGTTAAATTTGTTTAATTTCTGCACGATACGACTTTGTCATCTGGTATAGATTTTTTTTTTTTTTTTTTTTAATTTGCTGCTTACTGTGCAGTCCTTTCAACATAATAGATACTCCACTCATTTTAGAAACACAGTCCTCTATTTTGACTTGATGTTGTTGGGTTAAATTTGTTTAATTTTCAAATTATTTATGGGTTAAATTTTGTCATAACCCAGATATTATGAAACTAAATTGTTGTTCTATTATATTTGAATAGGATTTGACACAATATCTTTCGGTCAACCATTTAAAATATATTTGCATTGAGATTGCAAAATGACGCTTGATTCTAGAGGTTCTCATTGCATTTGATGGTCCTTGTAAAAAAATGGTGGACAATACGACGGCCTGTTTTGTACTCAGAGTTATGTAGAAAAGTTTGTATTTTAAGGAATTTTGATCATGAAAGATATCATGTTGAGTTTATTTGTTGTATGCCGTTAATTTATAAAAGAGAAATTCATTGCATACATATGATTATTTCAGATGATAATGACTTACAAAGGCTTTGGGCAATGCTYGAGGAAGCATGATCACATTTTAATGAAACACAACAGCCTGAGCCAGAAAACGTGCCACAGCCGCAACCACATCCGATGCCCGATGAGACATACTTGACAAGTATRTTTGGATATATAGACCTATCAGGATTTGCACTGGGCGCATATACGGCATTACTGATGAACTAGCAGTCAGACATCCTGGACTTTATATTTCCGGAAGTGACGGAAGGTCATACTATACCTTTAGGTTATTGGCATCCTCACATGTCTGGTCAACAGAGACCATCAAATGCAGTAGAGAGGGATATTCCAAACATTGTTGCACAAATAAATTGTAGAAATCGTGTGGAAATAAATGTCGATACAGTTTGTGATGAGAACGCAGATATAACTAACGTGGATGATTTACCTACCGAGCTTGAGGATGTAGGGATTTTGGAAGGAGGGGGTGATAGTGATGAAGATGTTACTGGAGTTCATCCACATCGATACATGCCTAGTACATCACAAGGAATTACTGGAAGTAGAAGATCGATTTGTATATCCGATTACACTTCTTTCAGAGTATTCCAAAATATGAGTTCTGGAAAACCACAAGATGATTTCGTTGATGCTAGTGGAGCCCGTCCTGATATGTGGTCAAGTAGTGATCTCGACATTTGATTGCACATGAGATTTGAGGATAAAAAGCAAATCGTCGAAGCTATCACTAGTTGGTCAATCAGAATGGGTCATGAGTACAAGGTAAATAGAAGTAAAAGTAAAGAGTAGATAGCATCATGTAAAAATTCAACCTATGAAAATCCATGTTTATGGTATATTAGATCTACGCAGAGATCTACCATGGCCAATGGGAGATAACTATATTATAGCCTTAACATACCTGTCTTGTTCGAGTCCAGAACAATGCACACGAGAATCTAACTACGCATTAAGTTGCTTATGATTTACACTTTTTGTATTTCTTACTTAATTTACAATTGAAAATATAAATTCTTTAATATTTATCCTTATACTTATCATTACTACAGGTACATTACACGAGAAATCACCTATCTGATTATAGATGATCTGGAGACGCATGTCAAGGTTATTCAGCAGGAAGTGATGAAAATCTTTCAATGTGGAATCACTTATAAAAAAGGATGGAATGTAAGAAAATAATGTATCTAGCTATTGTTTGGCTCTTGGGTATCTATATTTCCGATTCTACCTCGCTACTTTGTAGCGTTATCAGAATCAAATCCGAGTACAATTGTCAAGTGAAAAAATCACTGAGATAGTGCTGAAGAGGTTAAAATTTTGAAATTTGTCTTTTAGACGTTCAGGCCTCAAATTTGAGGATTCACTTACTGTAGGCCAATAATATCTATTGATAGGACGCATTTGAGGGTACATACAAAGGTGTGCTATTGATTGCTAGTTCATGGGATGCTAACAATCATATTTTTCCACTTGCCTATGCCATTGTTGATAAAGAATCTACGAAGAGTTGGGGGTGGTTATGCAATCATTGCGTTTGTACAAGATCAAAGATAGATTTGTTTGTCTAATCTCAGATAGACATCGGGGTATTTTGAGTGTAGTAGCATAAAGTAGAGACTAGCAGGAATCGAAGGTTGTCCATATATTATGTCTCCGTCATGTCTTTGCCAACTTCAATATCACTTTTAAGAACAGTATGTTGAAAAAGCTAATGTATCAGGCCAGAAGTACACCGAAAGTGCAGAAGTTTGATATACATAGGGAAGAGATAAGGAAAAGAGATTAGGCAACATATAATTGGTTATGATATCCATCTCAACAAGTGGACTCTACCGCATGATGGGAGACATAGGTTCGAGTTTTAACAACCAATTTGTCTGAATTTATGAACAGTGTTCTGAAGAAAACATGTGCACATCCACTGAGAGTACTGGTTTAGATGAACTTTAGAAAACTTGTTGATTACTTTTGCTTGCACCGAGATAAGGTCGCCTAATGCCGATATCCATTTCCATCTAGAATATGAAAGATTTACACTAATCTCGAAAGCAAAGCAAGGATGCACTCAGTCACCCAATACAATCTACAAGCTAGTGTATTTGGTGTTACCAYTCCACATATACAAGGTCGAAAGGATAACCATATTTACACGGTCAACATGAGTGAGAATAAGTGTGATTGCCAGAAGTGGCGTTTATTTGAAAGATTTTGTTCCCATATATTTGATGTCTATCAAAGAAAAGGTTGGGACGTTGCGAATTTGTTCAATGAATTCGACTTCAAGGATAATTATAGAAACACATACAATTGTAGTACTATTCGATTAGAAATGAGTCAACTTAAAGGCCTGCACCTTTCGTCCTTAAACATAATAAACAACTTATGAAGGGCCGAAATCATCTGGGAAGGAGGCACACTACCAGAATACATGGTGAAATGGATTTTCGCAGCCTCGATTCACCTCCAAGATATTCAAACTGCCATTAACCTAGTCATAATAGCTGAAATTATCGAAATAATAATAGATTTAGTTTTTGCATCACTATTCAGGAGACGAATATAGTTTATGAGTTGTTTGTAATGTAAATAATTTATATAATATTTTGACTACAAATCTTGATCTTGTATAGTAATATACAAATATTGATCTTCATCTTTTGATTACAGATCTTTAACATTTACAAGTTGTTGATTTTTCTGATTCATCATTGCAATCATTCATTTTGTATATTCTGTGATATTATTTGAAAAGAATGGAAAGTTAATATTACTTGTATTATTATGTTTTGGTATTTTTTGATCGCATAGATCTTGAAAAGTTCATGAGTCATATTATATACGATAATAACTTGACGCATTTGTGAAATGCTAAAAATATAATCTGAATGCATTTCACAAATGCGTCAGATTTATAACGCATTAGGACAATGAGATATACATGAACGCATTCTGGGAATGCAAAAAAAATTTCTCATCGCATTCAAGGAGTGCGTTTGGTTCATATTTTTAACCCTTTCTATAATGACGTCCATTGTGGCCGTCATTTGAAAAAAGGACGCCCATTTTGGTCAAAACCCCCATAAGACTCTATCAATTTTTCCCCAACGAAAGTTGAATTTTCTTCCTCTGCCACAGAATCTGAGCAACTATGTCGCATTGTCTGAAAGTTTAAATACGGACTTAGTACAACCACAAAGGAGTCTCTTCTGTTGGAGGAACAATCTCATCCATCGATCAGCCAAAAATCTTTTGTAGACACCCTACAAGCACTGATTCTCTCACTCGATATTTGCGCTGGAGAGAGTGAGGATGAGGATCCTATTGAATCCAAACCCACACCACCTGCAAATGACTCATGTCCTTAGCCTACTGTGAATATTCCTGAAGACAAATTCCATAATCCTTGAAGCCTTGTCATAAGGCTTTGATTCTAAAGCTACTGGGCGAAAATATCAATCTGAAATTATTGAAAGCAACACATCAGGGATAATCTAGCAATTATCTTAGGGCTTTGACATGATTGACTTGGAGGGTGGATATTTCCTAGTACGTTTCTATTCGAAGGCTGACTATGAGCACGTATTGGATGAAGGGATAATGGGACATTACTTACTATGGCGAAATGGCGGCCCAACTTTCAATCGTCGACAGAGATGATATCCTCCACCTTGGTCTAGATTCAATTTCTAGAGGCACCCATAGAATTGTAAAATGAGGTGACTTTGATGGAGATGGGCAATGCAGTGGTACGTGCAGTGAAAGTTGATAACACTACATTAGCTGTATCCCAGTAAAGGTATGCCAGAGTGTGTGTCGAAATTGACTTGAATAAGCCACTGATTCCATAAATTCGATTTTGCAACAACCTCAGTGTTTTGAGTATGAGGGCATGAGGATGATTTGCTTCATTTCGGAGCATATGGTTACTACGCAGAGATTTGTCCTACCCTTCGGCGGAATCCACTAGCTATGCGACCTGGTTCTAGTTACACAACAGCTCCAGAAGTGGCCATGCCTAATACTTCTGCATATTGATGGGTCCTTATTGTCCTTGGATGATGCTCGCTACTCGCTAGTGATGACCACCACCTGCTGCACACTGGAGAAATAGGATGGGATGGTACAACAACGGGATGATGCTTGCCGAGATCCTTGGCCATCAAATATAAATATTTCGGCGTTAAAATCGGTAAGAGGATTTTAGCTAGATCCTTGAGCAATAAAGTCGAGAAATATCCAAAATTCCATAAATCTTGCCAAAATATCAATGGATCAGGATTTTCCTTGCTAGAAAAACTGTAAGACTGAACCTCGCTTGTTTGCGAATTTTGCCTAACTAAAAGCTCGCATTTATTCAATCTCGGGCCCAATTTCCCCTACTAAAAATTAGCGAGAGTCCAGTGGTATTAAAAAAGGAGTGAGCCCAACTTTAGCATGAATAAAGGCCTTACAGCAAAAGGAGCTTGACCCAGTGATTAGGCCTTGAATCCATAGTAGAAAGACAAACAAACTACCCAGTGGCATGAAAAGAGGATAAGCCCTTTGGTTGACATGCTAGTCAACATTGTTGATAGCCCAACCTCACAACTCCTAAAAAAAGGCAGCTCTAAGAAACCTTTACTTGGAAATAATCTTCCTAAAAGCAATGGACCTCCATATAAGGGTTCTGACCCAAGTTAGCCTATATCATGTGGACAGCCCACTAGCATAGAGTTAGATCAACACAACAACCGTCCTCCAGCACWGGCTATTAATGAGAATCCCTCCCCTCTCCGACAATATACTGAGGATGTGATGCTCTCTAAGAAAGATGGCACTAGTTAAACTAGAAACATTGGGCAATCTTTCTCACTTACTCGATCATCTTGATTTATGTCGATTAAAATAATCTCCGAAAATTGCAGAGGTGCCCAATCAGTGGACCTGTTTCGCCATGTTGTTGATATTGGTCGTGATCAAAGGCCAAATATCTTATGTCTCATGGAAACCAAGTGCCCTAGACACAAAGAAAAATATAATTAGCGAAAGGTGCAATTGGGATTTACTGCAGTTGAAGCACAACATTCATAATTTTGAGGAGACTGATAACCATAGATAATATTCCTATTTTGACCCCTATATTTGCTAAATTTTAATTAGTTCCTTCTGAATTTATGCTATTAACCTTATTTTCTAACCTCCATTTTGATGTCTCTTTGGTTATATCCTCTTTAGATTGATATATGGAAAGGCTTGTCACTTTGCCTTTGAATTGGAACACAAGGCACAAGGAATCAAAGCATTGAATCTCGATTTAAAACAAGCTGGTCAACACAGAATGCTACAACCTAAGGAGATGGATGAATTCAGAAATGCTACATATGAAAATGCAAGATTGTAAAGGAGAAGATCAAGAGATGGCATAACCAGAAGATTTTGAAAAGAGAATTCCATAAAGGGCAACAAGTTTCGCTATTCAACCTAAGGTTAAAGTTATTCCTTGGAAAATTGAAATTTTGATGGTGAAGACCTTTTGAGGTTATCAAAGTGCACTCTTACGAAACAGTAAAATTGAAGGATGAAAGGAATGAAGGTACATTTCGAGTTAATGAGCAGAGGCTAAAGCATTATCTAATCAGAGAGCAAAAGGGAGAAAGAATTTTCGTAGAACTTCCCAATACACTGTGATGCTATAGCAAAGTCAGACTGAGGACTTTAAACTAAGTACTAAAGGAGGCAACCCTTGATTTGTATTTTATTTTCAGTTAGTTTATTTTATTTCTCTTTATTTTGGTTTTAACTTACTCTTAAAATCACTAATTTCTGAAGGATAAGATGCTATTATACCAATTTAATTGCTTTYTATAGGAAAAAGAAGACATCGCAAAAGATAAAAAAAAAAAAAGGAAATAAAAGGCTAGGGAAATGCCACATCACTGTAAAATTTGATTCAGCAGAGAGATGAACAAGTGGTAGCAACTTATTCATCATGAGCAATAAAAGCCAAAGATAGAATAAGAAACAAAGTTGGCCCAAAGACTTCTCAAATAGCAAAGCAAAACAGAGAGGGAAAAAAAAAAAGAGGAAAAGAAGCTCGTAGAAAGAAAACCTTTAACAATGGTGTGAAAGCTCATAACCGTTCCAAAGAAATTGGCAGCACTGTCAACATTTGCTACGAAAGAAGCCAAAAAGAGGTTTACTGATGTCTTCAAAAAGAAGATGTTGCTACTGGAAAAATGTTTTGTCTTTACAAAGGCTGGAAAGAAAATCATTGAGAGTGTGAAGAAAGGCATAGCGCACCACAAGTGGGAGGAGTTCTCATAGCATCCTGAAAACCCTTACCTGATCTTGGTAAGAGAGTTCTATGCTAGTCTTGGAGATTTGAAGAAACGCACAATAATAGTGCGAGGAATAGCAGTCAAGCTTGGGTTAAAAGTTATAAACAAAGCCTATGGGCTTCTTGACGGCAAATCTAAGCATGAAAAATTAGTTCTTGAGGTCGACCATGACAAGAATGAAGAAATACTCAAAACCCTAACTGTGAAAGAAATAAAGTGGAGTATCTCAGCCACTGGGGCTAGCATGATTCTAAGGTCCTCACTCATTTGTTGGCAAGAGTCTGGTAAGTTTCCTTAAATATTCCCTCAAACCCATAACCCATGATTACACTATCTCACATGAATGAGTGATGATTCTATTCTCACTGGAGGATTTATTAATATTGGTCGGATTGTGTATGTTGAGATGCATGCATGTGCCAAAAAGAGAGAAGGAAACTTTTTCTTTCCTTCTCTCATAACTCTGTTATGTCAACAAACGGGAGTTCTAGTAAGCCCAAATGAAGAGACAATAAAAAATACTACACCCATCAATGAACAGGCTATAGCAAGGATCTGCAAAGAGATTGGGAAAACTTCTGTCCCGACCACTAGGAAACGAAAAGCCACCATTGTTGAGCTGATGCTTAAGAAGGAGTTTGAGGCTAAGAAAGAAGAGACAAAGAAAGAATCTGAAAAAGAGGAATCTGAGGATGAATCAGAAAAGGAAGAAATTTAAAAGGATGATGATGACGAGTTCATGAAAATTGAGGATGATGAACCCATTTCAGCAAAACCCATTAGTCAACAAAACAGTGAGTTTGTGGAGATAAAAGAGATGTTCACAATGCTACAACAATCCTAAGCCCACCTGAAGGAACATATGACTAAGTGTTGGGCATATGCAGAGCAAAGAGATGTTGTTGACTGTGTGAACATGACCAAGGCATTAAAGGTGATAAACACACGTGCCTATCCAACATTCCCCACTGAATTGCTGCCTGAAATAAATGAAGAGGAGACTGATGATGATGATGCTAAGACCACAGTCTAGCACAACCAATCAGTAACATGCCTGCTGATCTAACCTGAGGATTGTGAGCCCACTTTCTAAAAATTTAGTGAAGTTTGAGATGTGTATGAAACAATGTTTTAATGTTTTTCGAATTTATTGTATTTATGTTTTTGTAAGTTTGGATTAGGTATTTGGTATTTGGAAATCTGGTTTAATTTTGAGCTTTTATCATGCTCTAAGTCCTTTTTTCTACAGCATAATCTGGTTTCCTTGAAGTATTTGATCGAGTGAATTATGCTAGCTTATTTAAGGTAGTTTAGTAGTTTGATAAATCACTTGGAATAGGTTAAGGTGTTGTTTTTATTTTCTGGCTGTGCAAATCTCTTTTAAAAACTCACAATTTTCTATGGTTTACTACAAGAGGTTTTAACATTGAATTTAAACTTGAGAATTTTCTATGGAATTTCTTTTGCTATGAGTTGTCTTTGAGAAAGAGTTTTCAAAATAAGTTTCGGGGAAAAAGAAAAAGTGTCTTAAGCGAAAACTACTTCGCTATTTTTAGTACCTAAGTAACCAGAGGCACTCATTCTACCCGCGTATGCATTTGCATCAAAAAGGGAACGAGATAAGAATATGCTATAATAATCCGTAAAATGTGACTTGTGCAAAGTAACCAGAGGCACTCATGCTACCCATGTACGCCTTTGCATCAAAAAGGCATTTATGACACGAGAGAATACAAATTGAAAATCCACAATTTGGAATCAAGTTGTATCAATGAAAAACGCCCCTGTTGATCAAAATTTTAAAATATCTTGATCAAGCTCATTTGCATCAAAAATCTTCTTGACAAAAATTATGTTGAATAAATTATTTGCAACAGCAACAAGCCCAGTGATTTAAAAGATCATAGAATGATAACGAAGTTTAACTGATCTTATTTTGCTAGCTTTTGCACAAACACCTTTTACTTGGTCCTCTTGATTTCCAATTTTGCTAATTACCTGACTTCTATTTGATGTAATGAACTAGAAAAATTTACTTAAGTATAGATAGAATGTTATAACATTGCTCAAGGGCTAGCAACGATTTAAGTTTGAGGGAGTATATTCATAGATAATATCCCTAGCCCTATTTTTGGTTAATTTTAACTAGAATTTAAGATATTAACCTTGGTTTCTGACCTCAATTCTGATATCTCTTTCGTTATATATTTGAGAATGCAAAAGTAGATATTTCAAACCTAAAAAGCTTGATCTTTAAGGAAGTTTTGTAGGATAACAAAAATGCTACAACATTCATAATTCCAAGAAATGAGTCTGAAAAGTTTCTGTTAACAAATTAAGCAACACAAATCCCTTGCATTTAATGAAGAATTTGAGTGAAAATGAGATAAATAGGGTTGTTTGCTTTGACTTATGAGTTTTACCCAAAATAGCCAAATAAGGGAAAAGTATTGAGGACCACGTTATCCAAAATATACACTACAAGACGAATGTTTGCTGAGTCAGCACTAAGTTGTCAGAAAGGACTGATATAGAAACTGCTAACTCAGCAACATTTCCAGCTCTATATAAGGAATAGAACTTGAAGATGCGAGGAGAGTTAGCTTTTAAAATTTTAGATCTGTTTCTTAGATTACATGATAGGGTTCTCTTCAACAGAAAGAACCATCTTAGTCAAGCTTCATTTCAATTGTAGTTAGGGCTGAGAAAAGGGATGAAAATCACGTATCTCATAGTGTAAACATTTCGCTTTTCTATTCAACAAGTTTCTTACATTTTAAATGCAAGTAGTTCTAGGTTATGGCAAAATAATTAAGGTTATATGCTCTTAATTGTGGTATATGATCTCATTTTTTTACATATTTAAGGATCAGCGCAGTCAAGAATGTATATTGACTAGAAAAGTGCTTAGATAAGTCTAAAAAGCTTGATTCTTGAGAAGGTTTGTATAATATAGAGGATTGCTACAATATTCACGCCTACGAGGCACGGGYATGAAAGGCAAAGAACAAAGAAGGAGCGCAAATCTTCGGCATTTRATGAAGAATCAGATTGGATACAACATAAAGGAGAATTTTGAAGTTGCTATAAATTATTTCCTGAAATCTTGGAGCAGAGAAAAGCAGTGAGGACAACATTACCAAAAATAAACACTACAAGCCGAATGTGGGCTGAATCAGCAGCCAACGGTCAAAAATTGAAAGCTACAGTGTCGCCAACTCAGCAACATTCTGGCTCTATATAAGAACAGCTGATCAACAAGAAGAAAGAGAATAGTTCTGAGTTCTTAGAATTTAGATTAGATGTTTAGGTTTTATTTGACAAAAGGAACTAGTAATTATCTTGCTTTAAACTTAGATTAGAAAAGAATAAGGCAAAAGTCCTCCGTGCTTAGTTGTAATCTTTTAGCATTTTAATCTACAAAGTTTCCACGTTATTTCAAGTTATTGAAGGTTAAGTCAGTGTGTGTTCATCTTCGATTTTGTTCTCTCAAGCTTCTTAGTTGTGAACAAAGCTTCAAAAAGCTATTAGTTAATGATTAGAGGTTAATATCATTGAGTGAACCCTTTTTAGATATAAAAAGGATTCATTAAGGGTTGAGGAAGTTGCAAACTAATCTCACCTTTTCTGGAACTCGAAAGCAACCAGAAAATATTTAAGGGTCATTTCCACAAATATATGGTTAATTCTTTAAGGTTTAAGAATAACATTCTTTGAACCCCGTTTAGCTCCTTTGAGATAGCAATCTATGCACTCAGCAGAGATAAGAAAACTTGCTCCGCTAAGGAAAATGTGTATAGCAACGAGATATTATAATGAGGATTCTCATAGAGATAATGTGTAGTCATCTTACTTGTCCAACAATTACACAATAGGAGGCTTTGTATGAGACATCACTCGAAACCTACCTGCCTATGCTATAGCATACATACTGACTCTAGCTTTTATTTTCTTGTCATTAACCTAAGTTTTACTGCTTTCAGTCATTTAATTTTGATTTAAGCTTTCTATCTTTACTTAAGTTATTTACTTTTAGTATGTAAGTTTTACTGCTTTCAGCCATTTACTTTTGATTTAAGCTTTCTATCTTTACTTTAGTTATTTACTTTAAGTATTTACTTTACATTGATCTTTGTTACTGAATATTGTTGATGCTATATCATAACTGATTCTTTAATCGAAGTTTGACACATTTTGCTTTTCATTAAACTATCCTCGTTTCTACTCATTCCTACTACTTTTGGCTCGCTTATGCTTGCGTATGTGTTAGTTTAATCGAATCAAATTAGACCCCAACAATAACAATGCCACCAATGACATTAGGCAAAAGGATAAAGAAGGAGAATCTAAAGTTTATATATATTTCCTAAACCTATGGTCCTCCCAATCTTTTTCCTGAATAGTAAATAAATATAATTTAGATAAACAATTTCCTAAATTTTTTGATGTGTCTAAAAAGGTGCATATTGACATTTCTTTTGTAGATGTCTTGGAGCAAATGCCTAGCTATTGCAAATGTTTGAAGGACACCCTATTTAACAAAAAGAAGCTTGAGGAATATGAGTCTGTCATGCTCATTGGAATGCGCAACAATTTTGCAACAAAAGCTTCCACAAAAGTTCAAGGATCTAGGGAGTTTTACTAAACCTTGTACATTGGTCATCTACAATTTGGTGAAGCTTTATGTGATCTAGGAGCTAGTATAAATTGATGCCCTTATCTATTTATAAAAAGTTAGGAATTCAGAAAGTAAAACCAATAATAATTTATTTGCAACTTGTTGATAGATCTACARTTTATCATAGAGGTATCATTGAAGATGTTTCAGTAAAAGTAGATAAACTTATATTACTTACGAATTTTGTTTTTATGGACATGGAAGAGGATAGAGAGATCCCCTTAATCTTAGGTATTAGCTACTGGGAGAACTCTTATTGATGTGCAACAGGTTAAGGTAATTCCTAGGATGAATGAAAAACAAGTTACTTTTGATGTTTTAAAAGTTATAGGTCCTCCTAACAAAAGTAACCTTTGTTTCTTAATTAATACTGTTGACAAATTCAATAGACCTCTTGAGGAAAATTTGTTTGAAGTACCCTTGGAGATATTTTTGAACGTTACAGATTTCAAAGGTGAGGTGTTTGATGAGGTAAAGGATTACATAACCTATTTGGATGCAAGTCCTCCATATTATCCATGAAAAAGGCATCATCAAAAAAGAAAGAGAAAGAGTGCAACAAAATTCAAATCAACTCAAAGACCTTTCTTAAACAATCTAGTGGAATGTCCAACTAAAGACAATTTAGAAGCACTTCTTGGGGAGGCAACCCGAGCCTCAAACACTAAAATGAGGGAAGCATCATCCTCTTTCACTCTTTATTTTCCATCTATTTTTACATTGAAGACATTGTTGAGATTAAGTGGGGGAGTTTGTGTTTTTATTTGCTTTAGTCGGTTCTTTGTGTCTAGATTATTGTTTTTTTTTTTTTGGTATTATCATAGTCTTAGTGTTGGTTTTGTCTTATCCATAAATTGTCTATTTGATCTAGATGTTGGATATATGAGAATTATGAAGCATATTAGGGAGTTTTCAAGTGATAAACTATTCATTTCCATCTTTGCATGATTTTTGCACTTTTGAGCATACAATCTTTCCACATTCTTCTATTATGGAAGTTTCTTTGCTTATTTCTTACATTATGGGGTTGGATAAGGAGAATTAGGCACTGTAGAACTTACTTTATACTTGTTGAGAACTATGAACAGTATTGTAAATTGACTAAGAAAAGATGGTAATAGACCTTCTTTTAAACGTTTAGTCTTTATGCCTACCATATGTAATATTTCACCCCTAGTTCTTATTCTGAGCCTTCTTATTATTCAACTTATATCTCTTTGAATGAACCAGATAAATTACCACATTTTGATGAGAGCTTTTGTTATTTATAATTTTTATGGATATGGTGAATTATGCTGGAACAAGTTGATGATTTTGGAGAATATTGAAGAAATTTGGTTAAAAAAAAAGGTGAGAGATGAAGCATAAGATACATGTTATTATGGTACTAGAGAATTCAATTAGAATTCATAATCGTTTATAAACAAAATTTAAAACTAAAAGAAAGGAGTAGAAGAAGAACCAATTTATATAAAAATGACAATATCGAGGCCTGTGTAAATACAATTTCCTTAAAACAAATTCGTCCCCTATCATATGTATTAGGATGTTTGTCTCCCAGGATACAACGAAAATTACCGTAGGTGAACTTGAAATACTATCTAAACTAAACCACCAAGAGATAGAGAGGAGAGAATTCTTGCTAGAACAAGAAGAAGACAAGGAGTGTCTATCTAAAACTCTATTCAAAACGCTATATAAAAAGCTAGGAAATCTGTCTAAACTCTCTATGCAAAGCTAGAAAATCCTTGTGATCAGATTATCGAAAATGACCCTTTTTATTGGCTTTAAAAGCCAGCTGAAACTGCTATAAATTTGATGTTTGTAGAATATAGTCATATATTCTAGTGTTTATTTGATTATTCATCCTTCCTAAGACTTGTTCATGTGTGATTTTAAGGCTTTTTACATTATACATTGGCATATTTGACTTTGGTGACTATATTTGAAATAGTGTTAAATTGAGGAATAATTAAGCATTCACTGAGCCAAATGGTTTGATTGATAGGTAATTGCAATCCTACTATAGAATTAGAGAATGAATCAATAAGTCTAAAGAATAAACATGGTTGAGTAGATGGGAAGGACGGCTGCGGAGATGTTATAGCATTGTTATAGCATGAAGAATCTACCTAGCAAACACCTCCAATGAGAAGCAGACATGTGGAAAGCACGAACCCAGACATCCTTTAGAAATTTCACATGTGAGTCAGCASATAGAGTGGAAATAGTTAAGTGGCCTTCTTTGTTGACTTTTTTGGAGCAAATAAAAAGAGGACACGTGTCCTTTTTGGGAAAATAATTTGAGAAACCCTTCATAGGGTTTGCTAAGAGAGAAGAGAAGCATTCTTTCCTTCATTCAATAGAATTTCAGAGAGGCAGCTGCAGGAGTTCTTTTGTGAAGGAAAACTTGGAGCTTTTAAGGAGGATATTGAGGAATCAACCTTCACCATAAAAAGGGGAATATTTACTGCTTTGCTTGTACTCTTCTATAGCATAATTTTGTACCCTTTTCCTCTTACCTAATATTCCATGTAGAAATCTGGTAGAGATTTGGGTTTTGTTTTGGTTGTGAACATGAGCTAAATTTATAAAAGCTAAGATTTTTGTTGAACCTATATTGTGTTGTTATTAAATTCTTTGTTGAGGGATAAATTTTTTATTTAGTGGCTTTTACTTGAATGATATTTTGGTATTCATATCTACTATTTACTTATCATTTAAAGTACCTGCCATTTAAAGTAGATGTTCTAATTGTCCTAAAATTGGGAAGTGGAAGACAGTGAACCTATTCGAGTGAATATAGGTTTGGGATGTCTTATGATATATCCATTTAGAGATAATATAGGAATGTATATCTAACCATAAATCCATTGAAACTTGTATGAAATTGGGGTTTCTTGAATTGAGTAGCACCAGAAGGTGATTTCACTTAATGAAAAAGAGCAAGGACTTGCAAACTCAGAATGAGTGAGGTCATTTATTATCTTGGTTTACCTGCAAGATATTGCTATAGCATTCCTACATAATTGCTTAATTGACGCAATTTAGGGGGTTCATTAATCTTAGCTCGCTTCCAATCTTCATATTCCTCATTTGGACTGCTTTACTCGATGTTAATTCTATTATTGACTTGGTAAATCAAATTATGCTTTATTTTGATCTAGTGACACTAAGTTAATTTCAAATCAAATTATTGGAAATTTTAACATACTCTTTGCATAATTAGAATCCTCGTGGAATCGATACTTTACTTATTCTATATTACTTGTGGACGGCATATACTTGCAGGTTTGAAGTTAATTGCCTATTTGTGATTTTTGTTGACCAAAATTACAGTAGAAACTGCACACTTGAATTTCGAAATTCTTGCTGGAAATTATAGCAAAAACCACCCACTTAAATGCTGGAGATTACAACTGTAGAAAACTGCTGCCGGAATTTAATTTGGAAACTGTAGTTTTCTACATTCTAATTTTTCAGCTGTTATAGTCTCCAAAGAAAATTCCCCAGCTTTGTGCAGTTTTCTAAAACTGATGTCCAATATATCTTGCAATTCTAAGTTTTATTGGTTGATGAAATTTCTGAACAATTGCATTTTCTACGACAGTAAATTCTATAGTTTTATTATGCATTTTTTAAACCAATTCCAACTTTAATTTATCATCTTTAAAGCTGAACAAAAATTGTCCAATTTTAATTCCCATTCACAACTTTAGTTTTCCAACAATCCCCCACATGAATGGGATTGATGGAGACATAAAAGACTTAGTAGTAAAAGCTCAATGTCGGCACCTACATAGGATGGGTAGGTGTTACCCTTTGAACCCTCACTTGTGAAAGTATATTTACTTTATTAGTTGACCAATAGACGTGATGTCCTTGAACTATTCTGCCCTTTGCGTAAACAATGACATACTTCACATGGGCTTCTTCCTGACATATTTCAATTCTCATGGTTATGTTCGTTTATGCCTGTGAACATATACTTGTTTTTGTGAGAGTCTATAAGAATTGAGCCCACAAAATTCTCTTAGAAGCAGCTCCACTTCTCTCTCACATAGGTGATTCTTCAACTAATAGTAGTTCGTACTACTTTACTCGAATCTCCGACGTATAAAAATCACTAAAAGCATATAGCTTATCCTTTAACGATGGGTATCATTCTTATATCATAGGAATGGATAGGAGATGGACCCAACAGTGATCTAATCAAGTTTTTACAATTAGGTTGTCCCATTTAACCTAGATCTTCATATCTCCAGTCAACTAGGTTGGGTTTCCATTGTATCTACTTATGCTTTCAAAGGCTTATGTCTCATTCCTTTCAATGATTTTGCAACTAACTCTCTATTTAAACTTTTGTTCAACAAATTCGCTACATTTTCCTTTGAATTTACATAGTCAATAGAGATAACTTTAATTGAGAATAGTTCTATTATGGTATTATGTCGGTGATGTACATGTCTAGACTTACCATTATACATATTATTTTGTGCTCCTCCAGTCGCAAATTAATAATCGAAAATTGATAGTTGGCACCGACTTCGGCCATCTCAGAATATCCTCTTGGAAGTCTTGCAACCATTTCGCCTCCTCATCACATTTATCCAAAGCTATAAACTCATATTCCATAGTGGATTTGGGTATAATTGTTTGTTTGGAGTATTTGCATGATATAGCTGCACCACCAAAGGTGAATACAAAGCCACTTATGGATTTTGAATCTTTTATATCTGATATCCAATTCGCATTGCTATATCCTTCAATATTTGTCGGATATCTGGAATTGTTTAGTCCATGATTACAAGTATATCTTAAGTACCTCAAGCCTCTTACTATGCCTTTCTAGTGGTCAGTTCTTGAATTACTCGTATACTTACTTAGTTTGATAGGCTATGTCTGGTCTTGTACAGCTCATCAAGTACATCAAAMTTTTGATAACTCTTGCATATTCTACTTGAGAGATACCCTCGCCTCTATTCTTTGATAGATGTTGGCTTGTATATATCGATGTTCTAGCTGAGCTGAAATCATCTTCATTGAATTTCTCAAGAATCTTGTCAACATAAAGTGATTGAAAGACAATTCCATTTGACCTTCTTGAAATTTTAATTCCAGGGATTATATCAACTAAACTCATATCCTTCATGCCAAATTTTGAGTTTAACATATTCTTACTAAATTTAATCATCTTATCATTGCTACCGACAATAAGCATGTCATCAACATAAAAACATAAAATGACATAGCCATTTCTAGTGTCTTTGACATATACACATTTGTTGAATTCGTTGATTTTAAATCCATTTTCTATCATGACATGATCCAACTTTTCATGTCATTACTTTGGTGCTTGTTTCAATCCATACAACAACTTCACCAATTCATACACTTTGTTTTCTTGTCCTAGTGCAGAAAACCCCTTAGGCTTATCCATATAGATTTCGACTTCTAAATCTCCATTTAGAAAAGCCATTTCCATATCCATTTGATGCACTTCTAATTTCATAGTGTTGTGATTGCTAGTATCAGCTGGATAGTTGTTATTCTCGGATAACAAGTATAAAAGTAATCAAGACCTTCTCATTGTATATAGCCTTTTACGACTAATATGGCTTGTACTTATCTATAGTTCCATCTACTGTCATTTTCCTCTTGAAAATCCATTTATATCCTAGTGGTTTACAACCTGAAGGACGGTCCACTAGCTGCATGTATAGTTCTGCAAGATGGAATCCATCTCAATTTTAATGCTCTCTTTCCACTGAGCTCCTTTAGAAGAGTTCATAGCTTTTTTTAAGTTTTAAGGCTCACTTTCTAGCATGTAAGTTAGGAAATCTAGAACATAGGATTTTTCTGTCCTGGCTCATTTGCTACATCTTGCCTCTATCTTCTTCATCTTCGTCCTGGTCATTGAACACGTGTCTATTTAGAAAAAATTGCTGCCTCTCTAAACCTATATGGAAACACATCTTCAAAACGTTATGCATTTCTTGATTCCATTATCGTGTCTTTGATATATATGAGATATTAGAGTTATACATGAGAAACCGATACACGCTACTATTAGGTGCATATCCAATGAAGATGCAATCCACAGTTCTTCGATCTATCATTGTTAATGATGTGCTCTAAAGCACTATTAATTTGTAATAGTTGGTTATTTATAGTAAAATTATTATTGTCATTATTTCCCATTATATCCATTTATTAGTTTTTTATTCTTTTCATATGAGTATGACGATGAGATAAAACAATAATCAAGAGTAATAATGAATTTATTCCTAGTCATAGAATTATTATTAGGGTAAATAATAATTCATAAAGACTAGTCTTATTTACATTCCATATGATCAAGTATAGAGATACTGATGGAATAAAAATAGCGAATCTTGTACTATTGTAAAGACATGAACTTGATCAGACTTAAACGAAATGAACAAGAAAATGAAAATTACTTTTCATTAGACTATGWGGTTTTATTCCTTTGACCTGAGATGATATATGTTCTTATATTTCCTTAGCTATAACTTACTATTATTGACTACTCTGTATATATAGAGTACAAGATAGTGTATAGTACTAGTATAAGATATATGAGAATATGTGATCATATAATAAGGAATCCATTACTTCTTCTTTAGGAAGAAAGATATCCTTGTAAATTGTTTCTTGAGAAATCTTCGGTCAAATTGGGATATGATGAGAAAAGAGTTTCTTATAGTAATCAAGAAATTGAGATAATGTACTTGATATGCTCCCAAGAGGATATCAAAATGGAAGGAATAAAATACTATAGTCTTAATTCATTCGATAGAAGTCGACCAGCTTCTTCATTCATTAAATAGGGGTGGTGAAGTGTTTGCTAGACACCAACCACRATCTATGGAAATCCGAGTACGGAATTATGGGAATGTACTAGTGGAATAATACTAAATGGGTTTAATATTAGTTTTCATTACTATTTAATGATGAACCTAAAAAGTCACACACAATAGGACAGTCAAGAAAAAAATGGTCATTTGTACTAGCTTGTTCCAAATAGGTAGGGGTCCTAGTATATCCCGAAGCTAGGTATAATGTGAGAGATTATTAACGATGTTGGTAAATTAATTTATTTGATGGTGCTCAAAGTAAATTAATTTAATTTAATGAGCTCGTAAACACGAAATCCTAAATGAGAAAGCCCAAATAAAATGGTCCAAAGTATTGGGCTAGTATTATGTGCCAATTAGGTTTCTTAAAGCCCAAAAGAAGTTGCCAATTAAATCACCTGATTCGATGGGGTTTAGGATTTCTAGAGGTCCATAAATACACCCGAAATTCCTAAGAGGGGTTCAAATAGGCCTTAACAATAATCTCTACCCTCAATCGAAATAGGGAAAGCAATCCAATCCTAAAACGTAATAAATATAAACAATGACAATATGAAACTAGCTATGATAAAAGTAGTTCAAGAAAATATTGATAATAGATGAGATTAAACAAGATAAGTACTTCAACTAAGCTTGTAGCATATGAATTAATTAGTCAAAAGGATTCAAATGAAACTATGAGAGAAATGGAAGAGTGAATTACTACTTAGAGAAATGTAATAAAAAATAAAATGATAGCAAGAGGCAAGAGACAAGAATTTATAGTAATTCAACTACACAAAGTCTATATCCACTAACTTGGATCTTCCCTAGTATTTCAAACTTCCACTATACTTGTGTAAGTACACACAGTTTACACAATAATGGTTGGTATTACACAAACCAACCAATCTCAACACAAGAAAGGTGCACCCACCCTAGGATTTTGCACAAATAACCTCTCAACAATGCTAAAAGATGATAACCAAACAATAGCTCACCTCAAAAGGATGAATTTTACAATGGCAGCATGAAATTCAATCCCTAAAGATAATATCAGTAAGTGATATAAAGCTGAAAGATGATTCTTGTTGAAATCAAGAAGTTTCCTCGATAACTGATGTTTTTCAAGATCAAAAGCTTAAGGAATTTGCTCTGCTTTTAATAGCCAAATTTTTCTAATTTTTAAAGACTAAAAAATGAGTATATATATAGTATATAAATAAGGTTTTATGAAATAGCTGTTAAACTAGCCATTAGATACTAAATTTCAAAATTCCTGATTGCCTGACGCACTGTACACCCCTAGATTAGGAACAGTCCTAAGCTGAGAATGCCACGTCATTCCGTTCCAAAATAAACAACTATCTATTTCAAAAGTAAACTTTAACAAACCCTCACCATTTTAATAATTATTCAAAATAGAAATACAGCGGAAGTCTTTCTAAACCATTCCAAATAAACTAAAATCACAAAGAAACTTCAATAATTTAAAAACACTCAGAAGTATTTATCTTATTTCATAAATAAATTTGAAAACCTATTCTCGGGTATCAAAGCTCGCCCACAAGCGATCTCCTCGCCCCATCTGGTTACATATCATCTGCAAGGAAAACATAAGCAACAGGAATGAGCTAAAAAGCCCAGTAAGTAACCCTCATGCATGAATGCATGAACATGTCCTACATATGAAGATTCAAGTTCCCCCTTTTCAATGAAAAAAAACCTTCCAAAAACATTCCCTTTTCAAAACTCATTACAAACATTCTCTTCAAAATTCAYTTACAATAAAACTTTCCATTTCCTTTCATTCGTTCACGAGCTCACTAGAGTGTAAAGCCTAGCCACATAGCTATGCAGTGGGCCATAGTTATTTGGAACCCGATTCCATTCTTATCGGTAGAACCGCAAAGCGGTCAACATTCAAAAAAAAGGTTTTCATTCACATTTTCACCTCCAAGGAGGTGAACATTCCATTCTTACCTACCCTCCAAGAGGGTAGGGTCGGATGCGCCGGTCCCCCACGCCCCATTTCCCACTCACATCTTTTGTGGCTAGTATTACACTCCTTTCTTAAAACTTTAACATTTCCAAAACTTTAACCTTTTCCGTCAAAATCCCATTTTCTAACCGTTCACTTCCTAAATGCGTGAACGGCACATGCCAAATGAGATGTAAACTTCTAACTACATGCTCATGACATGACACGCATACGATTTATATAAGATAACGTTCAATAAATAATACATGATATGAAATCACAACAGCATTCTTTAACATAGAGTACTACTAAATACGAACAATTCAACTTTTGTCACAATTCCACACATCAACATAAAAATTCCACACAACACATATTCCAACAATTAAGAGTATTCATTCCACATATCAATTATAAAAATTCCACACAAAACACATATTCCAACAGTTAAAAATATCAAATTCATCATTTATTAAGGATATGAATGAGATGATCACTTACCCGAAGGCCTATACGGAAAAATGGCTTCTTACCTTATGTCGGAAATAAACTCCCTCCAACCGACTTCAAACGTATGCCTCGAAATAACCTTCAATTCCGCTAATATCGAAACGTTGAACGCCGTAATGATTCCCGAACGGCATGTCAAAGAGATGCTGCAAAAATGGTTCGGCGCGCGTCTGGGCGTCACGTGCGCTTGAGCGTTTGCACGGGACGTCGAGGTCGTGCGCTGCGGCGTCGGGCATCGCGCACTGAAGCCTGGACGTCGCGCCCTGGCGCGCGCGGCCTGGCGCATCGCGCACTGCACGCGGGTGCGCGAGTGCCTGCGTTTGCTGAGCACAGGCGTCTGCTGGGCGCCTGCGTGTTGTTGAACACGTTTGGGGCCGCGGCGGTCGCTTGCTGCGCGCCGATTCTGCACTGGGCAAACGTGTGCCTCGGCCGCGCTGTCTCCGCCGGTCAGCAACGGTAGCGCGCAACGTGACTGCCGACGCGGCAGTAGAACAAGGAGGCGAACCGGGCAGCGAAAGCCGGTGCGGTCCAAACAGAATCTAGAGGTGCGGCCAACAAGCAGAGGAGAGGAAGACGACGATGCAGCTCGGGCTAACGTTTCAGAGTGTCGCCGAGCAGCAAGGAAGACGGCGGAACGGTGAGGCCTCTGCCAGAAGCGAAACAAGGGAAGGCCACGCACGGCAGTGTCGCGTCTGGCTATAGGGGAGGATGGCCAGTGGCAGCGGCGGAAGGCAAGGAAGAAGGAGATTGAACGATTCCTGTCAAAACAAGCGCGAGGCAGACGGGGGCGCGACGCTTAAGGAGGCGCAGGAAGGGAGAATAACGGAGGATTGAACTGTATCTTCAACTAGCAACAGAGAGTGCGAGCAGTGCGGCGCGGCAAGCGGCTGGAAGGAAGAGCGAAGCAGAAGGAAGAAGAAGAAAGAAGGAGGGGCAGCCGAGACCGTTTACTGTTTCTCTTCTTCCCTTTTTTTTTTTTTCAAATTTATTTATTTATTTTATTTTATTTTATTTTATTTCATTTGGGCCACAACTCAACCCGTTGGGCTTTCTTATCCAGATCTAACCGAAACCCGTAAATTACACACAACGGGCTTCCTTTCAATAAAAGTCCAATCTTCTGACTTAATAAATAAATAAGCTCATAAGCCGAGCCCTTAGCCCACGATTACACGTCCAACCTAGTTGACATACAAATTTTACGTAAAATCTAACAAATTTAATAAAAGAAAATTCGGGGTGTTACACGCACCCTTGCGTCCTGGGTACTGTCCGTGGTTCTGTCCTAGGAATTTTTCAACCCTATAGACACCTACAGATGTGTGTGCATATAGTCGATGGTACTGTCCCTGGCTGAGGATTGAGTTAAGGACACTTAAATCTCTCGTGGCTTGCATCCTTGGCCATTAAAATAATAAAAATGATTCTTTGACGTACAAAATGCAATGGTATATAAGGCTAGTAAATATCAAAACTCATTCATGATGTGAAAGAGATTTGCAAAGAGTTTTGAAAATGTTTTTATGAGCTTTATAACCTTAGAACAAATTCTCAAATGGATTAGTCACAATTATGAAATTAAGTATCAAATCTTAAATAAAGTGTGACTAAATTGAAGTCTTCAAGTCTTAAAAAGTTTGTTGAACCTTCAAAGTGCAAATGACTTGATGATCTTTAACTTCTTCTTGTGAATGGTTATGAAATGAAGTCCAATATGATGTTTAACTTCCTAACTAAATGCGGAACTTCACAAAAAGTTGTTAGTAGCATTCAATATTTTGTTATTGTCAAAATAGGAGATGATTGCAATTAGGCACTCAACCAACAACAACATTACAAACTAGGGTTTAGGGTTAAAGAAAGTTGAAATTATACCTCTTATACACTCCAAAAAATTCTCTTACAATCATTTTGCCTTGGATTCATGTGGACGGACTAGAAAATCTATCTATTGTGGATTTGTTGGATCGCTTCTCAGTTTAACATCCATGTCAGAGTTGGAGAATACAAAAAAAGGTAAACCTTTTGTTATTTTTCATCTTATTGTATTAATCATAAAATTGGCCAGATGATACACACTTTTTATGTATTTTATATTTATTTCGCTAGGTATGCCTGTTACTTACAATCTTCACCTTTTTCGATGTAAGTATTGCTATTTTGGCTTGATGCTGCCACACTCATAGATAATTGTAGTAAGGCTTCTTTCCTTTCCATAACTCATATGGAGTCTTTTTTTCTTTCTCTTGGGGAACCTTATTTAAAAGGCAATTAGCTGACAATACAGCTTCACCCCACATGTTATGGCAACCGCAGAACTTAATAGCATTGCATTCATCATTTCTTTTAAGGTGTGATTTTTTCGTTCTGCAAACTCATTTTTCGTTTTTTTTTTTTTTGGTGAGTAAGGTACTGTAGTTTCGGGTCTAATTCCATGTTTTGCACACAACTTGGCAAATGGTTATTCATTTTCACCTCCTTGATTACTTATCAACACCTTAATATTTTTATTGAGTTGATTCTCAACTTTATTTTTATAGAGAACAAATATCTCTATTACTTCATCAATCTTTACTTTTAAGAAGATACACATAACAATATTTTATACTATCATCAACAAAAGTAATGAAGTACTTATTGACACCCCTTGTCAGTATAGATTTTAAATCACATACATCAAAATGTATTAAATCAAGTGGTTTAGTGTTTCTTCCAATAGATTGAAATGATGATCTCGTCAATTTTTGCTTCAACACAAGTTTCATACTTATGTTTAGAATCAATATTGAATGTTGGTATACTATTCAGGTTAAGCAATCTACGCAAAGTATCATAATTAACATGTCCTAGTCTACCATGCCACAAGTTGGAAGACTCAAGCAAATAAGCAGAAGAGTTATTATTTTATTCGTATTAGGCTTAATCGTCATTACAGTGAGCATAAAAGCCCATCAGTTACATAACCCTTTCTAACAAACATCTCACTCTGGGATAAAATAACTTTATCTAACTCAAACACCATGTGAAAGTCGTGCTTGTTCTGYAGCGATCTAGACACCAAGTTCATGCGGATCTCTGGCACATAGAGTCCGTTGGTCATAGTCCATTCTTTTCCTTAAGTCATCTTCAAAATCACCTTTCCTTTGCAATATTAGCTGAATTTCCCATGTACAGCTTCTCATCATTGTCTGTTTCCTCAAGAATAGTGAACATCTCTTTGTTGGAGCAGAAATGACGGGTTACACAGTGTCAATCCACCATTCTTTCATGTTTGAATCCACCAAAATACTTCAAAAATGACTAATACAAAGCTCATTTCAATGTTATCCTGAGTGTTATTACCCACCAAATTTGCCTCATTTTTGTTGCTCGTCTTTGGCCATTTGCACTCCTAGGACTTGTGACCAAATTTGTCATAATCGAAGCATTTCCTAGAGAACTTCTTGTTTGAGACTCCTTTTGTGTAATACCCGGAATTTTTCCTTTATTAATTTTTGTTTTTTTTTTTTGTTTGATCTTGTGAAATTGTGTGCCAACTAGAGTTAGAAATTTTCTATGTGATTATTATTTTGAATTGCACGTTTAATAAATACGAAAATATTGTATTTATCGAATTAGAGTCCTTGGTTGATTAAAGGCTCGACTTGTGGGTCTATTCATTTCTCAGTCGGAAGTTAGACTTTTATCGAAAGAAAGCTCGTTGTATTTAATTTAAGGATTTGGGTTAGTTATAGATGGAAAAGCCCAAAGGGTTTGGGTTACGGCCCAAAATATAAAAAATAAAAAAATGAAAAAGAGAGAGAATATTAAAAAAAAGAAGAAAAGAAAAACCTAAAAAACACTTTTCTTCTTCCTCCCTAAAACCCTAACCCACCCTAGCCGCCGCCGTTTCCGTTTCTCCCGCTGTCTACCCAATGCCTCACTGACCATCGCGGTCCTCCCTTTTCCTTCTCTCTAGCAGCCGCTGCGTTTCTTCTTCTCTCTTCTTCCTCCTACACGACGAAGCTTCGCCGTCGGAATTCCAAAGTTGTCGTGCGGATCTGGATCTTTCCTCGCAGCTCGATTTGGACATCGGACCTACGCTTCGCCTGCATAAGGGCCTGCTGCCCAAAAATGAAGCTTGCTGGTCCTGTTGCTGCCTGGCAAAAGCTCCACGATGTCGTCTGTGTGTGTCGCTTAGCAGCTCGCAAATGTTCGGCCAGGAGGATCCACGCACCCGGCTGGAGATCGTCCAGATCTGGACCAGTCTCGCCGATCTGCCATCGATTCCCTCTGCCTACCGTGCTGTTGTTGCCCACTGTCRAGCTCGTTGGAGCTGCGAAATCACTGCCGCACCGCTGCTAGCGTCACTTGCCGGCTGTCCGGCTGTCGCATTGCGCAAATTTGCCTTCATCTTCTTCTTCTTCTTCTCTGCTCGATCGGAGTTGCTATAGCAGTGCCAAGTTCTGATCTGTGCATCAGAATCGCGATTGCTTGAGGAAGCCTTGCCCCGCACCGCTCACTATTTGGCTGTCACATCTGCTCTCGGTCTTTGCTGCTGGGCTGTTGTTGCCGGTGGCCGACTATTTTGGTCGATTAGCTGAGTTTCGACCAGGAACAAGGAGCAGCAATAGGCGCCCAGTGCCCAATAGGTGCCCAGGTGCCGGACACCCAGACGTCTAATCACCCAGGTGACCAGGGCTGTTGCACGCTTGCTAGAGCGCACGCCCAAGAATCCAATACCACTTTCGCTACAGTTGGACTTTGTGAACTTAAAGGTGAAAACGTTATTATTTGATATTAGAATTTATGACCTGCATACAATTATGTCCTAAAGCGAATTGGTAGGAGAACATAGATTAAGTTTAATACCCGAACTAAGAAGTTTAAATTGTACCCTTAAAAAGACATGATAATTGGTAATGTGGGAACTAAGTATGGATTCATAATTGGTAAATGACATTCTTGGAATAAACACTGAATATTTAAGTTGGGACAGTCGTACTAAATGGACTTTCCTTCTGTAATCAAAATTAGGTCGTTTCAAGTGCCTTAACGTTAAGAACGGTCGAAGGATTTCACTCCGTGATTTAAATAAGAACCCTGTAATGTAAAGGACTCCGGTTAAGTAAATTCTCACATTTTATTAATGCATATGAATGGATGTATCTGAATTCCTTTAGGTGGATTAATGTGTTGTATATGAGATTCTATGCAAGTAAATCCCTATACAGCCTATCTTTTTCACTGTGTGTTATGTGGTGGCGGCATAGGATTGTGTTATGAAATGTGTTGATTGGTGGAATGTTTTCATGTGTTTCATATCTGGTACCATTATTATGTTGAATGGTATATTAATTACAGTTGTATGCATTTCACGTCATGGGCATGTAGTTATAGTGTTCTACATCATTCCTGGCATGAGTCATTCATACATTTAGAAAGTGAATGGTTTATGAAATGAAATTTTGAAAGAGAATGTATTTTATATATTGTAAAATGTTCAGGAAAATGCTAAGGTTTTTGCAAAGGAGTGTAAACCTAGCCATGAAAGATGTAAGTGGGAAATAGGGCATGGGGAACCGGCGCACCCGAACCAACCCTCTGGGAGGGTAGGGAAATGTAATGATTCGCCTCTTTGGAGGTGAAGAGATGAAAGGATAAGTAAAGGAATGTTAACCGCTTTGCGGTTCTACCGTTAGAAATATAATCGGGCTCCAAAGAACAGATGGCCCACTGGAGAGCTTAATGGCTAGGCATTACACTCAATGAGCTCACAAATATAATGAAATGAAAAGTTTTTACAAGTTATACATTTTGAAAGGAAGGATTTTATAAAAAGGTTATGAAATAGAAATATTTAGAAAGTTTTCATTGAAAAGGTGAAGTTTTAAAATTCATGAAATGTAGGGCATATTCATGCATTCATGCATGAGATCTGCTTACTGAGCTTTTTGGCTCATTCCATTTCTCTCATTTTGCATTTCAGGTGATGTGTGGTCAGATGGTGCAAGGAGGTCGCTTGTGGGCAAACCATGATACCCTGAAGTATATTCTAAATAAATTTTATTGAATAAGATAGATAGTTAATTGTCTAGAATGATTTTTAGATATCATTAGGATATTTCTTATTTGGTTTAGCTGATTGTATCTTAAATTCTTTTGGGTTCTTCAAATTTCAGTTTGAATCATTGTTGGGTTGGTAAAAGATTTGTTGGAGCACATTACTCTTTACGTTGGATGTTTATTTGGGTTGGAGTGTATGTTGTTAATGGGTGTTTGAAAATATTGAGAACTTTTGAATATATGCAGGGGTTAGTTATTGAAATTATAGAGGAAACTCTGTCAAATTTTTATAAAATCTTTGACCAGAATTAAGACTTCTTTTATTTCTACAGTGGTTGATTGTTTTATGAGTAATGTAATGTAATACTCTCAGTTTAGGATAGTTCCTAATCGGGAGGGGTGTTACATTTTGGTCCGAAGTTCGACCCTTTAACAAACTTGTTTTTCCTTCCTTTCAAGCGTTAGCCATGTTCAATAACAATAGCCTCAGCCATGGTCGGATTGAACTCATTCTTTTCATATCCTCTATTGTTTTCCTCAATACGAAGCCTAACAACAAGATCTTCATTGTTCATTTCCTTTTGTTTGTACTTTTGGTAGTTTTTGAAATCTTTCCATGCTAGAGGTAGCTTTTCAATGATAGCCATCACTTGGAAAGTTTCATTCAAAGCCATCCCCTCGGTATGAATTTCATGCAAGATAACCTAAAGATCTTGTACGTGACCGTGCACGGTTTTGAGTCCATCATTTTGTAGTCCAAGAAGCGAACAACAATAAATTTCTTTGCCCATCGATTAAAGATTTTTTATGTTCAACCAAATAATTAACACATTATGTCTAGATTGGCTCGGTCGTATATATCAAGTCTAGATTTGCTTTCCTTTTCCTCATGCTTTTGTGAGGGAAAGCATTTCCTATTTTCCTTGTTTTCCTAAGAAATCTCCTCACTAAAATCCTTAACCAACAGGGCTTAAATAAAAAAAAAGTTCATTTATTTATATTTGAAAAAAGAGTGTCAGAACCAAAATTTTATAATTTGAATCAGAACTAAACAATGCATTTTAACTTCGTTTTGGTGCAAATAATAAATATGATTCAAAGCTTTACACTGGCATACATTATCATCAACTACAAGAATCCATGGTGACGGTGAGGCAAGGAATGAAGGAATCGTTTAATTGTCGTCTCGGTAAGGTTGTGTAGAACCTGGGCAAGAAAGGTAGCACGAAGTCGAATTAATGAAGGCAGTACCTTTTATAACATTATTCTCAAGCAAAGACCCCTAAGAGAATCAATGGCATTCTCAGTTTTTCTATATATTGCTAAAGTGAAGCGCTGAATATTCAAAAATCCATTTCATGATAGCCTAATCATCTTCCTCAAGAAAGGCACCAACGGTAAACGGTCACCGGAACAGAAAATCATCAAATATTATTCAAGTATTCTTGGTTTGACCCACAAAAACGAAAAAGGAAAAACTAGAGAGTTCACTTCCGCTGCTAAAAATCAGAGAGGTGATAGCCGGAGGAGACCAGAAATGGGAGCGGGAAAGGTGATAATCATGGAAATCCTAATAGCTTTTATCGGAATTGCTTTAGTCGGTGGGGCTTCAACTGATCAGCAGCAGCAAGGATGGTGGAAGCTGAGGTCCACGGTAGCTAGTTCTTCAAAGGGCAAACCTGTTGCTTCTTCTATCGTTCTTCCTCTTTATGGAAATGTGTATCCCGATGGGTATCTAATCTCTTTCTTTTTTCTTTTTTGGATGAATGAAAAGGGTACACAGTATCTTGCGGTCACGATATGAAATTTTTGTCTCGGATTATATGCTAATAGACTTCCAAATTAGATAACCTCCGTATCTGAATGCTTTAGGTCACCCAAATTGTAGCTTCAAACTGCAGTAAATGGCTTGGGAATGGGAGGGAAAATTAGAGTGCTTAACTTGATTTTGTATGGAAGGCAGAAATTTCTAATATTCGCCCAGAAGAACTTCTTGAGGAAGACCAGAAGATTAAATTATTTAAAACCTGCAAATTTGCCCTTCCCATCCTGGAAAAAAGCACACTGTACTTTTCTGTAGTTACTCGTAAAGGTTGAAATTAAGAATAAAAAGTGCAATCCTTTTAGAGTAAAAGCTTTATATACAAAGCAAAGGGTAACTACATTTTTTATTTGATAGGCAGAGGAATTTTATGTTACTTAGACCATATCATCTCTCTTATTTCTGTACCTATTGGGAGAATGTATTGAACTGTTCTCCATTTTCTTATTCCTAGTTTTCATTTCATAAGCTAATGGACATTTCCACTGATTGAATATCATGTGCAGATTTTACTTTGCTCAAGTTAACTTAGGACAGCCTCCAAAGCCCTACTTTCTTGATCCTGACACAGGCAGTGACCTCACTTGGCTTCAATGTGATGCTCCTTGTGTGCACTGTACAAGGGTATATACTCCTGCCATCTTTAGGCCAACTCATTGATATTTGCATTTAACTTAAAATTTTCTGCAACAGTCATCTTGCTTAGACAGGTGGAAAATGTTCTGGAACAACCTAACTGTTATCCTTTAACATTCTTTTGCTGATCCATGTTCTAGTTAGCATCATTCTGAGTGTTTCTAGTTAGGGTACGAAAGGGAGAAACTTGAGATGAATTGAAATCAAACAAAAAAGAGAAGGAGCAATATTTTGATAGGATAATATCAGCCGATACCTTATATGAAAAGAGAGATATAGCTACATAAGTCTGTCTTCGTTCGTATTCGTTTATATATGTAACCTCCTACCAATAGTACATTAGGAGATCTTTATAATGTGAATAGTACAACTTACCATATAGAAAGCTTTACAGAACTTTGGACTTCTCCTCAAACTTCTAAATCAAAACTCTTGAAGTCTAACCATCAAAGAATTCGGAGCTGGTCATAGTTAATTCTTATTGTTCCAGAAGACGCGTAAAATTTAAGAAATATATTGGACCTCTAGGTCTCCATTTTCCAGTTGCTTAGACGGTGCATAATTTGGACATCATAGAGAAAGTTATGATTGTCTTCCTAAATCTGTTTTTTTTTTTGTTGAAAATACTGATTTAAACAAAATGAGAAAGTTATGATTGTCTTCCTAAATCTGTTTTTTTGTTGAAAATACTGATTTAAACAAAATGTGAACCACATTAGTTTCCAGCAGGTATTTACAAAAGTTCTTCATATGTATGTTTACATCAATAACTAGGTTCCATCTATCTTGAACTGCTCTTTCTAACTCGAACTTCTTCTAATCTTGTAGGCACCTCATCCTCTTTATCGACCCACAAATGATCTTGTCGTTTGTAGGGATCCCCTTTGCGCATCCTTGCACTCAGGTGACTACAAATGTGACAACCCAGAACAATGTGATTATGAGGTTGAGTATGCGGATGGAGGTTCATCCCTAGGTGTCCTAGTCAATGATGTCTTCCTTCTCAATCGTACTGACGGTGATCGGCTTCGCCCCCGGCTGGCCTTTGGGTGAGTTGATTTCTATATGCTTGACATATATGCTTAAAACAGGGTGCCTATGCTTGCGGAGCCTACTTTATTTGGCATCATCCTCCCTAATTAATCTATGATTTTGGCAATTATTCTTCTTCTGAGCTCTATCTTATAATGGCTGGAGGCCAACTGGTTTCTTGATCATCTTTGCAGTTGTTTAGATAAGGGTCCTGGTCTTCTGGTGGCCTTAACCCTATGCTTTTAGAAAATGTGGAACTCAGTGAACACATAAAATGCCAAAGAAACCAAAAAAAACAACCAAAAAGAAGAACAAAAAATGGCCTGTTTTTTATTTCTCTTCTTAATTCTGCCAGCATGTAGGGCTATAAAGTAGAGGATTCAATAATAAGGGTGATGCCATATGTTATTTGTTTCTCTACCTCCACCGAAATAAAATATATGGAGATGTGAAGTGCTAAGATAATCTCAAAAGCAAAGACTGTTTTACTTGGATTGTTCAGTACTTCACTCACTTTTTCCATTATTCTTCTAATTGGAAGATGCTTACAAAGTCTAAATGAGGTTATAGAATTTATTTAGGTAGTTAAATAGTCTCAACGTGCCATGTCCAATTTCAGGTTTCCCCACCAATTCTAAAGTCTGGAGCAAGTATAAATCCAATGTGCAGATGCTGATTATAGGAAAGGTGGATAAAGGAAAAAATTTAAACCTCACAAAAAAAATATTGAGAAAGATTCGGATGATACCTTTCTTTTTCTTTCTTTGTCAAAATTTATATATACTAGATATCAATATATTCTTCTCTGAAATGGCACTTAAATCACTCTAAGCTTGTGTATATCTTTTGCTAGGTGTGGTTATGATCAGATACCTGGTGCATCACATCATCCCTTAGATGGAGTACTTGGCCTTGGGAAGGGAAAATCCAGCATTGTGACACAGCTTCATAATCAGGGACTTGTTCGGAATGTAGTTGGCCACTGTTTAAGTGGCAGAGGTGGAGGATATCTTTTTTTTGGGGACGATRTTTATGATACTTCACCTGTGGTTTGGACGCCAATGTCAACTGACTACACGTAATGCATATTATCCAATTTGACCTGCCTATTATTTCTTTCTCCCCATCTCAATAACAAACATGCAGAGAAATAATGCACACACCAAAGCACTGTCAATCTTGGTTCTGTTACCTTCCAGAAGGTATAGACATTTCTCAAGTAATAATTTGTGACAGAAAGCACTACTCAGCTGGATCTGCGGAACTTATTTTTGGTGGAAAAAGTGTGGGACTTAAGAATCTTCTCGTTGTCTTTGACAGCGGGAGTTCCTACAGTTACCTGAATTCTCAGGCATATCTAGGATTACTTTCTTTGGTATGGAATACCTCACTTCTTTTCCTCTAGAAGCTTCAAATTTGCACTTAGTCTGAATATTTTTGCTTCTTAAAAGTTTGGGTCACTTTATATAGAATAATATTAATAGATCAGTTGATGAAAAATTTAAGAATAACACAGGAATCTGCATGGAGGGCGTTTTTCTGTCAATCTTTCRGCTTTAATTTACTGTTCATTGAGTCCTCATATGGAGTAAAAGTTGTATAGGTGAAAAAAGAATTAAATGGGAAGCAATTGAGAGAAGCCATAGATGACCATACTCTCCCCGTCTGCTGGAAAGGAAGGAAGCCATTCAGAAGTGTAAACGACGTAAGGAAGTACTTCAAGCCTCTAGGCTTGAGGTTTCCCAGTGGTTGGAGATCTAAAACTCAATTTGAAATACCCCAAGAAGGATATCTTATAATCTCAGTAAGAGAATTACTACATTTTTCATCTTTTGCCCAGTGTTTTGAGCAATGTATGTGAATAGATACTGACAATTGCTTTTTGCCCAGTCAAGAGGCAGTGTCTGCCTGGGAATACTGAATGGTACAGAGATAGGGCTGCAGTATAACATCATTGGAGGTAAGCATAAGAACAGCAGTGTGGAAGTAAATGTGAAAATGCCATATCCAGTATATGTGATGGACCTTTTTCTTGTAGATATATCTATGCAAGACAAAATGGTGATTTAYGACAATGAGAAGAGAGCAATTGGTTGGACGCCTGCAAATTGTGATCGGACACCTAAATCCAATACTTTTATCTTGTAATCGTCTCTGTATATCTGCCTATCCATTACTTCTTTCTCCGTTTTCATATTGTGTTGATTCTTATGCACAAGGCTCGTTTCATTTGGCTTGTAAAAGTTGATAGTTAGATGTAATAAGATGATAGTAGTTAATTACTAGTATCCATTTTCATAGATATATAACTAAGGCTTATTGTGACTCAACTTGGTCTTTTTCACACAGAACTAAAAGAAATTTCGAGATGAAAATTGCAAGAAAATTTACGAAATTTACATATAGGGATATGAGAGACAAGAGTTTCGGAGCGGGCCTAATTTAATCTAATTCGGTCTTTATTTGGGCCCTGAACCCATCAAACTAGCACGGATTCAAATCGCAGCAAATCAAAGGGCAATCAGCATCGATTTTTTTTTTTTTACCAGATTAGCACAAGAATGTTGATCGATATTTTTATATTCCGCTTTGACAGATATACGTAAAATGATTATAAAATGATTTTAATGCATATAAGAATTTTTATAATTTAATAAAATGATTTTTTCAAGAAAATATCTTAAAAAATTAAATATTTTCTTGTAAATATCATCATCCTATTGGTACATATAAATAAAATATTGACTCTATCCATCAAATGTATATGTAAGATGTTTGAATTTACCTACATTCACTACAAGTGAATATGTTTGTTCCTAATCATCAATACATTTATTTTTGCCAAAAACTGTGTTACTAATTATGTTTATATCGCATGACATCATTATTTTCGTTTCGTTCAGTTAGAATCTAATGGTTTAATGTACATATTTTGGTGTTCGTACGATAAGTCCAACAACTTCACATTTCGAAAACGAGCTATTGTGCTCACAATGGGTTACATTGTCTTTCACACTATCTTTCTTTCTTTCTTTTTTTTCTTTTTTTTTTTTGGGTGCAGAGAGAATTTTTTGCCAATTGTGCTATCCCTAAATGCCTGTCCAGATATATCTGAGGTAGTAATTGTTTAGAAAATATAATTTTGTAGTAGGATATATCTCTTTGCGTATTGCGGTATATCCTATGATGGACTCTTACACATCTTAGAAAAGAGAATTTGTTTGTAGAATAGTCATTCGTGCAACTTGTCTAAAATTGTTGACGTAAATGACAATTTTCCTTGCTAGAGATCAAGTAAGTCTTACTTGATTATTTTGATCATATTCATCTCTTGACCATGCTTGGTTGCATCCAAGCTTGTTTGTTAAATCATTCATCTACATGGTCATTTTCTTGACTTACTGAAAGAAGTTACAGCAACAAGGCCGGCTAATCGTGTCAGCCATCAACATCAAAGGAATATACAACATCTTACAATAGTTATAAGATTGAAATAGAATGGAGTAATTTCATTTGATGATTCTTGTATAAGAACCTTTTACTTGGATTGATTAGTGAATTTGTCTTGACATATGAACGTGGCCTCATAGATGTAGGCATGTTAAGTTGAACCATGTTAATTCTTATGTCGTTTATTTATTGCTAATTTATATTTTTTATCTTTGGGTAAATGATTAAAGAAACTGAATTTAATAAATAAGTGGTATCGTATTGCTGTCTATTACCTTGAAGAACTTGAATCACTTCATCAATTATCTTTTGACCATATTTCTCAATATGGTCATTTTGATATTATAATGCCCTTCCTTCTCGAGAATTTTTTATCTTTAAAATCAAAAGTTTCGTTATGTTTCTAATATGCTTTAGAATTACGAGACGGGTCATGATGCTCTATTGTGTTTGACAATCAGTATATGTACATTTTTTTCTTAAATGAATAATAATTTTTGTTGAATTAGTAAAAACATCGAGACACACCTCATTTGTTGTTTTCTACAAATGAATAATTTTTAAAATGTTCAATTTACTAACTCGCAGCCAAAGAAATTAATTTATAATAATCAATTGCTTCAATACGTATCGATGCTACTATATATAAAATAACACATCCAAAGCAGATATAAAAAATTTTATTCTTATTAATAATGATCTAACAATTACCTCTGATCATTATTCAACTGAAGTATTTTGTTTATGAATATAATCGTGTTCAGAAAATATTATTATTTACAACAAACATGATTTTTTTTTTTTTTTTAAACATCGTTATCAAGAATCAAATTAACTTTGATTTAAAAAAAATCAGATTAAACAAATGACGGTATATTCCTAAGATATAATAGTTTCATACACTAGAGCTTTGTCCACTACCCCTTTAACCGGGGTATGCAAAAGCCATCGAATTGGACTTCCTCCTACCTACTTTTACTTTAGTTCTAAAAAGAATTTGCCATTTTTACTTCCCTTCCTTTCTTGCTCGTCTTGAGCCAATGAGGAAGGCAATGGAGTATCCATCCAATTTCTTGATATACACAACCATAAGTTCGCCGGTCCAGCAGATTTGGCCGACTGTGGAGCATCGTTTAGTAGGGCTTCTGCATGTACATGAAGATATCTTGCAATGGAGAGAAATGTTCATTGTACTGCATTCGTGACCCAAAGGGATCCTCTTGGAACCCATCCATGTAATTCATCTGATAATCAAGAGCTCTCTCTAGGTCACTCCATTTGGGCTCACTTTCAACCTCCTTTTCGCATTGGAAATCAGGAGATAAAACTTGCTCTGACCCACTTGAATCTGTGTTTAACCTTGGCACTGACTCCGATGTGTCTAAATGCAAATACTCATTCTTCGTTTGTTGGATCATTTGCTGCATTGCATCGATTCGTGGCTTTTCTTCTTCAAATTCAGGAGAACTAATAGCCTTTTGATCCATATTGTAATACTTTTCAAGAGAACCTTTTTTGTTGTATATCCGGCACAGTACCCAATCGTCAAGCTGCAATAGTACCAAAATCATCTTAGTATAAATTCAAAATTACTATTGAATCTTAAATATAAAAAGAGGAAAGAAAAAACAGAATTACATACCCTCAAGTTGTTCTTCTTGCCAACCGACCTGTCCACATTAGCTAGACGGTACTCGTGCATTATCCAATTGGTTTTGATTCCTTTGGGGGCTTTTCCGGCATAGAACACTAGCGCCTTCTTTATGCCCTGTGGCTTTGGCTTACCGATTGGCTTATCCGCTCCTGTGGCTTTCCAATATCCGGTCCCAGCTGCCCGGTTCGGTCGTGAACCGTTCGGATACTTCCTATCTCTTGGAGAAAAAAAGTACCACTCCTTTTCACCATACAAAGCCATTCCTGGACACAAAGTAAGTATGGCCGGAGCTAAGGTCAGATGAGAATTTAGGGAAAACTGGAATTTTGATCAAATAAGAACACAAATTACCAGGAAGCTCCCATGGATCAAACTTGTAGAGATCAATTTCAGCTATAATTGGAACTACAATTGGCTGAGCAGCGCACTTGCGGCACAAGTAATGTATGACGAGCTCATCATCAGTTGGGTGGAATCTAAATCCCGGTGGTAAGTCCAACTTCTGATCACCCCCGTCCGGCGACTCCCTATAACCTCTATAATCCATCCCTACTTGGGTTCCTTTTCTTCTTTTGTAAGAGGTAGTAAGTTGTAAAGCTTATTCTTCGATCTTCCTATGCCGAGCGGATCTGCTCACACTGGAATGGTAAAAACAACTAGGCGAGAAGATATTTATATGAGGTGATGAATCAGCTATTCCAACACGTGGTTGATTGCAATGGTCGTATCTGGGGATGGAGCATACCTTTTGGAGAGCAAGTAGCCGAGAGAGAGACCGGAGAGAAAGCGTGGTGCTTGTTGGTTGACCGCAGCCGGAGAAAAGCAGAGAAACGGTCTAATCATTGGACGCCACGTATGCGAATCGCGCCCCACGTGTGGGTGATTTTGTCACTGCATTCGTCACTTATTTGAATTCATGTGAGGAGCAGTCGGCTGTGATACGATCAACGGTTGACTGGTGTGGGTTCGTATCGGCGTCTTCACCAAGTAAATCTAGTGCTACTCATAATTAAACATCAGCAAATGACATTGGATCGCCTTCTACGCAGAAAGGAGAGATTAGTCTTTTCCCTTGAGATACTCACGTTCTCATCGGTCCAATCTTTTAATGGTGGATTTGATTGACAGGTCAGCATTATTTTTTCTTTTTTTCTTTTTTTCTTTATGATTCTGGGATTGCAGCATTTACGGTATTTTAATTTTCAATAAAATTGATTATTAATATTATATATTTCAAATAATTCACATGTTAGATATATCAAAGATCATTTCAAAATTAAATTTGGACCGACATCTTCAGTTGCTGTGGTCACCACCTTCATTTCWATGAAGCTTGATTACGTAGCAATGCTGACCTCAGCAAGGGTCAATGGCTTGCATTTAAAATGAGACTTGGGGATACCTTCGATAATATAATACATCAGAATAGTTTTCTTTAATTGTTCAAAATAAAATGAACAACGATTCATTTTCTAACAATAAAATAGAATGAAATTTAGCTTCATTTTTTTCCCCTTTTTTGTGGCTAGCAGCGACAGAGGTAGGAGGAAAATAAATATATACATTGATGGAGTAACATGTTTTTTTTTTCTTTTAAAATGAAAGGGCACCTAGTTCGTGCTTTAAAAGTTAGAGGTATTTAAGGTAAGAGAGGAAAAGCTTTATGGACAGAAACCTATTAAAATAATTTGATGCGTGTGGAGCTTGCAGCTGGTGGGGAATCCTAGGAGTACGTGACTCATTAGCCAACAGTCTTCCATGAAGTTTCTTTCAATTTGCAAACAAGAAGGCGACAGTGACAGATCCTTAGATCATTCAGAAGCCTTTCCCGTCTTTGGGTTTTACTACTTTAAATCATCATCGAGGTCAAGTCCCTTTAAGTCAAAGGTTGACTCTCGCCTCTCACATTATGCTCTTTTCCTATTGGACAAGTTTAGTAAATGCCAATTTTTCATAAAATGATTTAAGGCCACTTTAGTGAACGGTCTTTCCAAATGGACCGTAATACTCCGAAATTTTATTTTTATAAATTTTATTTCATCTTGTGAATTTACGTTCCAACTAAGGTTGAAAATTTACTATATTGTTAATATTTTAATTGTACGCCTAATAAGTACGAAATTATCATGTTTGTTGAATTAAGGTTCTCGGTTAGTTAGAGATTCGACTTATTAGGCTTATTCATTTTCATTTGAAAAATTAGGATTTTAACTAAAGGAAAAACCCGTAGAATTTAATTTAATGGACTGAATTAGTTATGGAATGAGAAGGTCCGAGAGACTTGGATTAGGGCCCAAGTTTAAAAAAAAAAAAGGCAGGAAAGGAGAGAAAAAAAAAAGAAAAGGGGAGGAGAAAACCCTAAACCTTCTTCTTCCTCCCCAAACCCTAACCAACCCTAAGCCGCCGCCGCTGCCGCCCTCATCGCAGCTGCTTCCTCCCCTGTCACTGCATCATCGCCATACGGCGCCGTTGTTTCGCCTCTGCCTAGAATAACCTACGGCAATTAGGGATCATTACTGGAGCCGCAACCAGATTTGCGGGTCTGAGTTGCCAGCTATCAGGTTCTCTCTGTGGGTCGTCGCAACCAGAGATCAGCACATCATCTGCCTAAAGACTCGATCCCGAGTGGAGCTCCTCTCTCTGCTCGTCAATCTCCAAGCTTGCCGGTCATCGCTCTGCCTAGATCCGCAACAAACCATCAGATCCAACTGCTTGGAGGACTCTGCTCCGCGACACAGCCAGGCTTAGACTGCCGCTGCTCGTTGATCGCTACGGTGGACTTCCCTGCTGCCCAGATCTTCTCCATTGCGGTTCGTGCCATCGCCGCTTCCTTACTCGTTTGGTACGTGCATGTGCCATCGCCATCGTCCACGTGATCGCAACCGGAGTTTGCCATAGCTGCTTTGGACGAAGTGGTTCGCCAGCCGTAGCGGCCATTTTCTTCTCTCGACCAGATCTCCTCTATTCACCAGTTGCAACCTTTCGATTATTATCCAGAGAAGCYTGATAAGTTTAGTAGCAGCACAGAGGTTGAGTCCTTAGCTTGCTGATAATGGTTTCTTCATCTCGCCAGCCAGATCTTAAGATTTTYGGCGACCAATTGTCGGAACAGATTTGCTGGAAATTGATTTTAAATGGATTCTGCAAATTTGTCCCAAAAAACCACCATGCACCCAGCATAGCAACCAGGCGCCAAGCGCCCAGCACAACAATCGGCACCTAGACGCCCAGATGCCCAGATGCCCAGAACCCCAAGCCCCCAGTCGCCCAAGCGACCAGGCCCCGTGCGTGACCAAGGTTATTGCGCACGCATGCCTGGGGCACAACCCCATTTCCACGACACTTGGATGTTGTGGACTTAAAGGTGAAACATTACTATTGGGTATTGAAATTTATGACCTATGTAATTATGTTCTAGAGTGAATTGGTGGGAGAACATAGATTAGAGTTAATACCCGATCTAAGGAGTTTAAGTTGTACCTTTAAAAAACGTGATAATTGGTAATGTGAGAATTAAGTATGTATTAAAAATTGGCAAATGACATTCTTGGAATAAACACTGAATATCTAAGTTGGAACAATCGTATTAAATGGACTTTCCCTCTATAATCACAATTAGTTCGTTTCCGAGCGCATTGACGTTGGGATGGTTGAGGGATTCTACTTTCGCAATTTAAATAAGAACATTTAACGTAAAGGACTCTAAGTAAGTAAATTCTCTCCTTTCATTAATGCATATGAATTGATGTATCTAAATTCCTTTAGGTAGATTAATATGTTGTGTATGAGATTCTATGCAAGTACCCCATACCCGCTTATCTCTTTTGTTGTGTGTTATATAGTGGCGGTATAGAATTATGTTATGAAATATATTGATTGTGTGGAATGTTTTCACGTGTTTTATATCTTGTACCGTTATTATGTAGAATGGTATGTTAAATACAGTTGTATGCATTTCATGTCATGGGCATATAGTTAGTGCTCTACATCATTCCTGGCATGAGCTATTCATACATTTAGAAAGTGAATGGTTTAGGAAATGAATTTTGAAAGGGAATGAATTTTATAAATATAACATGTTCAGAAAAATGTTAAGATTTTTGAAAATAAGTGTAAACCTAGCCATGAAAGATGTAAGTGAGAAATGGGGCGTGGAGGATCGGCGCACCCGACCCAACCCCCTTGGAGGGTAGGGAAATGTAATGTTCAACTCTTTGGAGGTGAAAAGATGAAAGGAAAATTAATATAATGTTAACCGCTTTCTACAGGTAAAAATGTAATCGGGTTCCAAAGAATAATGGCCCACTGCAGAGCTTAATGGCTAGGCATTATACTCAATGAGCTTACGACTGTAATGAAATGAAAGGTTTTACAAGTCATACATTTTGAAAGGAAAGATTTTATGAAAATGTTATAAAATGAAAATGTTTAGAAAGTTTTCATTGAAAAGGTGAAATTTTATAATTCATGACATGTAGGGCATTATTCATGCATTCATGTATGAGATTTGCTTACTGAGCTTTATAACTCATTCCATTTCTCTCATTTTGCATTTCAAGTAATGTGTAGCCAGATGATGCAAGAAGGTCGCTTGTGGGGAAGACATGATACCCCGTAACATTTTTTAAATAAATTTTACTGAATAAGATAGAATGATTTTTGCGTATTATTATTAAGATATTTTTATTAGTTTAGCCTATCGTGCTTTAAATTCTTTTAGTTTCTGCAAATTTTCATTTTGATAAATGTTAGGTTGGTAAGGGATTTGTTGAAAAATATTACTTATCGTATTGGATGTTTGTTGGGTTGGAATGTATGTTCTTTATGGGTGTTGAAAATGTTTGAGAACCTTTTTGAATGTATACAGGGAATAATTATTGAATTTACAGAGGAAACTCTGCTAAGATTTTTATAAATCTCTTTTCTATTTTAAATTTCAAGATTTTTATTCTTTCAAAATTTCGCAAATTAATGTCAGTAAGTAAATGGTGGCATTCCCGGGTTAGGATAAAGTTTCTTAATCTGGGCGTATTACATGGACAATTATGATTTTGTTAAAAACATCTTTTTTTTTTGGGAAATTATTAGCGAGTACAATGAATAGACTAAAATCACAACTTATACTCAAATATTTTTTAATATCATGCCCAAATAAACAACCACTAGAATGTAGCCACACTTGATTCAACCATGATTTTAACAACCATATATCATAATTTTTAAGCTCAGGATCATTTAATTATAAAGTTAAAAATTAAATTTAGAACATAAATAGATAAAGTGGCAATTAGACTCTTAACTCTTGAAGAACAAAAAATAAAGAGAACCAATTTTCAATATTTTCAATGTTTAAAAAATTAAAAATAAAAAATAGCCTCAAAACATCAAATAGAACAACCCCTTAACTTTCTAAAAATGGCAAGACTTTGCAATTTCAATATCATAAGTGTACATTAATTCAGCAATTTACCAAACAATACTTTTGTATTTGTCATTCACATTCAAGACATATCTCAAATTCAATCTTTAAAATATGCTTAGGAGCCTGGAGATCTTGAGTTACAATTTCCTATTACATTCCTTGCTACACATCTTCTAACACCAATAAGAACCTAACATTTATATATCTTTAACTCATCTAACACTTATTCTCCCCTATTTTAGAAATTAAGACTTATACATGTCGAGTTTTAGTTGGTATAACAAGAAAGTGTACTAGAAGATCCAGAGTTTGTCCCAAACATAAAATGTGTGATGACCCGACCGTCCACTAGGTTTCACTTGAGACTATATAGGTGTCGCTTGTCTCTCACCAGTCAATACAGTTGAACATTCAAAGCGACTAAATCCATAAATAGAATATGAACATCTCATTAAATACATAATTTTACAATGTATACAACCCCAAATATACAAAACTAACTCTACTATACAATCCACATAACATATGATAGTACAACACTCAGATGACACTATAGACACTCTAAATAATACAAATGATTAGAGATCTCCAGACTTCACAAAATCTATGTACAATGTAACTCTTCTACTATAGAAGTCCCCCGACTTCTCTAAGTATATTTACTTGTCACTAAAATATGTAAAAATAGAGTGAGACTCAGTGAGTCTCATGCGTGTGTCATATTTTACAGATTTTAGTAGAAAATATTTAAAACCGTGGTACTTCACTTCGAATAAGAAAGATCAAATCACTGTTTGAAAACCATTAACTCTGTAGAAATAGTTCGCAAGAATTCATTGTGAAAAAAAACAAACATGCCAAGTTTAGTAAAACGTTCCATGCCAAGTATAAAGTCAAGAAAAATAAAAACTTAATCTTAAGAGATTCACCCTATGAGGTTAAGATTTACCAACCATATCTCTCCTTGTACTCATGTAATTTACAACCTAATCGCATGAACAATAGCAAGTCAGCTGGCCAGCCGTGGCTATAGGAGTCAATCGCCTCTAATTAAGCCTCCTAACTAAAGGTACGAGCATCCAACATGTACCCTGGGTACCATATGGTGCAATCGTCCATCCAAATGAACCCAACCACCATAGATATGATCCATTGATTTTAGCCATTTGGCAACTGTTAAAGCACTTTCGTCCAAATGGCTCAAAAAGTCCTCGCACTGGGGACCAGCCAAGCGCAGTACATTGATTGCTAAACTAGAACTTGAAGTCATCAGCTGAGTACTCAATCATTATAATATATTCATATTTCAAGTCTGTCTCAATAACAAGCTTGATGCACATGTAAATCAATAAACTCATGAAATTCATGATTAAATTCATGTCCAATGTAAAAACAATCATGCGATATATAAATTCAAGTTTTCATATTAATTAAATACACATGTAGTTTGAATAGCACCATTCATGTACAAAGTCATGCTGATATAAAATTTATGATGCATAAAAGCCTTTAGAAACTACATGTACAATAGTYTCCAAAAGTGTAAAATAATAATATTATTTAAAACATTCAAAAGGTTTTGAAATTATTTTTCTAGAGTATAATGTAAAAAATCACATATTTTTGGAAGTCTGTAAAATGGAGAAACTCAGCTGGATATTCTTGATTGCTTACAGAACTTCTAAATTTCTCGACTATCATGTCCTATAATCATATTATAAGAGATTATCTTAGTCATGTCCTACAATAAGTCTATGATAACTATCTGAAATAAATGATTTCTTAATTGTTACACGAGACCTTAAGATTTTAATGAAATCGAATTTAGGTGTTTCTAGAAAAATTATTCGGATAATAGAACATGTGTGTGTTGGTCAGGGTTTCAATTTTATTTTAAAATAAATAACCAATCAATTTTCAAAAAAACCAATAGAAATGCAAAAAGTGGGTAATTGCAGCAAGAGTTCTTTTGTGCTACGGAGAAAGTCGTACAAATACAACAAAGAAGCTTGAGGACTTTAGTATCTAGGAGTGGAAACTCTTTCTGATAGACTAGTTTTACGGGCCAAACCCCCCATGACTACCCTATCCACTTTAAGAGAAGATTAGCAGCTAATTTGTTCAGCCTTTCTTGATATATCTTCATATTAAAGGTATTGAATTAATTTTGCATATGTAAGAGAATAAAAGACATGGGACATGTTCAGAAAAATACAAACATCAGAAGCATAGGCTTCGAACAAAATTGGACGTATAACCTAACAACTCTTCTCCAACCTCCAAATAAAATTAGATGTAAAACCATCAAAAAAATAGACAAGGCTGGAAATTTTATGCATAATAGAATAAAATGTAAAATCCAAAGTATTAAACTACATGCTAGATATGCATAATCAAGCTTTATTTGATATAAACTAGTAGAATTCATACTTGGATTGAACTTTTAACCTTTCAGCCTTATATTCACAAGTGACATAATTAAAAAGAAGTTCAAGGTTTTTTTACAAGTTTTAAAGATTTATCAGACATCTGCCAAATTGTTCAAAACTAAATTCTAATATCTATCAAGTCTTGCATTCATAATCAATGTAAATCAAACCAACAAATCCCAACTCAAATATTTTAGGAAAATTAAATCCCTAGAAGCAATAACTTGAGTCTCTGAACATTGATGCATTTCTGAAAATTACTTGAGCTCTAAAAGATATATAAAGTTAAATTAAATTAAATATTGTTACCTACAACATGAACATCCTGTCTCTTCGTTACTATCTTCTATCTTAACTTGTAGCAAATGTTCTTTTTTTTCTTACCTCAACTACTGCAAACGAGAGAGTGCAACAAGAGAAGAAAACTTTAACAGAGAGAAAGAGAGTCGTTTAAGAGAGTTGAGGATGTATGTGTGTCTATGTTGGCAGTTTGAAGGCTTGGAATAGAGAAGAAGAAGAAATAAGAAGATGATGGYGGTGAGAAGATAAGGTGATGCAAGGATAGAAATGAGGTGGTGGAAATTTGAGAACCAGATAAAAGTAGCAAAGAGTGAGGCAGTGGAGATGACTCTGGCAACACAATGCAATGAATAAAAAAATAAAAAGAAATGAGATGAGATGAGATGAGATGGTGGAATTAACTTAATCAATAGATGACTGTGGTGATTGACTAAGCAAATAAAATGAAATTGAGTTGGTATAAAGGGGAAAAAAAAAATTAGTGAGGAAAAGGATAAAAGAATGGTGATGGCGGTGGAGAAATGGTCTGATGACCAAGAACAAAATAATGCATTTAAATAATAAGAAAATGTGATGATGGAAAAATGACATGAATCATGAGAAAGAATTAAGAAATACAATTAAAAAAATGATATAAAATTTTGTATTATTAATTTTAAACAATATTAGGGTTCATTTCTCTTCCAATCTTAATACTCAATAACAAGTCTTCTTAATATTCTTGTTAATCTTCTTCTTCTCCGAAATCTTTTGCGAGAGCACAAATAATCAATCATTATTGTCAATTTTTGACTTTTTGACAATAACCATTGCACATAAAAAACTTTTAAAGTTGAAAAAGATTAATAGACTTCTTCTACCATTTAATTTTCAGTCGTTCTCGCTAAAACACCCTTGGAAACTAGCATTGGCACTGAAATATCCAACATATCTTGTCTTGTCTTCAATAGGATGAGAAAATTTATTTTATTTTTATGTCACCATTGAAGAATGTTCAAAATCAGGAGACTTATCTTCGACTGATGAACTTATCTCATAAATTGCATTTGAAATAATTTTGCTCCATTCTTTTCATTAATCAAGATACCCATAATATTAATGAGATTTTCAATATAACATATGTAAAAAAAAACAAGTGCAATAAATAGGGTGACAATAGGAACAAGGATGATAAACGATAATTGTAAATACAAAAACTAATAGCAATAGCAGATTGGTGCTTCATATCTAACCGCTATTTTTCATATACTAGCGTATATGCATATATACATGCATACACATATATATAAAATATCTGTGTGCTTATATGTTTATATTCAAGGGAATAAAACCTTGGAAATAAGAATTAGAATAAGCGAGATGATAAAAGGAAGATTAAAAATCAAAAAAAAAAGAAAAAGAAAAAGAAAAGGGGAAATGACTTTATGAATAACACCTTATGAAACATCAAATGTAGAATTTCATCTAGTTTCACAGCCTAATATGAACCTCTTATAAATTAAGACTTAGTCCACACATATATGTGATTCTAAAATGCTGGGCTCTGTTGATATGAGAAAATAGCTGATTGGAACGGGTAAGAGAAGATAAACAGGCCAATAAACTAGCCCCCGAAACAAATAGCTTGCCATCAATCTCATCAAAAAAACATTCAGAGATCTAATAGACTGCCAAGATGCACTTCGATTGGCACAGGAAAATAGGCAATGATATCCGATCATAAAAGATAAGAAGCACCCGACCTGAATCTTCGATCACGACCTAATAGTTGAACTAGGAAATGAAGGAAGTGGTTTCAGCTTACTTTTCCTCCAAGCAAATAGACCATTTCAACCAAAAATAAACAAAAGAAGATGAAGAATTTCAAAGCCTCGATTCAATCCGTTACAAAATCATATCAATTATTACTTCAAATTATATCTTTTTCATTCTTACTGCTTCCCTAGTCTAGCCTAGATGTGTAATTTTTCAGCTTTCAGTTAATGTTTACAATATTTGCTTTAAATAGCTTTCTTTAACATGCTTTATTATTGTTTTATTTACAGCTTCTTTAGCTTGCTTTATTTACAAGTTCCTTATTATGCTTTGGTTACAACTTCCTTAGTTTAGCCTATTACTACTTTCCTAAGTTAACTCCTCTACAACTTTATTACTTATTTATAGTTCCCTTTATCGCTTTGATACAATTTGTTTGATGAGCTTTCTTAGTTTGTTAACTAGCTTAATCTATTCTACACGTTCATCACTTAGCTTCTAATTTCTATTACTCAATATCTATTTATCTTCGACTAAACATTCAGTCGATTCGAACTTTATTCTACAAGGTCTTTGGTAAAATGGATAGCCAACCTAACTTGCGTATTTTGCTGAGGACTTTCTTTAGCTAACTTAAAAGCTATTCCAAAAAAAAAAAAAACAAAATCTACAACTAGTTAGTCAAAAATCATACCTCATTGTATTAAGAATCTAGATCCACCACGACTAGAATAGTCAATCACGTCTACCTGATGACTACTAACCTTCTGAGGCTAGCCTACATCAGCTAGCATTTTATGCACACCAACAGGCTCTAATAGGAGAATGTTAAATAAGTAGAGTCACATGTCTAATATTTGTAACTAAATCATATATAGTTTTTTATCCATCTTAATACATAAATTTAATATATATATGCTATATACAAAAATTTTCTTGTCTGCAAAATATTATGAAAAAACAAGAAATAGGTAATGAATAACAATTTATAAACTTGATCGAAGTAGTTATAATCTCCAAAATGTTTATCAATTTGAGGATGAATTGGGCGGATTGAAAGTTGAGAGATTTGAGAGAAATGAAATCTACCTTTCTTTGAAACTCTTTTTGATTTGTGATGTTCTGATCCTTTTTCTTAAGCTTTGCCCCTTACTTATAGGTGTAGTAAGATAAGGATAGGGTCCATTTGAATATTATAGGATATTATCAGTACATTTAAAACATTATGAGAGATAATTAACATAATGTAATTCAAGTTCAAACTTCTCCATCAATTTATGTAATTAATGACGGGTTAAACCTTCCATTGCTTGGTTTGACTTAATTTCAGTATGCTTACATTTCAACGGGTACTGTAAAAGTGATTAAGGAACTCGTACTTAAGATTGTCCCAGTGATACATAGATCCAAGTGTGAGGTTAGCGTACCAGTCGAATGCCTGTCCCTCGAGGGATCAAACAAATTGCTTAACAAGATAGTCATCATCTATACCGGCATTGTTGCAAGCCTCAACAAAATGTGCAAACGTACTACTTAGGATTTCTCTTTCCATCAAGCTATTGAATTTTGGAGGTTGGTATCCAACATGCATTTTCAAATTATCAATCGTCTTGGTGTAAGGCTTGAAATATGTGAAAGAATATTTGAAACTTCCTGCATACTTATCCTTTATCATGTCCATGAWGAAGTTCTTCAATGGGTCAATTAGGATCAATCTATCTGAAGAGACTTGAATGATTTGTGCTTCCTTTGTGGCTTCATATCCAACTTCAACTTGAACCTATTTTGACATACCTTTAGCAAATCTCGATACATTTGAAGGCTCAGGTTTCTTTGGAGTGGATTGACCTGTCTCTTCTATTTTTGGGTGTGCTTTGCAAGTTCTTCCACAAATTTAGTTAGATTTCCAATTTGCTCTTCAATAGTCGAGATATTTGTCATCATAACAGGCATAGCAGAAGAAGTTGCAGTCAAATCTTCAATGACCAAACACATTAAATCTCAAATCTCCTTGAGGAACAATAGTCACGAAGTCTGCACTAGATTCACSATCATCATGCTTGAGTTTTGGAGCTTGGTTTCGACATTTCACAAAAATATGATCGTCTTATGGCATAGTCAACTCCCTCTTTTCCTCCAGTAGTGAAGGGGCATGATTGAAAATAGTGTTGGTGTGATCGAACATTGGTCTATCTGCGAAGTGGTTTTACACATCTTTTCTCATAGTGTCTTGCCCACACTACTCAAAAAATATTAAGAAAACTAAATAAATAATATAGGAACAAATTAAAATAAGTAAATAAGTAAATAAAAAGAATATTAAGTTGAGACAAGAGAACTTAAGAATTCTTGATTGTTTGAAGATGATCACGACTTGAATTTGATTTTTTTTTTTCTTTTTCTTGAATAAACACTTCTTCCACAATTGTTGTTCGAGTTTTGTGTATTATAAGAGAGTGTGAGTGGGTGTGAGAGTTGTTGAGAGGGCTAGGGSGTATGTATAGGGGAAATGATAAAAAGGCCTTTGTGGGTAATTTGTAGTTTTAAGTTTATTTAAAAAGCGCAACGGCCATATAGCCATTGGGCTGCCGACACAACAAGCTCGCGATCCTAGCTCGGCGGTCCGCAGACTGATCTTGAACTGGTTTGCAGTGCTAGGCGGGTTCATGGGGTTGGATTGGCTTACGCTCATAGAGCTAAGACGTGTTTGGCTGGGCGGTTTTTCAATAAGTCGAGTGGATCCAGTCTTAGGCTGGCACGGCCCGTTTTCTTCGTTAGTTCTGGATGAAAAATAATGGAAATTAACGGGCCATACCAAGAGGCCCACCAGCAAACCTTGTTAATAGGAAAGCCGAGAATAGATTTTGAGCTGAAAAACCAACCCCATCATTGGATGAGTTTCCAAATGCTGCCCACTTGTTTCCCCTATTTTACGCTCCCTCGTCTTTGCTGAATGCCAGGTGCGTAAGTCACTCCTGTATTATCAAATATCTCCGCAGATACCTTCTTAATGAATTAGAGAGGTAAAGAATATCTGAGAATCTCAAGCAAAAATTGTTCGGACATCGATATTAAAAAAAACGTTTTAAAAAAATATTATCATCAAAATAGCTTTCCAAATTAGCTTTTCTAAAACTTTTTTAAAGATAAAAATCAAATGAAAATAGGAGTATACAACAATAGTATAAATGGACATGAACTCCTTTCATCTTAAATACAAATTCATGATTGTTGCAAAAGCTCTTAAATTTTGAAAAACCTGTGAACACAACTTTTGCAATTAGATGATATTGGAGAAATATGAGTTGCCATATCAAGCCTTTTCAGTATTGATGTCCATGTTCCTAACAGGTCCCTTGAACCATTGACATAAACCGACACCTAAAGCAACTGGTGCATAATTGAGTGTATCCCATGTAATTGGATAGAATGTGGCACCAGGAAGACAGAACATGTATAGCAGATCCAAAGAAAGGCTACCAAGCAAATTGGTCTCCTCGCTTTGCCCAAATAAAATGGCCCCGGTTTGAAGTTTTTCTCTGCCATCACCGATCTAGCAAATATTGGGACAGCATAACCACCTACCCAATCAATAGTGCATATGGAAGTTTATTGCAGTGAAAAGACCACATTAACCTTCAAGATTTGTAGGCCAAGGAGATTGCAAATGGCTGCACAGAGCCACACAGCATTTGAGGGAACTTTATGCTTCGGGTGCGCTTGTCTCCATATGGATGAAAATGGAATTCCTTTATCCCTAGATAGAGGAATCAGTATAGTGACGATCAAGTCAGAAATCAGTATAGTAAAGTTTGACAAGATGAGGTGTTAAATAGGAGGATTAGAACTGTGGCTGCACTAGTAGTTATGGAGAGTCCTCCAAAAAAGAACGAAGCCCATATCACAAAAGAGCAAAACAATGGCTCCAGCGGAACTATGATGTCTTCCATGAAATGCATCATAAAGTATTTGAGCAGGTACGAATGTCCCTGCAGTTCCGTTCGACGTATCATATAGATAGGTCGGATCCTGAATGAACAGATGCAAAATTCAAAAGCTAGAACGAGCAATCGTCTGAAGAAAGTTTAAATGTTCTTCATCAAAAACCAAAGATTCCATAGTGGGATAGGTGAATTGTACCTGAATGCTGAAGGTAAGAGCTAAAATGTATGCCCATCCAAAAACGGAAATGATCCCAATGCTAGAAAGAATAGCAATTGGACCATTCATGTCTGCGCCTTTTGTTTATTCAGTAAGGAGTGCCGCAGAATCATATCCATATAGGGAATACCGACTAACAAGAACTGTTGCATATGCTTTGCTTGATATCCCTGTTGAATCTGGTGCCATTTCAAACATAGAGAACACATAAGAAGCTGGCTGCATTTTCAGGGCTACCAGAGGAAGCATAATAACTATAACTAGACCGCCAATGAGCTGCAGAGGAGATAAGCAAACAAGTAAACACAAAATAATCTAAAAAATTGACATTTTTTTTATGGCATATTGATAGTTCCATAATTTACATTTTATCAAGATTTTAACTCGTRCAAAAAGTTATACCTGCCACCACATGGAGATAAAGCAATAACTTCGAGCGCCAAGGTATTGAGCACTCATGACCGGGAATAGCCACCTTGGGGGCTAAGTAGCCTCCACCCTTATTTGTGCCCGTGCATAGGAAAATAATGCTCTGTAGAGTCTAAGATCCAGCATAAGCCTCAAAGAAACTTGTAATAAAGCATTAACCGAGCAGGCTGATGTTTACGTATGAAGGAGTTTCCCGACAACCCCTAAGAATTTTACAAATTAATGACCTGACAAATGAGAAAGTACTAAACAAGTGTGGAGATATTATACTCGAGACCATGGTTCAAATACTCGGTTCCAGTGGCTKTGGCAGAGGAGGAGGAGGAGGAAGGGCTGTGAGTGGTCATTATGTCATTATATGTTTTCTCCTCGAACGATCTTGATTTCTTGATTTTGTCATCTTTGTTCAACCCCCACCCAGTTGATGACTGACGATGTGGTGGATGTCAGAAATTTGGGATCTCTGTCGATTTTCCTTGTCTGATTCAAAAAGCAGTTTACTGTTAAACCAGTTCGGAGTTTGAACCATCATGCTATGAGCCATCTCTTTTATACAACTGCAAAACACCATGCCATCTTCAATTCGATGACCACTAACCCAGAGATGATCAGACTCGGTCGAGTTTTTGAACCATGTTCAAGACACATGTTAGTTCTAGAAAGAGTGAGCACGAAACTCCTGTTCTAGAAAAAATTTTGACAGAGTAAGAGTGATTTGTCCATTGAACGGTGTTTACTTGAGTTCCTATGCCAGCAATCAGCCCTATTATCTCAAGCCAAGCGCAGCACCATGAGGCCAAAGGCCCCCGTAGGAGGATGAGGGAGGGGAGCTCAACGGCTGCTTGTGTGATTGCAACATTATATTCACCATGTCAGATATTTATTGAAGCTGCCCCTTGTTACACACATGGCCCCATATGCTAATTTCGAAATTGCTGTGAGGAAAGGTACTCCTTATAAAGATGTATTTGGGATTCTTTTTCACAATTCAAAAAATTACAAGCTCAAAAGTAAATATTAAGATGATTGGTAAAGTTAGAAAATAAAATTTTCCTTAAAAGCAAATGTGGCTTCACTAATACAAGAAAATCTAATATTTAAATTTGTGTAAGACAATAAAATTAACCTCAAATCCTAACCGAATTACAAGACACCTAATATTTAAATTTGTTTTTCATTCTTTCTCTCCCTAACTTATTGTATTTTTTGGACAAATTCAATGATAATTTTGTTAGCTTATTAATTATTGTAGCCTTACAAAATATTAATTTTAAATATTTAATCTTTACAAAATATTAATTTTTATAGTAATAGTTAACCATTTAAATTAAATAAAAAATTATTTCTACTCTTTATCTTTTGTAAATAGAAATTATATTATATGCTGTCATTTTGCATTATTTTACATATTAGAATAATTTTAATTAATACTATTATCAAATACTTACAGACTGAGACTGATCATTGAGATAACACCACTTATTATGATATATTACCAAATATTAATTAATATTTTTTCATTATAATTTTGCTAACAACGATCTCGAACTGATCCTTATTGTGGGCCCAACTGAATCAATCGAAGCCCTTTGTTTTTTTTTCCTCTGAAAAGAAATCTAAGCCCTTTTGATTTTATATTAATACAACATCTAGATTATGAGAATAGGGGGAGAAGTAGCCGAACAAGTGTTCCCCCTTTGATGTTTCTACGTATGTCGTATGGTGTACCTTCAATAGCTTTGAGTTAGCCCGAACCAAGTTCATCCACCACGAAAGTATTTTTGATTAAAGCCTTGCAATTAACTTCGACWGATATGSTCRAGCCCATTGAACCTATGTCAAAGYAGATACATTACCATTCTTCTACGCTTATGCCTTTTTTAACGGTTAAAAAAAAGTAATTAAAAAATACGTAATTTATTTTTATTCTTTTAACATGATTGATAAGTATAAACTGTTTCAAAAAAGCATCTCCAAGTTACTTTTTTGAATGCATTTTTTCAACTTTTTTAAGTTATAAGGTGTTTTCAAAAATAATTGAGAAAAGTCAAAACAATTCTTAACTTAAATATTTTTAGGAAAAATCTCGTGGGAAAAAACCAAACCAAATTGAGAATAAAAGTATAATTGATGTTGGAGTATTAATGATTGTCTTATTAAAGCCTTGTCAGGAAAATTCAAAGATAAAACCTGAACAAAGGAAAAATAATACAACTACCCATCGTGATATAGATGATTACTGGATGTCTTTGAGACTCTTTGAGACAATGCCTTCAAACATGATGTATTAACACTCTGAATGTAAATGCTGACAACGTTTTGGTAAATTATTCAATCGTATTGTCACTTAAGCGAATATCTTGAATATCGATGTCAACATTTTTCTGAAGTTTGTGTATATAGAAGAATTTTAGAAAGATATGCTTTGTCACATGTAATACCCATGGTATTACTTCTTTCATTTTTATTAATTTTGTATGATCGTATGAATTGTGTGCCAACTAGGGTTTGATAATTTTCTATGTGATCATTATTTAATTGTGCGTTTAATTAAGTATAGAATTATTGTGTTAATTGAATTAGGATATTTGGTTAGTTAGTGGCTCGACTTGTTAGGCTTATTCGTTCCTCATTTGGAAATTAGATTTTGACCGAAAGGAAAGTTCGAAAATTCAATTCATTAGGCTGGATTGGTTGTGGAATGGGGAGGCCCAAAGTATTGGGTTCGGATCTAAGTTTGAAAAAAGGAAAAAAAAAAAAAAAAAGGCATCTGTAACCTAATGCCGCCACCCCCTCTTCTCCCAAAACTCTCTTACGACCACCACTCCTTTTCTTCCCCCAACCAACGCTGCACCGACCGCCGCTCTAGCTGCGGGTCACCACTCTATCCTCTGCTCATCGTTGCTTGCTGTGCTGTCCAGATCTACACAAACCATTTCTAGCTGCTCGGAGAAAACCTTGCCTCGTGACTCAGCCAGGCCGCACGACCCACTACTCGGTTGCTCATCGTGCGTTAGATCACCCAAATCCAATCTCCTCTTTCGCCTCCCCGAGATCGCTAACTGCTCAGTTTTGCAGTCGTCGAGCTGCCCGCGTCGATCAAAGTCGGATTTCTATGCTACTAGTCCGCCATTTCGGTCCAAATCTGAGCTCAACTGGCCTCCCAGATCTAGAGCTTGCTAGTGTTTCAGTGGTTACTCAACTCGCTTACTACTCGTCAACAGTTTGCGCCATTGTCAACCAGAAGCCGACCACCTGAAGCCGATCTGTTCCCGTATCACTGCGTCCGCCCGAAGCAGATCTGGCTRCTGCCACTGCTTCCAGCTGCCGTAATGCTGCTTCCAGTTGCCATTGCCACTGCTTCTACTAGATTGGTTACTCGCATGTTTGATCAAGCTGGTGTTGTCATTTGCGCTGCCTGAAAATCGCATAGATTCGGTCATTGACGTCCAGATTTGATTTCTATTCTGGTCAGTAGATTTCCTGCTAGAAGTAGCAAAGCCCATAAGGYGCCAAGGCAACTGAGTGCCCAGACGCCTAGGCCACTAGATGCCCAGGCGACCAGGCACCATGCCTGAACACAGCTTCCAGAACACTTAGAGTTTGTCGATTTAAAGGTGAAAACATTGTTATTTGATTTTAGAAATTCAATAACTTACGTAATCATGTTCAATAGTGATAATTGTGGGAGAACATAGATTAGGTTTAATACTCGATCTAAGAACGAGTTTAATTTGTATAAAGAATATGTTTTGACTTAGAAATGTATTGTATTTGGTATTATCATTATCAATTGTAGAAAAGGGTAGGAAGCCATGAAATAAGTTATAGCTTTAAGAATGTGATAGTTATTTGATGTGGGAATTAAGCACGGATTAATAGTGGCAAATGATGTTCATAGGATAAGCATTAAGTGTTTTAAGGTTGGTCATTCGTGTTAAATGATTTTTTCTTTGTAATAATAATTAGGTCATTTTCGGGCACATTGACATTATGAGCGATCGAGGGACTTCGTTTTTCAATTTAAATAAAATTTTAACGTTAAGGACTCGAAGTAAGTAAATCCCCATATCCATCTACTTATTCCGTTATGTGTTATGTGGTGATTATATTGGATTGTGTTATGTAATGTGTTATGATTATGTTGGATTATTTCATGTAAGGTGTTCCTAYTGTCGATGTATATATTTAAACACGRATTTATGCAATTCATGTCATGGGCATGTAATYATAGAATTCTATATCATTTCTAGCATGAGTTATTAGAGAATTTAGAAAGCAAATGGTTTAGGAAATAAAATTTGTAAAGAATAAAATTTTATAAATGAATTATTATTAGAAAATGTTAAGATTTTGGAAAGGAGCGTAAACCTAGCCATGAAAGATGTGAGTGGGAAATGAGGTGTGGGGGACCGGCGCACCCGACCTAACCCTCTTGTAGGGTAGGGAGATAAGTAACGTTCACCTCTTGGGAGGTGAAATAGATGAAAGAAAAGTTAAAGTGATGTTAATCGCCATGCGGTTCTACCTGTAGAAAACGTAATCGGGTTCCAAAGAACAATGCCCCACTGCAAACTTAATGGCTAGGCGTTACATTAAGTGAGCTCACGCCTTTAATGGAATTGAAAGATTTTGAAAAGTTCTTACATTTTAAAATGGAAGTTTTATGGAAGTATTTAGAAAGTTTTAATTGAAGAAGTGAAATTTTAATTCGTGGTATATAGTGCATTTTACATACATTCATGTATAGGATTTGCTTATTGAGTTTTATAGCTCATTTCATTTCCTTCATTCTGTATTTCATGTGATGTGTAGCCAGATGGTGAGTGGAGGTCATTTGTGGGCAAGCCTTGATACCTCGAAGTGTTATTTTAAGTAAATTTTAGTGAATAAGATGAATGGTGAATAGAGAGGTTTTATGTATTGTGTAAGTTATTTCTTAATTGATTTAACTATTCATGCATTAAATTCTTTCAAGTTCCACAAATCTCAATTTCATTAGGTGTTAAGTTAGTAAAAGATTGTTGAAATGGAAGATTTATTTATATTGGATGCATGTTAGGTTGGAATACAAGATATTTACGAGTAGTGAAAATGTTTGGAAAAGTTTTGATTGTACACAGGGAGTAGTTGTTGAAATTACAAAGGAAACTCTGTCGGAATTTTTATAAAACTTTTTAAACAAAGTATTCAGATTTTGCTTTCTACAGTAGTTAATATGAATATGATTAAGGTCAGTAATACTCTCGGCTTAGAATAGTTCCTAATCTGGGAGTGTTACATCACGTCTCCTTAGTTGCACAACACAAGCTCATTAATTGCCTTAATTTATGAATTATTTGAGTATGTAAACTTTTTATAGTGTGCCTAATACATATCCAAGGTATAGTCATCCCAATTGCACTAAGATATGGTACTTTAAGACAAGAATCTTTTCTCCGTTTTCAAGTTAAAAAAAAAAATCTTTATCAATTTGAGTTATCAAGCGATAACAAGTGACGTCGTTTGATGTACACTATCCATATAAATTACTTTATTACTTTTTCTGTATACTTAATCCTCTATCGAAGTGTTCAATTTGCAAACCAAAATAAAGTTTTATCTTTCTTACATCTTTCATCTCAAATTTAGTTTTCATGTAATTTGTAATATTGTTGGGCTCTTTAAGAGTCTCAATTAGATTTATAAATAGCAATAATTGTGAATCCGATATTTATTTTGTTTATGAAAACATGAGGTAAATATCTCTCATTCAACTAATATTCTCCAAGAAGATTATATCAAATACGTCCAAAGTGCTTTAGTCCTTACAAGAATTTTCGCAATTTTGATGGAATGATTTTCTTGAGTAATGTTTCATATAAATCAAATCTTTAAGGAATTTTCATGTAATTGTCACTATCTCCGAATCTATATAAATAGAAGTGACTATATCAATCAAACGCATGTCAAGGTTTTCATGATCAATGCATTATCTCTGTGAAAAAACTCGAACCTTAGTTGTATTTTATATATCACAACTTCATTATTTTCATCTTTTTTTCATATGTAAATACTCATTTATAATAAATTGGTCTTATTGATATCTCCATCTCGACCAATCTAAGTAAGGAATGAATATCTCTTACTTAGTAAAATAAATAACCATTATCTTAAAATGTGCTCTCCTTAGTAATTCTACCTTGAGTAAAAACTCAAGTTGTCTTTGGTATCATTGGAAATTTTTTGGCTGGACATAGTTTTCAAAGTGAATATCGGAGAGTTTAGAAATATACTTAGCTGTCAAAATCAATTCATGTAAGGGGGAGTGAAATTATTGAAGTCAGAGTTGAGATTTCAGTGTGTTTGGAGTGCTCTATAGGTAAATTAAGAAGTATTCGAGGCATTCATTTTTCACTTTCTTCAACCACACTTTTAGATTGTAGTCATGTTTGCTAGCTGTAGGAGGTCAATTGTTAAATTGACAGTAGAATTTGCAAATTATGAGTTTTCTTGTGGCTGATCAGAGAAGGTTTTATACCTTTCTATTGATTAAAGATGAATAATTATTGTTCAAATACATGTTGCATGGCTGAGAGAGTAAGGTTCCATTTTGATGGTACTTMAAACTAAACTAAAATGAAAGATTCATTTAGCTAGCGTTATAAATTTTGATCTTATTTTTACTTAAAAGTAAAATATCATTTGTTTGACTTCTTTAGAGAAACCACTTCTAATCTTAACTACGATGCCTTTTCTGGACAAGAGAACAAAAAAAGTAACAGTAACAGAAAACCTTGGATCCTTCAGGAATCAGCATTGTTCATCTTCATCTGCAACACATCCTGATCAAATAGAGCTCCATTCTCCATTACTCTCAAAACCAAAGATTTCTATAGCATTACTAATAGAAAGATGAGAATCATACACATTATTTAGGAGGAGGAAAATCAATTTGAGGTTTCAGCATTAACTAAATGAAAAATTAGCGTCAGATAAACTATGAACTACACACTGATCGACATGCTGCCATCACCAAGAACCTCTGCAACTGCTGATCCATTGACAAATGATAGAGTCCAAATTAGAGCAATATATATAGATATTTGATGGATTTTGGAACAGAATTATTGCACTAATTATGTATTTTATTGATATTTTATTCATCTAGGACTCTGTGGTAGTAATAAGAGAAAAAGAGACATTATTGGAGTGATTTGAGACAAAATTTCAGAAGTGCACAAAATTTACCACGTGGGCACGCGAATGGACGAATTTGGAGAATCATGTTTAAGATTGGAAGACTATTTTTTTCCTCCATTATTCACTTTAAATAGTATTATTTTTTGTATAATGTTTTCTTTCTAGTTCTTCTATTCTGGTTAAGAATTAATGAAGCACTGTTCAATTCATTTGTGAAATCTAAACGTATTCATATGCTCAATTATTAACAGGTATTTGTTATTCGTTGTAATTATTATTAGTTGTTATTAGCTTGATTGAATATTATGTGCAAATATTTTGTTAAGTCTAATAGCTTGTAGCCAAGTTAAACCAGGCAAATCCATAATTGTTTGCTGTGGTTTAATAGAGTGGCAAATTGGTATTATTTCTCCTACTATCAGAGTGAGATTTGTCAAGACGGGATAACAAGCTAATTTAATGAACCTGCTATAAGAGTTTGTTGATTAGAATTGGGTCTCTCAAATTCTTAATGCTTTCTGTACATTAAATCTCATGTGCTATCTCTGGGGTTATCTATCGATTAGGAGGTAATTAATAAGGTTTTTCCTTTTAATTATCAACATTTAAGGAGGGATTGGTTGTTTAAAGGTTTCTTTGACAACTACAACTATAACTAATTTATTTGTGAAAATTGAGTAAATTATTAAATCAATGATCAAATGCTTGAACTAGTGTGAATTTAATACCCTTAATCAGAACCTTTTTCTATCGAAAATTTCTTGTTAAAAATAGTTTTCTTTAATTAATTATTTCCAGTCTTAAATTTAATTATTGATCCACCATTTCGTGACAAAAGTTGAAGTGATCATAAGAGGAAGAAATTGATTCGCCGTTTCCTATGGGAGACGACTTTGCTTGCCATAGTACTTTGAGCTTATATATTTTATCTTTGGTGAATTAACGATGCACCAACAAATCTAGTTGGAGATCCACTTAACAGTATTAAAAAAGTCACTTGGAATGCATAAATTCATGTTGAAGTGAGGGCCAGCAACGGAGGAAGTGATGGTCAGCAACCTGTGCACCTCGATTTCCTCACGTTCAAGTTTACTAGATCAGGTAGAAGAGACCAATGTACAAAGGGGTAAGCTTGAGAAGAGAAAGAAACCAAGTGGATGGTTAGGAAAATTACGGATGAACATTCTTTACTATCCAAATAATTGTTTAAACAAAATATTTTTAAACTTAAATTAAAAATTTAAATTTAAAAGATTTATAATTTTTTGCTCTCTTAACTTTAATTAAATATTATAAATTAAATCAAATATTTTTTCATTTTAATGACTATCTAAAGGGAACCAAAGTAGTGCGATAGGAAGTATAATGCTAATGATGATGCCATGGCCACGGGGGAGCTGCCCCCCTTGTGTAAGGTTTTAACTACTTTGAAGGAGGTAGATTTGAAAAATATTAGTTATGCTTTAATGTTACTTGGGTTAGCTTCAATTCCTCTTTGCAATATGATAAAGCACAAAAGCTTTTCGGCTCAAACTCCAAAGGCAAACKTTTTTGGATTGAACCTCCTATCGACCAATCCAACCTACTAAGGTACTTCCTTCCATCATCATACCCGATTTCTCATATTTTCTTATCATGGTATAGACTTTCATATTTGTCAGAATCTAATTGTGAAATTCTGAATTAACCATTTCTTCAAAGTTTGTTCCTTTATTCTTTGTACAAAATGGTAAAAGTATATACGTTCTTGAGTTACGAAGTTAATTTTCAGTTTATCTCATTGTATATAGTAACTATTGTTTGCATCTAGAAAACATATAAGATCGTATATCCAAAAGTTAAATCTTTATGTAATTTATCCATAGTCGTATAGCTTTTTGAGAATTAGGGTGTCCAAATTATCGAAAGCAAAGCACCCATTCATGAGTCTCCACATCAATTTTGTTGATTACAACGGAACATTTATCTTCTCAATTATTGTACTTTTAAGAGCTCAATCACTTCATTCCTTTTAGGTGCAAAGTGTCTCCTTTTCTGCCTAGCTATTTTCGCATCTTCAATAACATCAAACCTATGTTCAAAATTTAGTGGAGTTCCACGTTAAGACATCTCAAAAATCCTTTAGGAGTGTTCAAATAGGGATAGCTTCAATGGAATGGTCAGACATTTATTGATCCAAATCTTGGGTCCATATTCGAATCACCACCATAGAAGTCCCCTAGCTCCTCAATAGGTTGAATAAACTTTCTTCTTCATGATCCTTCGACTCCAGGGTAGAGGCCCTCTCTCCTACCCTCGATGCCTTTATAGACAAAACATTCTTTCTTTGTGTGCAGATATAAACTGAACTACTAGTAGTATTCACAAAAATATGGTGTTTGCCTTTGAGATGTCCAGTTTCTCCGAATTGCTTGCCCTAACAAGATTGTTTTGAATATGAAATTTCCTATAACCTAGCTAAGAAGAAATGTTCATAAGTTGACAAGAAAAGTTTCTTCATGTTAAAGATATGAGTATACTAGGATTTAGTTTAGAAACTCCGACTAGGATTGTGTTTTGTTAGTTTTTGGTAGTCTAATAGTCTATAAATAGGCCCTATATATTGATACTTTGTATTTCCTTACTATCTTTCTACTTGAATAAAGTTTAGTCTTCTCTTTTTTGTATTTCTTTTTTATTACTTTAACATGATATCAAAGCAAGTTTTATGGAAAGAAGTTTAAGTTTAATCTCAAAAAGATTTTGAAATCAATTTTTTTGATGGAGTTTTGCTTTTGTTAGTTTGGTTTTTCTTTTCCTTTATTTCATAATGGCTGCTACAATTGACAACTCGCTTCAGTTTATTAATGTAACATTGAATGGTAAAAGTTATTCATATTGGAGTTACGTTCTGAGGAATTTCCTCATGGTAAAAAAAAGTGGGGTTATGTTAGTGTCAGTGGCACTCTTGAGAAACCTAAACCTACTGTTATGGATTACGCAAGTTCCATAGAGGTTCGAAAAGCCAATAATGCCAAAATTATTACCTAGATCAACAATTCAGTTGCGCCCTCAATTGGTACACATTTAGCGAAGTATGCGACCGTGAAATATGTTTAGGATTATCTGCACACGATATACACCCAACAAAAATTTTCCAAACAGTACCAATGAAGATTGACATACGATCTCTTCATCAAAAGGATATGGATGTGCAGGAGTTCTACTTTGCTAGGACAAATATATGGGATCAGCTAACTATTATAGAATTGAAGGAATTATAGGCATATGATGCCTATATTGCTCATAGGGAAAAACAATGATTGGTACAGTTTTTTATGGCTCTTCACAAACAATTTTGAAGGACTCATTGGTTCAATTTTGCATCGTTCTCCAATACCATCTGTTGACTCAGTYCTCAATGASTTATTGGCTKWAGAAATTTGACTCCAGTCTGATCTCGAAATGGGAACCCCTTCTGCTGGAAGTCCTTTTGTAGTAGCAGTACCTTCAAGAAGTCCTTCTTTATTGGCAATGCCTCCTCATGCACCCTTTCATAAGAGAATATGCCTCCTTACACGTCGGTTCTTGTAGATGCGTATAGTTTTTACAATAAAAAAGGTCATTGGAAGGCTCAGTGTCCATTGAGGCAACAACCTTGAAGGTCTAAAAATTAGTCACAGTCCAATCTTGGAGGTCAGTTTTGTTTATGGTTTTGCCTATAGCCCAAAGCTATGTCTACCTCTTAAACCGTAGGTCAGTTTCCTCATGACTCTTCATGTATGTCATCATCTATGTGGGTCTTAGATTTTGGTGCTTTGCATAATATGACCAAACTCTTCTTTTTTTGCTTTTGCGTCTCCTTCACATTCTATTTCTGTCATGACTGGTGATGGCACTCCTATGCCTTTAAGAGGTATTGGTTCTATAGTTACTCCTCACTTGTCTCTCCCGAATGTTTATTATATTCGGAACCTCACATTAAATCTCACTTCTGTTGGTCAGTTATGTGATTTTGGTAATTTTGTTACATTTACTTCATCTTCATGCTTTGTACAGGATCTGCAGTTTCAGAAGTTGGTTGACACAGGACATAGGAAGGGGGACTATAAGTTTTGAACGAGCTAAAAGTACCAGTTGCTGCTGCTAGTAGTATCGATTTGTCATCTTTTTGTTTGAGTCTTTCTTCTTCTAATTTTCAACTTAAGGCATTATTATCTTTGTCATGTTTCATCTTCACTTTTGAAGTTTTTAGCGTCCGTAGAGGATTTAGGAAATTTGCAAGCACATGATGCATCTGATTGTAGTGAATGTAAATCGGCAAAATTTTCATCCTTACCTTTTAATCAAAGTGTTTTTGTTTCTTCTTTCCCATTTGATTCAGTTCATTCTAATGTATCTGGGGCCATCTACTAGACCTACTGAAGGAGGTTTTCGATAGTATGTTTTTTTAATGATGATCATACTCGATATTGTTGGGTTTATTTAATGAAACATCATTCTCAACTTTTTGAGATATATACAACTTATGGGGCTCTCGTCAAAACTTAACATTCTACTCTTATCTAATATTTTAGGTCTAATTTGGGTGGGGATTACATTAATAAATTTCATGAGTTACTTGCATTGGATGGAACTGTCCCACCAAACTTCGTGATTGATACTCTTGAACATAACTTTGTTGCTAAAAGGAAATATAGGCATAATAATCTATAAACTGCACAGTCTATCTTAATATATGCTTCTATTTCGAATGTGTTTTGGGATGAGGCAGTTCTTACTGTTGTAACTTTGATTAATACAACTCCACATTCTCATATATCTAGCGTTCCTCCTTTTGAGGAATTGTATGAGTATGCTCTGGATTATTCTTTCTTTCGAGTTTTTAGGTCTTCTTGGTTCCTTTTTCTTCCTCATGTAGAACATAGCAAATTGTCCTCTAAGTCTGCTATTTGTGTCTTTCTTAGTTATGGTGTAGATCAACAGGGGTATCTTTGTTTTGATCCTATTTGTCAGAAACTTTATGTCTCATCATGTTGTTTTTCTTGAACATATGCCTTTCTTTTCTATTCCATCTACTACTCATAACTTGACTAAGTCTAATCTTATTCATATTGATCCTTTATCTGAAGATTCTATTAGTTTTGAGCCTTAAGTTACTAGTACTTCAGATGTCACTTTTGGCATTCTTCTTCCATTACCTCATCATTATACTCGACGAATTCATACTTCTACAGGTGCTGATGTACTTAAGACTCCCCCTCCTCCCCTTATCACTTCTCAAGCTCTGTTTGAGATTGCGAGTTAACTTTTACTCAATCTATAGGTATTCGTAACTCCACCAAGTTACCAGATTATGCTTATTCTTGTTAGTCTTCATTTTTTACTTCTTTCTTAGCTTCTATTCATGGTCTYTCTGAGCCTACTTCTTATAAAGAGGCAATCCTTGATTCGTTATTCTAGCAAGCAATAGTTAGGAGCTTTCTATTTTGCATAAGATAGGTACTTCAGATTTGGTTCCTCTACCTCTTGCAAAAGGTGTTTATCATTGGGTATATAAAATCAAAACTAATTTTGATGGGTTTATTGAGCGGTACAAAGCTACGTTGGTTGCAAAGATGTATTATCAAGAGCATGACGGATTATGAAGGGACTTCTACTCCAATTGCAAAAATGACTACTGTTCGTACTCTTTTTGCAGTTCACTCAGTTCAACAATAGCCTATCTCTCAACGCAATATTGAAAATGCCTTCTTYAATGGGGATCTTCAAGAAGAAGTTTATCTTAAATCCCCTCCGAATGTTAAACATGGCTCTGGGTATGTTTGTAACCTCAAGAAGGCATTATATGATCTCAAATAGGCACCTCATGCTTGGGTTGAGAAAATTTCTATTGTTATATGTTCTTTTGGATTTACTCCCAGTAATCATGATTTTTCTCTATCTATTAAGTGCACTGATGTAGGTCGTATCATTCGTTCTTTAGATGTTGATGACATGATTATTATTGATGATGATGTTCATGGTATTTAAGTTTGAAGGCAGAGTTAGCCAAATAGTTTGATATGAAAGATTTAAATTCYTTACGATATTTTCTAGGCATTGAGGTTGCCTACTCACCCTAAGGTTATGTTTTTTCTCAATCGAAATATGTTCCAGACATTCTAGAGCGTACTTGTAAYACCCCCATATCAGAAACTACCCTAATCCGAGAATGTTACCGACTTAATTTTCATATATTTAAAATTTCAGCGGAAGCTTTTGACAATAAAAGAATAAARTTTAAACGTTCAACAAGTTCATAAATAAATAAAAAATTTAATTAACAGAATGACTCTTGGATATCAAAGCCTGCTCCCAAACGATCTCCATGCACCATTTGGTTAATCATCACCTGAAACTTAAAATAAGGAAATATGGGGTGAGCTACTAAGCTCAGTAAGCAAATCYCATGTATGAATGCATGAATAATGCCCTAGATATCATAAGTTATAAAATTTCACTTTCTCAATAAAAGCTTTTTAAACATTTCCATTTCATAAACTTTTCTCATAAAAACTTTGCTTTCAAAATGTAAAAACTTTTCAAACATTTCCATTCCTTTTGAAGTTGTGAGTTCATTTGGTGTAATGCCTAGCCATTAAGTTTGCAGTGGGCCATTATTCTTTGGAACCCGATCACTTTTTTTACCAGTAGAACCGCAAAGCGGTTAACATCACCTCATAAGGGGTGAATAATACATGAATTTCCCACCCTACAAGAGGGTTAGGTCAGGAGTGCCGGTCTCGCACGCTCCATTTCCCACTCATATCTTTCATGATTTAGGCTTTACACCCCTTTTTCAAAATCCTTAACATTTGGAAAATAATTTATTCATAAAATCCCATTTCTTTTTCCAACTTCATTCCTTAAAAACCTTCACATTCTAAATGCACGAGTGACTCATGCTCGGAATGATGTAAAACACTATAACTACATGCCCATGACATGAACTACATAAATCTGAATTTAAACTACTCAACATGTTAACGGTAGAAATATATCACATAAAATAATCCAATTATAATCATCAGACATATCAGACAAAACAATCCAATTATAATCACAAGATAATCGCACAAGACAATCCAATTATAATCATAGGATATATCACACAAAACAAGCCAATTATAACCACAAAATATATCATACAAACAATCTAATTATAACCACAAAATACATTGCATATGGAATACGATTAATGAGTATGGGGGATTTATTTACATAGAACTCAGATTCAATAGACATTCAATTCACTCAAGAGCAATTTAATAATAACAACAATACATATGCATTAATGAATATGAGAATTTACTTACTTGTAGTCCTTAGTAAATTTGTTTACTTTCAGTAGTGGGGTGCCTTGGTTGCCCATAATGTTAATATGTTATAGTATCCTAATATTATTACACAAAGAATATTCATCTAAAACTTATTTAATCAAACACATTCATTTAACAAAGGTGTTTGCCATTAATACCTTCATCGTTTTTCCTATAGTGATCTTAACTAATAATTTTTCAAGATGAGTTTCCATGTCAATAAAAATCGAACTACTAATGGTACAATTTAATATCATGACTCCTAATTTGTTCTCAAAATAACAATAATAATCGTAATTACAATATACATTATTTTATCATACAAACTCTAATTTCACTCTAAATTATATTCCAACATATTTCTAAAATTATATCCTTCTTTTTACTTTATCATACTAACTTAAATTTCATATTAAACATATTCCATATTTTTTTTCTTAATTAGTTTTACATAATACAATATTTAGGTCATTCGGTTAATTTAAATGAAGAAACTAAGGATTCATCTTGAATCTCGAACCTTAGGTGTGGTATTAAGTCTAAGATGTAATGGCCTCAATCATGCTCGGAAAAACAAAACGCTCTAGGCATGGGAACGGTGGTTCTAGTTGTGCGCGTGCTCAAGCGGACGGCCCATGGTGCCTGATTGCCTGGTCCCTTGGGCGCCTGGTCATCTGGTCGCCTGGCCGCCGGGGTGCCTTGTTGATAATAAAACTTTTGATACTTCAATTGAGGTTAATGTAAAAATTTCTTCTTCTGATGGTAGACGATTGTCGGATCCTACTTTATATCGTACTATTGTTGGAAGTTTGATATATCTCACTATTACTTGTCCAGATATTGCATATGTTGTTAGCTAGTTTGTTGCTTCTCCCACTATAGTTCATTGGGTAACTGTTCTTCGTATTTTGAGGTATATTTAAGGTAAAGTTTATCAGAGTTTTCGACTTTCATCCACATCTTCCTTGAAGTTGTGTGCTTACTCTGATGCTGATCATTGGACTATTCCTATATAGCACAAGTCTGTTACTGGTTTTGTGTATCCTTTTGTGTGATTTTCTTATTTCTTGAAGGAGCAAGAAACAATATATTGTTTCTCAATCTTCAACTGAAGCATAATATCATGCTATGACATCTATTACTAAGGAGATTGTTTGGTTATGTTGGTTATTATAGGAAAATCTATTCCATTTTAGGATTGATTCTATTTAAAGCTGTCTAGCTTATTTAGGAAATTAKTTATTGGGAAATATTTCCCTAACTTTATTCTTTGATTCATTTCCCTGAATAGGGATTCGTGAATTCTTTATATACACGATTTTTGTATAGAAAATATATCAAAAAAAAATGTGAACCATTCTTTTCTACTTGGTAACAAAGCTAGCCGCACCTTAACCCTAGCCCTAATAGTTTTGGGTTTTGGTGTTTTTCCCTTACTCCTTATTCACCATGTTTGATGTCTCAAATGAATACATCAACCTTCTAGCCAATATTTCGCAAAATGTCCCAGCCAAAATCATTTCATTTGACTCCCACTCTGTCCATATCACCACTATCCGATTGAATGATGATAACTTTCTGAGATTGTCTCAGTCAGTCCAAATATACATGAGAGCCCCATCGGAAAATAGGATATCTAACAGGTGAGGAAAAGGCTCCAACAGAGGAGGATTCTACCTATGAAGCTTGGGATGCTGAAAATTCTATGGTAACAGCGTGGCTTGTGAATTCTGTAGAGGAGGAAATCAGCTCAAACTACATGTGCTACCCCACGGCAAAGGAGCTCTGGGAAAATGTTTTTCAGAAGTATTCTATCCTTGAAAATCAACCCTAGATTTTTTAGTTGAATCTCAAGCTTGGTGAGATACAACAAGGAGAGGACACTCTTACAAGTATTTTGATTCGTTGAAATGAAAATGGCAAGACCTAGATCTCTTTAACACCTACGAGTGGAAATTGGCTAAGGATGGAAAACATCATAAGAAGACTATTGAGAAAACTCAAATCTACAAGTTCTTGGCTGGACTTAATGTTGACTTTTGATGAGGTAAGGGGAGAATTATTGGAAGATAGCCTTTACCTCCGACGGGCGAGGTGTTCTCGGAAGTTAGAAGAGAGGAGAATTGAAGGAGGGCTATGTTGGGAAGAAAGGACCTGGATCTGCTGTTGAGGGTTCAATATTGGCCGCCATGGGAGCAGGTTATAACAGGAACACGACATACTGGCATAAAACWAATGAAAAACTGCGAGTTTGGTTTGATTTCTGTAATAAACCTTGCCTTACTCAAGAGACCTGCTGGAAAATCCATGGCAAGCCAGCAAACTGCAAAAACAAAGCACAGAGAGAGAGATAAATAACGGTCAGATTGAACTGCTATTGAAAATAAAGCCTAGTCCAGCCCCTTCACCAAGGAGCAGATGGATCACCTTCATGCACTGCTGAACACTACCTCTCCTCATCTGGGGTATTCCTACTGGTTCTATTGTACATGCAGGTGATGAAGTATTAGAATAAATGCTCTAAATTGATTTCTAAAATCATCTACTTTGTGCCTCATATATTCCGGAGGACCTGACCATATGACCAACTCTTCGAAATTCTTTGAATCTTATATACCTTGTTTAGGAAATCAAAAAGTCCAGATAATTGATGGTAATTTCTCACCTATTGCATGAAAATGTTTAATTAAAATTTCTAAGGGGATAGATGTTAAATATGTCCTCCATGTTCCTACACTTACTCGTAATCTCTTATCTGTCAATAAATTATCTAGAGATTCTAATTGTTGCGTGGTTTTCTATGAATTTCATTGTCTTTTTCAGGACCAATGTTCAAGGAAGACGATTAGCAGTGCTAGGATGATTAATGGACTCTATTATTTCGAAGATAGACATCTAATAGTAAAATTGCTCAAGGATGTAGTAGCATTAGTTCTCTTTATGTTCATGATCAAATAATGGTTTGACATTATAGAATGTGCCACCCTAGTTTTTTTTATTTTAAACATTTGTTTCTAGCATTATTTAAAAGGTTGAATACTTTATCTTTCCAATGCAAAAATTGTTTATTGGCAAAGAGCCGACGCAAATCTTATGTTAAATATTTTTAGCATACTTAAAAAACTTTTTTATCTATTTCATAGTGATGTTTGGGGACCTTCAAAGGTTACCACCGATTCTGAAAAAAAAATGATTTTTTACTTTTTATAGACGAACATACTCATCTTTGTTGGGTTTATTTAATGAGGAAAAAATTTGGAGTTGATCGGATATTTACAAAGTTTTACGAAATGATTGAAAATCATTTTCAAACAAACATCAGTATTTTTTGAATTAGTAAAGGAATGGAGTATTTTAATCATACCTTGGAAAATGTTTAAAAGAAAAAGGAATTTTGCATCAATCTACATGTCCAGATACTCCTAAACAAAATGGAATAGCTAAAAGAAAAAATATAACACTTGCTTGAGGTAGCCCGTGCCATAATGTTTTATATGAAAATTTCTAAATATTTATGGGGGGATATTGTTCTTACTGCCTCTTATTTAATAAATAGAATGCCCACTAAGGTTTTACAAGACACTACTCCATTGGAATGTTTAAAGAAGTTTTTTCTTGCATCCATAATCAAATCAGATTTACCATTGAAGATTTTTGGATGCACTACTTATATTTTAAACATCTTGCAAAAAGATCTAGGTCTAAGTTAGATCCCAGAGCTAAAAAATGTATTTTCTTGGGCTATCTTCATAATAAAAAGGCATATAAATGTTTTGATCCTRTAACAAAACGTATCTATACTATTATGAGTGTTTCTTTTCTAGAAAGTACCCCTTACTTTTCCAAAAAAAATTATTTAGGTGGAGAATTCAATGGAACAAAATTTTTAGGAAATTGTTGAACCTTTACCAAAAACTATTCTTAATGTTTCCCTTAGGAAAACTCAGTCTAAATCTATTGAATCAAAATCCGACCTTGGTTTGTGAGAAACAAAAATGCTATGATTGATTAAAATTTGTAACAATCTTGAGCCTATGGTTTATTCAAGGAAGAATATCTCTGAAAGAAGTAAAGACCATCTAATCATCCCTGCACAAGGCCAAGTGAACCCTAAACAATGGTCCCCCAAGTACTCCAGGCAATTCTTCTTCTTTTATTCCTATTTCTTTATCTCCATATATCATTCTGCCTTCACAACCTAATTTGAGCCCTAAACCGACACCTGAAACACAAGATCTTCCTATTGCCCCTAGAAAAGGAACCCATGCATGTACAAAACATTCAATTGCCAAATACATCTCTAAAAATCACCTATCCAACACCTATGGAGAATTTATTACTAGTATTTCAGAACTTATTGTGCCTAGACGTATATAGGAAGCATTGGGTGAACCGAGAGGAAGTTGGCAGTGTTTGAAGAAATGGATGCTTTGAAAAAGAATGGGACTTGGGAGATTGTAGAGTTACAAAGGAGAAGAAAATTGTAGGGTGTAAATGGGCGTTACAATAAAGAGCAAAGCTGATAGAAGTGTTGAGAGGTATAAAGCTAGGCTTGTGGCTAAAAGCTTCACCTAAACCTATGGAATAGATTATCAATAGACATTTGCTCTTGTTGCAAAAATTAACTCTATTCGGGTTCTATTGTCTCTAGCAGTTAATTTGAATTGACCTTTACATCAATTGGATGTGAAAAATGCATTTCTTAATGGAAATCTAGAATAGAAAGTGTATATGCGTCTCCCACCTGGTTTTGAAGAAAGCATTAGCGTTGGGAAAGTTTGTAAACTGAAGAAGTCCTTGTATGGACTTCAGTAGTCCGCTAGAGCTTGGTATAAGGGCTTTGGTAAGGTATTAAAGTTTTTTGGTTACACTCAAAGTCAAGCAACTCATACTATGTTCTACAAACATTCAGAGGAAGAAAGATGATTGTCCTGATTGTGTATGTGGATAATATTATGCTAACTAGGGATGATTTTTGTGAAATAAAGAAGTTGAAAGAAAACATGGAGAACAATTTGAAATCAAAGACTTCGGAGCATTCACATACTTCCTTGGAATGGAATTAACAAGATCCAAGCCAGGTACTTTTGTATGCCCAACGTGAGTATGTGCCTGATTTACTAAACGGGACAAGAATGATGGGGTGCAAMCCTACTGAAGCTCCTATTGAATCCAATGTCAAATTACGATCYACAGGAGTACAAAATGTGAGAGATCATGAGCGTTATTAGAGATTAGTTGGGAGGCTGATTTATCTTTCGCATACACAACTTTACATTGCATTGTCTATAAGTATGATAAGTCAATTTATGCATTCACCTAGTTCAAAACACTTTGAAGCCGTCTACAGAATTCTACGGTATTGGAAAGGAACAACGGGGAAAGATCTTTTGTTTAAACCACAAGGACATCTGCAAGTTGAAGCCTATATTGATATTGATTGGGCTGGGTGCGTAGAAGATTGAAGGTCTACTTTTGGCTAATGTACTTTTGTAGGTGGTAACTTGGTTACATGGCGAAGCAAGAAACAAAATATAGTGGCCAGAAAATAGTTGAAGTTGAGTTCGGGGCTGTGGCTCACGGCATGTGTGAGATCTTATGGGTAAGAAGATTGCTTGAAGAACTAAAGTCCTTAAAACCATCTCCTATGAAACTTAAGGGGGAGTGTAGGAAAATCTATTCTATTTCAGGATTGATTTTATGTAAAGTTGTCTAGCTATTATTTAGGAAATTAGTTATTGGGGAATATTTTTCTAACTTTATTTTTTGATTTATTCCCTAAATAGGGATCCTTGTAATTGTTTATATACACAGTTTGTGTATAGAAAATATATCAACAAAAGTTAAACCATTATCTTCTATTGTTATTTGCAAAAATGGGAGTACATCTTTTGCATCCAACTTCCAACTTCTTTATATTGTGACAATAAAAGTTCCATACGAATTGCTCACGACTCGATCTTTCGTAAAAGATTGAAGCACATTGAGATTGATTGTCATGTTATGTGTCATCATTTCAAGGATGGGATATTTACTTTGCCTTTTCTTCCATCTTCTTCTAGATTGCAAATTTCTTTATTAAGTCCCATTTCACTCCTTGTTTTCGTTTTCTAGTTGACAAACTCTCGATAGTTGTCGCTGCTACATCATGAGTTTGAGAGGAATGTTAAAAATAATAATATAGGATTTGATTTATAGAGTTCAACTAGGATTGTGTTTTGTTAGTTTTTGATAGTCTAATAATCTATAGGTAGATCCCTTATATTGTTACTTTRTATTGCATTACTATCTTTTTACTTAAGTAAAATTTTCAGTCTTCTCTTGTCTGGATCTCTCTTACATTATTACTTTAACACTCCATTCTTTAGCATCTTTTTGCTTCCCAGTGATTTTGACTTTGAACCCTTCAGGCAACCATATTGATGACTTTCCAGCTTCGGCCTCCTTGATATTGAACCCTTCAATTTGTTTTCGCTTTCAATTTTGCTTTAAATTTTATTTTGTTTTAGAAAAGTTAGAGGTTTTTTTGATAGTGTAGTGAAATTTTTTTAAAAAAGGTTGTACGGTGTAATCATGTGTAGTATACATACTATTCACGTTTGCACAGCACAATTACGAACTAGATTTCCATTTGAAGGCGGCGTACGGACACGAATACTGGACTGAAATTTGCCACGCAGTCAAGATCAAGTGTTGAATACATCTATATAAAGCACATTCGAAAGAAATAAAACTAATACCACCTATGCAAACGTGACAATCAGTGACCAATGCCGTTGTGCCACGTGTCAGTTCAATAACACTACCCCTAAGAAATTGGAAGTAAAATAAGAAATTTAAATCATAGTCAAAGAGGAAAAAACTGGCACTGACTACACACGCGTGTCATAGTGACATTGACCACTGCATGCAGCTCATAAMCTATTTAAATTATGAAAATTCAATTTTTTTGGTTTAAATCATCAACCAATTCGAATTTTAATAAGATATGGAATTAAAATTAAAAAATTCAAATAAATTGATCAATATTTCAAACCGAAGGTATAAATATAAGTATGTTAAAGATAAGTCTAGTAAATTATGATAAAGATATTATTAAAAAAGTTTTTAAAAATATGTTACTTTTAATAAATTTTCGAGATAAATTTATAACATAACGAACAGATAAAACCTTACATAAGTATATTTCCAACTATATTATCCTCAAAAGACATGCATTAATGGTAGGGAAAAATTCAAACACAGTCGTTATTCACATTTATCAAAAGAAGGGAACGTGAATTACAAATCATATTAACATTTTTCTGCAAATTAAATTTTATGATTTTCATAAATTTAAACTACTAATTTGATTTATTACCATTATATTTATTTACTTTAAGTTTCAAAATTAATTTCTTTTTATGTATTTAAAAAAGAAAACAATCACTTCGATAAATTGATATATTACTAAACCAATAATACCAAAAGTGAGGTAAGCTAATAGGATAATTTGACTATGTTCTTCCAGACATATTATTAGTATCAAACAAATTCAATTTCCTACTTACCTACAATATAATCCAAGGAACTACTCCCTTCCCCATCAAGAAAACCAGCTGGAAAATGAGTTGGTAGTAGCTGGAGCTGGGACTTCAATTCCCTCCATTCTTCTACAAACAAATTATAGCTTGAATTTTTTGCTATAACATCTTTAGACACTTCCCTTCTCTCAACCATACCCCTTGCATATTGATCAAATTTGTTTATACTCTCCCATAGCAAAGATTTCTGTCTTGCATCTCTCTCACTTCTAACACGATTTAGCCACTCCCTCGCCTCCTCTACTCTTGCCCAAAAGCAAGAATCTTGAGTCAAACTTGCAAAAGTGCTTCTGATTTTATAAGTATGATCATCTTGAACCTTTCTATCATTCCACCATTTATCGAAAATGATATACCTCCTTTCTCTCCCATGCACTATGTAATGGCCTCTCGTCAAATGTTCCCCACGTTTGTAGTATTCAGCTATGTCTAAAGGCTCCACAAGAAGTTTATAAAATTGAGAAGCATTTACCCATTTTGATCGCTTGTGGAAATCATAAGGAAGTTGGTTTCTTTCCAGCATAGCTATCACTTCATTCCAAAATTTCGCGAGTTTGATCCTATTCATATTCACTTTGAAATCCTTCTTTGATGCTCCTCTTCGTTTAAATGAATCATAGTATCCCAGTTGATCATCGGAATCATCACATGTTGCTTTGTACCATTCTATTTGAGCTCGGAGCGGAGTTATCTTAGATAACCCAATTGCAAGATTAGCACAGTTGAGGTTTGGTCTGCAACCCATTTGCTTGGCCATCTTCAGGCAATCATTTGCAGGTATAGACACTGGATCCTGTTTTAAAAGCAAAACTAAAGTCAGTGTGGAAATGATTCTACCTCATTACAAAAGCGAACAGAAATTAATACAAGTTCAAAGGGAATTTTGTCCGCAAGTGTTAATCCAAAGTAATTCCTCAATATATGAAAAGTCACAATTGAGATCTTGAAAAAGATATGTTTTGAAATTTACTCTCACAAACATCAAAATATGCTTCAGTCACACTCCCTAGAGGACGGAATTAGGAGAGATGTTTGTTTTAATTCAGCTATCCAAAGATTTGGCTGGACAGCACAAATATTTTAAGAGCTAAGGGTGAAATGAGATACTTGACAATTTCTTAATCTCAATGGAGTAAGCAGGAAGTAAATCTTATCAGTACAATGGCTTACACTTGAGGAAATATCAGATGCTTGCAATGCCAATTTAATTCCAGCTTCATAGCTCAACTCAGGTAGATTGCCATCAATGAAGCTTCTAGTACTCAGGATTTGCCAATGAACTCTGCTAACATAGTTCTCATAATTCAGATGATCTTCTATACTAGAACTTGGAGAACCTTTCAGAAGCATCAAGAATAGAAACTTGATGATAGCTATTGCATTTTCCAAACAAATAGAACCGTTGCTAGAACAGAAAATGTAGTTCCCAAATGGCCAGAACAGATTTTCTTCTGAATTTTCAACCCCTGTTGACTTGAGTGCTTCCTCAAGAGATTGCAGCACAATACGGAAAAGTTCAGCAATTTTTTCTTCAGATATTTGGTTAGCAAACTGCTTATAATACGGGAATTTCATTGACAAGTGCCAAAAATTAAAGAGAGCAGGAAGATGAGGAATAATTGGAAGTGATGGAGCAAAAAGCAACCTCGGTACTATGTCATGTTGTGCAACAACATGGAAAAAATTTCCACCCCATCTTTCTTGGAAGATGGCTCTGGAAAACGATTCATTACCCATCATAGGTGAGCCATATGTGATACAAATTACAGTGAAGGGGTAGGAAATTGACTGCAGATGAGTGAGGAACCAAATAGCTGTTAGGGAGGCTATAGTTCCACCAACAGAGTGCCCTGTGAATACTACAGATTTGCTGTTACTGATTATCTCCAACATCTGCAGCATCACAGAATGGAGAAAATGAATAATAACAATAATAAAGAAGTTAGAAAGATGTCTATTACCACAAACTACAATCGGCAAAACAAAGTTTAAGTGACTAAGAATTTCGATTAATAGATCATAAAATTTTGCAGTATCCCCCCTTGTTAAACACAGTATACCTAATAATAGGCTTGGGGAATTTGAATTTAAGATTTCCAATAGGTTTTCTTTTTCTTTTTCTTTTATTGTTTTTCTTTTCTGAAATTAAAGGATCTAAGAAAATCAGAAAGAGTGAATGAGTGATCAAATAAAAATCACCCTTTGGAAGACAAAATTTACCTTTTCTCTACTTGGCAAAGAAAACTGCAMATTACCTTTGTATTTCAAAATCTCTAGTAGTAACCTTCTCTATGCGGAAATGACTATCTATTACTAAATAAAGTGATAAAATGATATATAGTTGATTCACTATCTGGTATCGATCAATTCCTAGGTTTAGAATATATCTTGGTATTTCTAAAGAGTAGTCTACTTTTACAATAGTAGATCTAGAATTTGGAATATCATAAGTGGAATATTTGGGTCTTTGAGAAGATCTATAATTAAAGGAATCCGAGAGTGTCCTCCTAGATCTATTGAATCCAATAAAGAAGCATCATCAGAAAACCTACTAGTATGCTACCGTGCAACTGCACCACTCGTAACTCTTTGTGGCCTACTAAAATAATGTTTGCAACATATTGGTTCCTACGTAATTCTTTCATGGAACTCTCATGCGATAAATTAAATGTATGAATGAGCAAAAAGATAAATATGTATAAAGCATATAATTATTCTCCTATAAGAAATGCAACAAAGCGAAAGTGAAATTCTTCATATATACTTTTATAGGTTATGCATTTTAATATATATTGGAAAATGCTGATGTTTATTAATCTCTATGCCGAATGATCTACACTATGTAGTGTAGCAAACTAAGTCTGGAAGAAGCTACGATTTTGCATGCTTCACACTTGTAGACAGAGAAAAGCAAGCAAGTTCCCTTTTATTAAAATAGATAATACAAAGAACTCTCCTCTATACAATACTTATAGTTATAAATACTATTCAAGTTAAGAAAATACTATTTGGAACGATGAGCTATAGGTATCATTTTAGGTCAGCAAGCAATATTTTCTGTCAAGGACATCCATCTAAACATCTTCGTAAAAAAACAAAACAAAAAAAAAAAAAAAGAAAAGTATATATAAGTTGATATCCAAAACACAAAGATCCTAGTGTGGTTTCAGCACCAATTAATATATTTACTGATCCAAATAATATCCATAAAACATGCCGAATAAGTTCTCCTCAAAATAAGCAAAGTAAATCCATAATTATCCATAATATATACCAAAACCTATTTTTTTAATAAAATACTATGACACATAGGGCTTCGTTGGGGTAATAGCTATTTCAATTGTTTATTTACGTTTTAACATAATAGTTAGAACTTTAAAAAGATACGCTATAGCAATTACCGGCTAGAATTCTAAATTTTGCCCAATGTAAAGATTCCAGCTGGTATGCACCAGAAAGTCCGTACGGGCTGGTGTTTGAAGCAATCTGAAACTAGGAAGTTAGTAAACAAGAAAAACGACTGATTATTAGGATAATACACGTCTAGCTTTCCTGTTTTGCGGGATGTTAATCAAACAGTTTTATTTAATAATAAGTGTATTTTAATTAACTGAATTATCATCTCGACCGTAAATAAGCACTCGACCCAAGACCAYGAATCAAGATTCATATATATGTCTTGGGGAACCTTCTTCACACATTTAAGTATTTTTATATATGTGTGTGGGGTTAGCAATAGTGTTTGTTAAGATGCCAAATATGACCAGGCTGCTCTTGTCAACATCATCATCTTTGACTTTTATGGATTTTGTTCGGTAGATACCTATGATTTCGTCTCTACAATAAGTTTCTTYAGTCGAAGAAAATAAACTTGAGAAAGAACCCTAAAGACAGGAGCCTAACTGGCCCGTTTTATCAAATACAGGACCCCACAAACTAAGCAACAAAAATATCTATCACTTTTAGAAGTCTTCCCCTCTACGGAAGGAGCACAATAGCACAATAAATAAAACAGGTTAAATTAAAATTATGAATATATATTATTTAAATAAAAAATAACTTCTTTAATTTGACATAAAATTGAAAGGCTGTAAGAAGTAGGATATCATTTTTATCTAAATAATATAATTTATCCTCCCTAAAAAAATTCTACTGAGTCTAAATTTGCCAGATTCTCTATTACATTTGCAGCTTCTATTTTAAGAATTTGATGCATTCTCCTTAATTAATCAACTATCACGACCTCTGTCTGGTTGATGTCCAATTAAAATTGAAACAGAATAAACCCAATTAAAAAATATTTTGTTACCCACAAAATCAAAGTAAAAAGTGAAAAGGAAATAAAGAAGCASWAAAGGAGGTAAAAAGGAGGGGGCCCGGGAGAGAGGGGGGGGGGGGGGAAAGTCACAATTTTCCGGGCTTTATTTTAGTTTTATTTCGAAAATTATTTGGTTTCTTCGTAAAGGAAGCAAGAGAACTAACACTTTTGTTATCAATTAAACAAGAATGATGAGATTAAAATATAATATGAAAGAGGTTAATGGAAATGCAGTTCATATTTGCTTTTTAAAAAGTAAAGATCCTTTTATAACAATTCAAAACTTTAGTGATGGAAATGATAAACACGTGCACTGCGCCATCTAATGGGCAAACACTATTCTGGTCCGCTAAATCGATGATGAATCGTGTGAATATGAACACTGACCTGGTTTTGGAAATTCTGAGTGCCATACAAGGACAAGAACAGACTCAACAACCCAGAATGAACCATAACTCGTTTTTCCCCTTCAACGTAACGATGCAGGGCAGAAAAAATTCCATTCCCAGCAACCTCCAGAGGCACGAGATTCCTGCAACTCGGATCCAGACCAGTAATTGTTTGGACTCCGGAAAACGCTACATAGGTGACGTTTTCTATTTGATTGATGACATAGCTCTGTGGCGCAGTGGTGTTCGCGAGATTGCAGAGCTTCCATGATCGCTCCAGCAATGGCGTAGAAGCTAGAAACGATGCCAACATCTCACTAGTCTCGAATCTGTGGAAAAGTTGGAAAATTCTCAGTAAGTTAAGCTCGAAATGGGAAAATTCTAAGTCAATTTAAGAATTAATTGGAAGATTTTGTTCCAAGTACTTACAGCGAAACTTCGTCGGTCTGCATATTGCTTCTTCTTCCTCCTTTCTGACTTTGGGGATATATGTGAAGAAAGAGAATGAAGCTGGTGGAATATCGAGTGGCGTACTGTAATTCGATTGAGTTGCTTTTTAGACATCCGTAATTGTACCCGTCAACTTCACTTCGTTTTTACTATTTCTTTTTCAATAATAAAATTAGATTAATCTCTTTATATAAATTACGAAATTGTGATAAATTGAACCCACAAATATCTTATGCTATAAGACGATTGTTGATTTCTCATTTATAAATGGAAGAGAAAATTGAACTTGTTTTCCTAGTGCCTCRTTCCACATCATGAATCTATTCGCTTGTACCTCTTGATGGCACCATTTTTCCAAACTCTTTCTACAAACACCAAGTTCTTTCTGACTCCTGTGCTCTCTATCACTACTGTAACAAGCCATTTGCTAGAGTATTTATGACGGCCCAACGACCGCCATAAATGAACACTATCTAGGATCGATTGACAATTATAAATAAAGTGATATTTATGATGAAAAGTAAATTATCATAAATGTATAATCTGAGACGACCTGATTAAAAAAAATAATAAATTGTGATGTTTGAAATGTATTGTYTTTTACTATGRCTCATATGAAATCGCTGCAAATATTGAGCATGTAAGAATAGATTTTTACACGTACGAACAAAATAATTCAACTACTCAGAATAGGTTTTTGTACATATGAACAAAATAATTTAACTACTAAGACATGTAATTTATACAATAGAGTGTTCATCACATTTGTCTCAATATGTCTCTATTGTGTATAAAATCATACTAAATGTTTACACACTCGTGTTAAGGTTTTATTGCATGATTAAATCTCTAGAGTCCTATACCTTGCCCTATATCCATTGTTTGCGTGTTGGAGTAATCAGATGTTATGTAACACGTCTAATATTTTTAAGCAAGACTCTTTTTGAGGATTTTTTTAACAATGCCTTTAGCATATTTTAATAGATTTTTATCTCTCTACAAATTCTTCTTCTCTTTCTTTTTAACATAACAAAGAGATSCATCGATTATTTTGGATCTTGACTAAATTTCTTATTAAATATCATAATGGTTAATGATCGATGCTAAAAAGATTAAATTTTGGAGTTAAAAATCATTAAAAGCTGAATTTTTTGCATTTTTTGAAATTTTCACGCAAAACAAGGAGCATAACAAATAACAAAAGTAATAAATATTTCTGGATAAAAATAAAAATAATAAGTTAAGTCGCATAATATAAATAAATAAGGCTTATAAAGAAATATATTAAATATATAAGTAAAGGAACAAATTTTCAAAAGAAAAGGAAACAATTTTAAAGACTACACCAGGACAAAAAGAAAAAAAAAAAAACTTAAAACCTAGTCAGCTTTGTTCAAGCTGCATGGAGTTTCACAGTAGCTTCGAGCGCTCTGAGCGGCTAGTTCAGCGGCTTCGTTAAACTTCAATAGAGTCATTGGTTGGCTCCGCGCGCAACTCTTTTAAACCTTAACAGAGCCAATAGGTTGGCTTCGCTCAGCGCATGCAGAGCTGTTGAGCTGACTCCGTGCAACTTGRACGAAGCGGGCTTAGCAGCATCAAACCATTTTACTAAAAAAAGAGTCACTTTTTCAATTTTTGTGAAGTTTAAATTAAAAAAGTAGAAAATAAAATAATTACATAGGAACATCCGATCTGCTTCAATTTGAGCAAAAAATGATTTTTTAAAGAAAAAAATGAGATTTTTTGGAGAGATGTAGGAGAATTTTGTAGAGGTGTGATAGAGAATATTACTTATGTTATGGGTATTTTTAAAAATGTGTTTGAAATAATATTGTGTTTGGAAATTTAGGTGATACGTTCAACCAACATATTATTTATCATTTAAATATAAAAAAGGTTTAACCTAACTAAGTGTTATAGAGGAAGATAGACTCTAGCAAATCTTGGAGTAAGAAAAAAGAGTCCTACTCTAATACTAACTTGTCTCTAGAGTAATCCTAACTTACTACAACCATATCTGATCTCAATAAGTAAAAGTTGAAGAGTCTTACACCTATTTCCATATCTAAAAAGTTCTTTTATGTTGAGCAATGGTTCACTTGCTCACCAGTTTATATATTCTCTGATTATGCTTGGTTCACGCCAAGCTAGTTTATTAACCTTTATTATGTAGAATTTAAGAACATGGGGTATGAGCTTTATTCTTGGGGATCTCAAGAGGTTGCACTGAAGGGAGTTTAGAAACAAGACTTAGTGGCACGCCAAGCATCAAYATTGAAGAAATCCTCAACAATTCACAAAGGCTAAAAGATTCGGATAGAAATGGAGTTTCTTATTTGAATGATTGATGTATATGGCCTTTTGTAATATGATTATTTTAGTGGATTTGCTTTAGTGCCTACATGTAGTGTCATGGATGTAGGCTAAGAGGGATTTTAAGTCGAAAAATCATGTTAAATCTTGTGTTCTCTATATATTACTCCTGTATGTTCAATTAGTCATACTCAAAATAAATAATAATTTGGACTTGACAATTAAGTTAAATAGGTAATTATCAACCTCACAAGACATATTTCGACGGCTATTGAACCATCATAATTGTCAATGGCTTTTGTGGTGGCTCTTTGTGAAAGCTTTTTAGAAGACTAACTTATTTACGATGGCTTCATTAAACGCTCGAGCTTCATTCATATTGTAGGTGAGCTTCTCACAAAATACAATTGTTGAAGTCTCTAAAGTAAATGCATTTGATTTTCCCATTGATTTTACACATGGCTCAATGAATAGTTGGGATTGAACTCCAACAAGAGTTCTTCAACTGATTATTACATAATCTGTATTGTTAGTACAGCAGAATTAACTGACACCCGCCAATGGAAAGGTGAACTAGTAGTGGACAAGATTAATATGTGGAGGCATCTGAATCTCAGATATCTAAGTGAGCCATTCGCTATAGAATAGCTTATACAGGGGATGTACTTGAAACTGCAACACACTCTTAGGAAAATTATGCTAAAATACCTTTCAGGAGGTAGCTACTCGTGCTAATGATCTGGAACTGAGTATCATTACGAATGGATGCAAAATGCTTACTAAAGACCCGTGCAGAAGTAGAGAGAAGCAAGATCATTGGGAAGGAGGTAAATCTTCTACAAAAGCCAAGAGAAAGGAGTCATTGGTGAGAAGTAAAACTCCAATAAAGGTTTCCACTATAGTATCTCAAAAAATGATCAAGAGGATGGATTCTCCCTAGAAAAGAGAAAGAGGGAAATTGTCTCTCAATGAAATATGCATCCATCAATTGGATGTTTCTTCGATGTCTGATGAACTAAAAGCCTCCAAAGCCATAGAGTTACAGCACATGAATCTTCCTCATGATGTTGGCTGTGGTGAACTAGGACTTCAACTTGATTTGACATTTTGCATCTACTAGGACCTTTAAGACACATGAGTACTTAGAGCGATCAACTACATTGACATTGCTCTTCATGATAATGATGATAGAATCATTGATGGTAAAATGATGATAGAATCATTGATGGTAAAATGATGAAATGGCCTTCAAGGACATGATTTTGGGCCCACAATGCAGATGATTATATATACAATGCCTCTTGATGCTAGTAAAGACGATAAAGTTTCTTTGAAATTTTCTCGTATAATATCAGCTAAGAGTTGCTTGTTTATATCCTAATTCTTTAGGTGTCTCCATCTTAGAGTTTAGGATTCTCCAATTTAGTCCATAATTATTTTTCAATTTTATTGCAAGTCTAAACAAGGGGCTGAAACTAAAGAAGTCAATACAATAAATTCATATTGTTGGTGTGCTAAAATGCCTAGCTGAATAGGCTATCTTGTTCGTGGCGGGCTTAGCTTTTCAACACAATGAGGCCTTAGTTCTAACTAGATAGCCGATGAATCGGTTTGTCAAATCTGTAGCAACCTCTTTTTTAAGCATGCGGGGTTCTTAAGTTAGCTTAAGGAAGCCCTCAATAAAGTGTGTACGTCAACTGACTAAAAGTACAGTTGAGTCCTTTATGTGGATGGTTTTAGTTGGCTAAGGATTTCAGTTGATGCGTGATATATGGCCAGCTCAATAAATTCAAACTGAAATATGCTAACTGGGCTGTCTATTAAGCTAAGAAAGCTGGTAATAAAGCTAGCAAACAAAAAAGCTTGGAAAATAAGCAGAACCAAAAAGTAAGGCAATTAGGGAAAGTTGTTAAACAAAGCAATTTAATGAAAGCAACAACACTGCTAAAAGCTAAAGAAAGCTATAATTAAGCTGTAAATAAATTAATAAGCAAGCTAAAGTGAAGCAATAATACAGTTAAGCTAAACAAAGCTGTACTAAGCTGTAAATAAAGCAAGTTAGAAAGCTAATAAATAGAGCAGTAAACGAGTTATGCTAACGTAAGCAGTAAAGAAAACATATTAAAGGAGGCAGTAAACAAGATTTGATAAAGAAAACCTCATAAGCTACGAACTACTGTAGAATTACCCAGATTCACTACGAAAAGTAGCTTCGAAACTTGAAAAAGTCGGCAAACCTAGATGTTAAGCTGGCCTAATAAAGATGGAAATGAAGAATTAAAAGACATGATTGAAGATACTAAGCTTGATTTCTTGATTTGATGATCCATGGCTTCAAACTCTTCTTCTTCTCTTATTTATACTTGACCAAGATAGTTCGGCTTGCTTGAAGGCCAAGGAAATCGAGGCCACTTTCTCCATTTCAAATTGCATGCTCTACTTTTGGCCTACTTCTTTTTTTCCTGTTTGGCTGCTAAATCGTKTYTTAGATTCTCGCCAGGTGTTTTGGTTTGTTCAGTCGATCGGCTGGTCTTCCACCAATTCCGCGCATTGTTCCAAAAGCTATTTCTACTGTTTTATTCTCTCTATTCTTCGGCTGGCCTTGGCTTGCATAGTTTCTATCTTTTCAGCCGTTCACCCTTTAGTTATTAAGTCCTCTTCTTCTCGAGAAAGCTACAAGTATTGGGGCTGGAATTATTTACCTAACCTAACCATCAACCTCCTTCAGCTATTGATGTCGGCTATTTTTAGGCATCAACACATGTTGCCAAAATTTTTTAATTTAATTTGATGTTGTTCTCGATACGGTTTTCAAATGTAAAATTCATCTACAAGAGAGTCTAGATTTATTTTCTCAACAAATTCCTTTTCGATGTTTGGTATCAAACAATGGATAAGAAATCATCCTTCATCTTGTTACGAAGTTTTTTCTTCACATGTTTCATTGCTAAAAAGGCTCGCTCGATAGTCGTAGTAGAAACAAGTAAAGTCAGTGTAAGACGAATCCACTTAGTCACCATAATATACGTCTCCAACTTTACATCTTAGCCAAAACATGACATAACAAGTGTAGATACTTGAAATTAAGGATCATTTTTCATGTTTAGGTCATAAATATGCTACTCAGATTCCAAAGCATAAACAACTTGGGGAAATTGGAGATTTTTGCAATTGTAACTTTATCAATTCTTGATAAATGCCTCTTAACTTTTATTTTACTTATTTATATCTCTTAACAATTTATTTTTATTTATGTTCCACCAYTGTGTTAGATGGTAGATTCTGGTGACCCATTGCACCTGACTCACATGTCCATTAGTTGAAGGGTAAATCAATCATTTTAGGTCAGTTCTCCCCCTGGCCCCCAAAAAACAACCATATTATCTCTACATAGATAACCATTCCCTCTAAGTGGGTATGGGTCAGGTTTGGTTATGTGGAGGGACATTAGGCTCTTTTCATAAGAAACCATCCTAGAAGGACTGATTTACCCTTCAACTAATAGACATGCGAGAGTGACATGCAATGGATTACCCGAATTTGTGGTCTATCATGGTGGTGGACAAAAATAAATGCACATAAATTATTAGGGGGAATAAATAAGTGAAATAAAAGTTAAGGGAAATATGTCAAGAATTGATATAGTTACAATTACATAAATCACTAATTTACGAATATCTTGATGTGAAAAATCTTCGGGATAGAATCTTGCAATAAGTTTGCAAATATCATGAATTTAAATGACTCAAACCGATTTCTAGGATCCAAAGCTACATTGGAGAAAGAAGCTCAACAGATTTATCATTGAATCTTGTATTCGATTGCGTTATTACGAAATCAATTGCTTCGTTAAAAATATCAAGGTGATAATGATGCTTCACTATAATTTATCATTGAATCTTGTATTCGATTGCATTATTACAAAATCAATTGCTTCATTAAAAATATCAAAGTGATAATGATACTTCATAGTAATTTAATCATGAGAACGACAAGAACCAACCTTATACGAACAAGTTAGATAAGGTATTCCAATATCATTTTTGGAGCAAAATGTTTTCACTCTTTGAAAGAATTCTTCCCAGCCATCATCTCTCAATTTTCGAAGAAGTTTTGTTGTCATAGAAATAAATTTTCATAACATCCAACATTTTTAGAGGTTTCCTTAGAAGCATTTGAAAAATAATATCATTAATTCCTGTAATCTTATTTAACAAATGCAAGTCAAACACAAATACAAAACATTTCAATTATTTGTAAGCACCATTACTTTCAATCCGAGATACTGCTTTTGGCAAGTGAACACCAAGATAGTCAAATACCTTGCAAGTTGCATTGTACATGTCAATTAAACTCTTTATAGATTCATAATGAGAGCTCCTATAGTAGCTCTGGAGCATTGCAAATTACCTATTTAATTGGCCCACTTCATGACTTAGATTCTCCAATAGCTAACATATATTGAACTCCTCTTGGAGCAACTTGCAAACTCATTTACATACTTAGGAGAAGAGGTGATAGTATTAATAATATTAAATAAATTTCAAATTACATGAACATATTTAGTTGCCAAAACCAACGTCAATTGTAATATATTTGCAAAATGTTGAACGTAATATGCGTATGCAAAATCTTGAAGAAATAATGGCCGAAGTTCATTACAAGCCCCTCACATATTATTGGCAACACATATCCTTGGCCTCTCATTCTTTTCATCTCAAGGTCATGGTAAGCAAGAATATTAGATATTTCCTTTTCCAGATTTGCTAATATGATATCACTCACATGTTTGATGTGAAAGAAGCGTTCTATCAAAATACCCCAACTATTCACAAATCTCAAAATAATTGCTTATTTGCTCTCAATTAGATGCATTTTGTGCTTCATCAACAAGAATACAAAATAATTTATCCCCAACTTCTTCATGAATCATTCACCAAACTATACTATACATAATGTGCAACATCTTTTTTTGGATAGTTGGAGTAATGTATTGCGTATTTTGTGGTGCACTTCCAAGTACAACTTTACTACTTTCTAGATTTGATTCCATCAACCTTAAACATATGAAGAAAATTTTAATGGTTCATTGAAGATGAAGAATCATTATGGCATCTAAAAGACAACCTTGAATTTCTACCCACCAAACGCATCAAAATGAAGTCTTTACTTCCAGCTGTTGTCTCTAAACTTCTTCTCTCAAATACATGCATCATCAACTTGTCAATGTGTTGAGAAGGTTTCATCAAATCTTCTCCTCTTATCTTATACATTTTATGATGTGATGACAATTACGAGTAAGATATACACATTTTGATCCACTATTAACCCTTCCATGTGTTATGTAAGATATTGACCAATGTTGAACTACAGGAAAGATTGTCATTGTTATGGAAAAGAAAGCAATTGAAACAATAAGCTCTATTTAGCCTAGGGGAATACTCCAACCAAAGAAATTGACTGAACCATTTTCTTTTAAATTGATGACCTTGAGATTTTCCTTATGTCCATTGATACTCTACAAGTAATGGTTGATAAGGTCCAAATTTCAAATGTTTGGCTCTAATCTTAGGATGTTTGTATATAGTGGCTTTCTTGTTCCCGTTTCCTGTAAAATGGCAATAGATGTTTCAACTTAAAGAGTTGAGGATGAAGGATGTCCAATTCCAGGAGAAAGAATTAGTGGACTTTGCTCATTAGGAAGTGGAGGATTATGTTCTGAAGGGATTAGAAGACTTTGGTCTACATGGTTTGGAGGACTTTGATCTGTAGGAATCGAAGGTTGACTTTTGAATCCATTACCAATGTTGGTATTTTGATTAGATTGATTTACCTTTGAAATGAAGGAATAGAAATTTCTACTTTTCTTGTCCTTTTATTTGTAAATTCTAAAGTTGCAAAGAAAAAAATAATTCATCAACAATAAAACAAGTAAAATTATTAAAAAAATATATAATCCAAAATATTCTTTATCTATTTTTACTTCAACTGGGATAATAGTTTTGCATTTTGGTGGACAATTTCACCAAGGAATTAAGTAAAAAAAAAAAAAAAAAAAAGGGAAGATCAAATGCCCATTAAGTCTCCAAAAGAAATGCAGCCCATTAATAGTTTGTTTTGCCATAAAGTATCACCCAAGAACGTATAAGAACTAAGAAGTGATATGAAAAATAAATAATTAATATTCCATGAATATGACATAGGTAATATAGTAGAAATCAATATGAATTAAATTTAATTTAATGACAACAATTCGTAACTATTCACAAACTGCTATGTTCATAAAGTGATAAAGAGAGACTAGGAAACAAAAAGGACAGTGCTTTACTTATTCGTCCATAAATGTAAACGAATAAAAGAGAGTTGTTATTATTGAAACTGTCGAGTTTTATCATGGCAATCTTGTTCGCCCTTGACATATTTTTAGTCATTGCAGGTTTTGAAAGTACAACTTTTATTGAAATATGTTTATCGATACTTGTTACTTGAAATATYTCTAACAACTGCTTTGCTCATATTGCTAGAATCATGTTCTTGAGATAAAACTCACACATTGCACACACGCAGGATTCACTGAACTTTGCTCATAGTTTTCTTATATTTTTAGTGATAGGTAATGATCTGTAGAGCTTCAAGATGAGTCTTAGACTATTGAAGCTGCTTTATGAATAGCTAAATTTTTTTGCGAGTTTGAAGCATTATTGGAGTGCTATGGCAGACATTTTGATTGTAGTATATTTTTTGAGTTTGTAATAGACTTAGCTCTTTGTTATTAGGATAATTATATGGGCTATAATATGCACTTTAAATTAGTTTTCTTAACAATTGGGTTATTATAACCTATCTCTTGGTTCGTGTCCCTAGACATACCTAGGGGTAGATGGGTCGCCACATCTAGAGTAGTATTCTCCTTAGATTTGAAGGTTCTCGATCAGTAACAATTTTCTTCTCTAGCAAGTTTCTCATACGTCTGTAACTGTTTCCAAATGTGTTTCTCTTTTCTTCAAGTAAATATTTTCACCAATAGGATTGTGTCGTTGTCTTCACATCTTCATGTGGTGAAATGCATGAGGTAGACTAGTTTTCTTTTTTGGATTGCATAGGTTATGGAATAGGAGAATTGACTTGATTTAAAGAAGTTTAGTAACAGATTTCAATTTTTCTAATAAAAAATTATTAATTTGTGTTGATGCTTATACAACTGGTGATTAGATTGAAGTTGAAAATAGTGTTCTAAATGATATTTAAAAAAGAAGAAAAAGAAAATGATGTTGRCTTG
>MEJB01000091.1:1502715-1515897 GCA_001752375.1 Rhazya stricta
TGGATAAGAGGCTCGTGGGATTGACATGAGGGGGCAGGGATGACTATATTTCTGGGAGCAAACTCCGAGCGAATATGAAGCGCATGGATACAAGTTATGCCTTGAAATGAAAGACAATTTCGAATACGCTTTGTCTACAAATGAGAAAGCTATAAGTAATGCAACTATGAATCTCATGGAGAGTTCGATCCTGGCTCAGGATGAACGTTGGCAAACGGGTGAGTAATGCATAAGAACYTGCACTTGGGAGGGGAAAAACAGTTGGAAACGGCTGCTAATACCCCGTAGGTTAAGGAGCAAAAGGAGAAATCCGCTCGAGGAGGGGCTCACATCTAATTAGCTAGTTGGTGAGGTAATAGCTTACCAACGCGATGATCAGTAGCTGGTCCGAGAGGATGATCAGCCACATTAGGACTGAGACACGGCGCAGACTCCAATGGGAGGCAGCAGTGGGGAATTTTTCGAAATGGGTGAAAGCTTGACGGAGCAATGTCGCGTAAAGATAGAAGGTGCACAGGTCATGAACTTCTTTTTCCGGAGAAGAAGCAATGACGGTATCTGGGGAATAAGCATCGGCTAACTCTGTGCCAGCAGCCGCGGTAATACAGAGGATGCAAGCGTTATCCGGAATGATTGGGCGTAAAGCGTCTGTAGGCGGCATTTTAAGTCTGCCGTCAAATCCCAGGGCTCAACCCTGGACAGGCGGTGGAAACTACCAAGCTGGAGTATGGTAGGGGCAAAGGGAATTTCCGGTGGAGTGGTGAAATGCATAGAGATCGAAAAGAGCACCAACCGTGTCTTGACATCTTCTTGTGTTGACATGCATCAGGTAGTCTAGTTTTCTTTTCTGGAGAACTTTGGATTGCATAAGTTATGAAATAGGAGACTTGACATGATTAAAAGTAGTTTAGTAACTGACTTCAATTTTCCATTTTGTGCAACTGATGATTAGATTGTAGTTGAGATAATATTCTAAATGATATTTAAAAAAGAAAAGAAAAGATGATGTTGGCTTCGAAATCTTGAGTTCTTTTCCATTTTGTGCACCTCATATTTGTGGATATATAAGCTTAATTTTTATTCGATGAAAAATATTCTTTTTTATTTAAAAAAATGATGATAAATTCTTGAATCATTTTTCATTTTGCTTTTGTTTAGTTTCAAAAGATTTTCAGTTATTGCACTTCATTTCATTTGTTTCATATATATATATATATATTTTTTTTTTTTTGGCATTCTCATGTATATGTATACTGACTGATTTTATTTTCTATGCATCATCTTTATTTCCATTACATATAATTTCAAATATCTATTTCAAGTTTTAATTAAAAATTGTTCATCATCTTTGTTTCAAGTTTTAATTTCGAATAATTTGCCCGTGTCTCTGTCCTTGTAGTTTCGGACAAAACTTTATCATTTTATTTTTCAACTATTCGCACTGGGTATTTCACAAGAAGTTTGTGTTCTCAATAGGTTTTATAATCCCATTTGATGTTTGATATCATTGTAGACTTAGTTTTCTTTTAATAAAAAAATAAAATTTTTATTTTAAAAATCTTTTTTCATTTTATTTTTTTAATAGATTTTCAGTTTACCAATAACACGAGGAACATGAATAGTTAGTTAGCAAGGATAATTGTAATACTAATTATGAGAGAAAATTTGTGTGTGCAATATGGATGGTAGCTATAAGACTTGGTGTTGTTCAAATTTGAAGATAACCTTGGTTAACTAAAGAAGATAATTTGAAAATTACTCAGCATCGTGAAAGGGTTGTAGAACTTAAGACAATAATGAAGAACAATGGTAAAGATTTACCGGAGGAAACATTTTAAAAAATGAAATTTAGTCTCTAAGGGTGTAATAATTGTTTTATTGAGAAATTATATAGTTACAAGGAATGTTTAAAATAAATGCAAATAAAGATCTGAAGTCTTTCGTATTTGAGGATTAACCTCGAAAAGATAACTGGACTATTATTTAAAGTCTTTCGTAATTTTTTTTCTTACTTTCCTTCCTTTATCATGTAATTTTTTCTCATTTTCTTGGTTGTTTCCACTGCCATTCTTTYGTAGTTGCAAGTCAGGCACACCACCACCACGTAACCTTAATTTATCCATCATTTTTTCAAAACAATATTCTTGTTCTTTTTCACTCACCGACTCACTCTTTTCCTACTTTGATTCTTACATCTTCAAGCAGTTTAATTCATTCTCATTTTGTCTCCACTGCTACCATATTTTTATCCTTTTCTTGATTCAACTTTTCACGCTTTCATCTTTTCTTATCTCATTTTTTCTCTTCTTTTCCTTCGGTTCTTTCTCAACTGCTCTCTCTTTTCTTTGGTTGATGCAGAAAGTAAAAATAGTTTAGTAAGCTTTGTTTTCTTTAATGTATGCGAACCAATGATGTTCATTTCTGGGGGAAAACATTTTATTAATTTATTTGGGGGTCTCTTTCCTTGTGTTTTTGTGTGGGAAGAATAGAAGAATATCGGAGAAATGCATTTCTTTTCGACAGAAATTTTCAGAATCTTATTTTCATTTTCTCCTATGAAATTTTGGCATTGTTGTGCTCTTGCGTATACGCATATATGAGTTTTAATAGTTCTTTGCCTTTGTTTTAAATATWTTTATATTCTTGTTAATGCAAGCATATCTTCGATTTTTGTTTTGGGGTATGTTTCTTAAACTCATCTCTCTGCATACGGCTCCAAATGTAGTCAAGCGCTCGTATTTCTGTTCAAATTAGGCTTGAAGCTTAAAGAAGGCATAAATCCAGTCATCAACCYTTCAGTGATTCAACTTTAAAATATGAAAAATTCAACCTGAAGAGGCCAAATATTAAACAAAGCTCAGCAGCAACTTTAATCAGTTTCCTTGCCGGCAAAGAAAATGCAGTAAGAAGTTGTTTGTTGTGTTAATTTGTTATAACATTCTAAAAATAATAGAACATGATATTAAAAAATAATATAATAATATTGAATTGATTGACGTATTAAGCATGATCCATCCAAGTGTTACTGCTTGCAATGTTGTCATAAAATTAATAACATAATTACAATGACATTTATGCAATAAAACTATAAATAAATTGTGGTGCATCTAAAAAACATAATACATGCATTAATTTGTAATTCTTAATGATTACAAATATTTGTAGTATACAAGAAAGAAGATATTCAAATAAAGAATTTTGGAGAGTCTTTGAGATATATTAAAGGAATAATGTAAATTAAGTACTCTTTGAAAATTTGATTACTCATTTTTCTTTTAAACTTTGGCTTATTTATCTTCATACTTAAATTTGAGGCATTCACCTTATGCGTGTAAGTCTGCCAATTTAGCATTTAAGAGGAAAGAAAAATAAATAAATGGATAACCTCATCCTTTCTAAAACAGAAATAAAAATCTTGGCATGAACACATATTCTAATATCCGCACAATGTCTCCAAAAACCCTAAATCCGAGTTTACTAAGATCTTGGAGTTTCAAGTGATAATTAGGTAATTTACTTTTCCTCTAACTATCAAGGCCTCATTACTCGACATATACTAAGATGATTCCTTATCATATGATTATAGAATAYGATAATYGAGGAATTTATAAGTTCAGTGTACAATCTCGTGGACCAATTGAGTCCTTCTACATTTTAACCTCTCAAGAATGGTGATTTTGTACTCTAGAAATATTTTCAAGTATTATTGTAAGTTTTAACTTAAGCCTTTCCGTTTTATAAACATCTCAAAATATGTAATTTTTGTACAACGTACTCTAGCAAAACGATTTCAAGTTCTTTCGAATGTTTTATATACAAGAATACTCTTTATGCCCTTTTGATGAATATTATATAGTCTATTTCTAAATACTCTTACGTTTCRTAGATTTTATATTGGCATGATTTATCACATGAATTATTTTATTCAAACTATATGTTTACTCGATCTGCATGAAAACCTGTATTTGAATTATTAAATGATTATTTTTACATGGCATTGATTTAATCATGAGTTCCAAGGTTTCATTAATTTCCCCGTGCATTAAGCTTGTTATTGAGATAGACTTGGAATGTGTGCATATTGTAATGATTGACTACTCAATCAACAGCTCCAAGTACTAGTTTAGCGGATAAAATACTACACTTAACTGGTCCCCAGTGCAAGACTTACAATTTGGTTGCTATGTATTTACCTTTTGGTTCRCAATTTGGTAAACAAAGCAAGTTGTTGTTCTGTTACCATGAGAATTAAAAAAAAAAAAAAATGATCCATCTTTACGAAATGATACTCAATTAATATATGCATATTCATAGTTTATTAGTTGAGTATGTGCACTCCACGGAATACAATTTAAATTCTTTCTCATTTATAATATATTATACTATTTCTTTAGCAAAAAACATCAATATAGGGATATTACAAAGCAAAAACTAGAAATATTTTAAAAATAATTTCCTTTCTGCTTTACATGCATTTGTTGAATAAAAGTATTATATTTTTTTTATTGTTTTATATCTACCAAATATTTGCCATTTCACTTAAATCCTTCGAAAAGCTTGGCTCTATAGCTTTCTTTAAAAGAAGTTAAACGCACTTTTCCTCAGCATTTATCAATTTTACCAAACGTCATTTTTTACCTTGAAAGTTGTTTCTTGAATTGGGGAAAACAATGTCAAATGGACCTAATATGTAAATCTTTTTGTTCCAACAATATAGAAGATATTAATTGAGTTGTACTTTTGTTCATCTTCTCACATTCATGCTCAATTAATTTGCATTTTCAAAAGTTACTGGTTGGGCACTACAGTGCATGGCATTGAATCTAAATGCTTATTCATTCAGATTTTATTATATTATCTCTTTAATCATAAAGTATATCAATAAAATATGGATATTACAATTCAAAATCTAGAACTTTTGTTTTAAAATAGTCGGTTTTCTTCATTAGGTGTATTAATGGAATTGAAGCATTCTCTTATCCTATTTGATCTACCATATATTTCCCATTTCACTTAAGTCAGAAAGAAACAAATTTGGTGTGTTCTAAGTATGGAAATCTATTTATCAAGCATTATTCGAAGATATTAATTGAGATGTAGATTACAAACTTATAGAAACATGCACTCATTTCTACTTAAGTACGTGTGAACGTGACTAACACAGACTTAATGTAATATTTCCAAATTAGAAACTGTCATAATCCGAGAATGTCATCAACTTTACTCACTCTTATATTGGAAAAATTGAGGAGAGCAAAAAATTGAATATTCTAATACAAAAGATTTATAAAAATTTTTGTAAAGTTCCTCTGTAATATTAACATTTAGCTCTTATGCAAAATTCAGAAAATCAACACTCAACCACAAACAAAACCCATCTTATAGAAATAAAATATCTCAAATCCCCAACAACTCCAAACCTCCTCAAAATAGAAAAAACTCATTCAAATTACAACCCATAGATAATTTGATGGAATAATCAATGGACTCAAGCAATTAAATGTATGAATACATGAATAAATATTTCTCTACGAAATGACTCTCATTATTCTACAAGCATTTATTTCAAAAAAGACACTTGAGTTTATCAAGCCTGACAGCAAGGGACCTCCACGTACCATCTGGCTACTCATCATCTGAAATACAAAATGAGGGGAGGGGTGAGCTACAAAGCTCAGTAAGCAAATTCCCATGCATGAATGCATACGATGCGTTATTTGTTATGAATTCCAAAATTTGTTTTCGTCTAAGTTCTTTAAAGTTTTTTCTTTCTAATGTGAGCTCACTTCGTGTATCGCCTAGCCATTAAGCTTGTAGTAGGCTATTATTCTTTGGAACTAGATAAATTTCTACCGTTAGAACTGCCTTGCAGTTAACATTCATTAAAATTTCATTTTTCCTTTCACCTCATCAGAGGAACATTTTCCTTTCATTTTCGCCCTACAAAGAGGGTTAGGTTGGGTGCGCCGATCCCCCGCACCTTATTTCCCACTTAGATATTTCATGGCTTAGGCTTACACCCCTTTTCCATTTCCTAACTTTCAAAATTCATTACCATTTACAATTTCCATTCCCACACCTTATCCTTTAACTCATTTCCCTTATCAAATCATGAACATGCAAACTTCCCCAAGGAAAATGCATCATGATAATGAAATGAACATGAAGCAATGTTCTAACGTGAAAATAGATAGCATTCTCACAAATTTACTTTCACATAATCACATAGTAAACATACTAGAATAATTAACATACACCACATTACATTCGAAATAAAAGTTCATACGAAAAGAATGAAATTGAATTACCTTAAGTCCTTAATGTTAGAATTCTATTTTAATGTAAAACGGAGTCCCTTGGCCACCCACAATGTCAATGTACCGAGAAATATCCTAATTATTATTACAAAAGAAAATTCATTTAACATGACTGTTCGACTTTAAAACATTATATCTATCATATGAACGTCACTCATCCATATTAACTCGTACTTAATTTTCACATCGAAAACAATAACATTCCTAAGGGTATAACTTATTTCATGGCTTTCTACTCTCCCTAACAATGACAAATGATAACACCAAACACAATAAATTTCTAAGTAAACACATTCCTCAAACTAATTACATTCCACCTTAAATCATGTATACACTTAATCTATGTTTCCCACAACCACCAACACTGAACATAATTACATAAGTCATTTAATTAATAAAATAGAATAAACAATGGTTTCACCTTTAATTTGACAAGTCCTAAGTGTGGTGTACGAAGCTACATACTCCCTGGAYGTGCGAACGAGAAGGGCAGAGAGGCTTGGTCACGAATAGATGGCGTGTGCACAACTGGCGGACGGCTCTCACACAGTTGCTTGGTCGCCTAGGTGCTGGGTCGGTTTGGGCAATTTCTAGTAATTGTTTTCCAAAATTTTTGTTTCCAATCAACTTCGGGCGATCTGTTCCTAAGATATGAGGCCAACGGGACAAAGAAATTGGCAAACAATAGAACCCACCTTAGAGCTGATTGGCGAGTAGAGCACACTGCAACCACTCCAAGCCAGCCTCCGAGTTGCTTCTAGTTGAAAAATCCTTTTGGACAGTGAGCAGCGGTGTTGACTATCGATGAGTGACCATGTAACACCCCTAGACTAGGAACCGTCCTAAGTTAAGAATGTTACATCATTCCACTCCAAAATAAATAYCTATCTATTTAAAACTCGACATTTATTCAACAATACCTAAAGGAGTCACAAATACATTTTAACAAATCCTCACTATCCCAACATTTTAGTCAAAAGAGAAATATAGCGGAAGCCTTTCTAAACCATTCAAAAACAAAAATCACAAAGAAACTTCAATAATTTAAAACATTCAAAAATATTTATCTTACTTCATAAATAAATTCGAAAACCAGTTCTCGGGTATCGTAGCTCACCCACAAGCAACCTTTTCGCCCCATCTGGTTATATATCATCTGTAGTGAAACGTAAGGAAAAGGAATGAGCTAAAAAGCCCAGTTAGTAACCTTATGCATGAATGCATGAACATGTCCTACATATCATGAAACTTTAAGGTTTTGCCTTTTTAAATGAAAAACTTTCCGAAACATTCTCTTTTCAAAATTTCTTTACAACTTTCCTTCAAAATTTGCTTACTGTAAAAACATTCCATTTCCTTTCATTTGTGAGCTCACTAGAGTGTAAAGCCTAGCCACTAAGCTATGTAGTGGACCATCTTATTTGGAACCCGATTCCATTCCTACCGGTAGAACTGCAAAGCGGTAAAATTTCATTCTTTTAACTTCCATACTTTCACCTCCAAGGAGGTGAACATAACATTCTTACCTACCCTCCAAGAGGGTAGGGTCGGGTGCGCTGATCCCCCACGCCCCATTTCCCATTCACACCTTTTATGACTAGTATTACACTCCTTTCCGAAAACTTTAACATTTTCAAAAAAAAACTTTAACCTTTTCCTTTAAAATTTCATTTTCTAACCCTTCACCTTCTAAGTGTGTGAAAGGCTTATGCCAAATGTGATGTAGAATTCTAACTACGTACTCATGACATGAAACACATATAACCTTATATAATGTAACGTTCAACAAATAGCACAGGATATGAAAACACAATAGCATATTCTTTAACATAAAGGTGCTACTAGATACAAACATATTAACATTCTTCACAATTACACACATCAACATAGAATTTCATACAAAACATGTTAAAGCAATTAAAAGCATTCAATTTCATTCATTTATAATGTTAATGAATGGGAGGATTACTTACCCGGAGTCCTTTATGTAAACAGGTTCTTACTTAAGTTGCGAAGTGGACTCCTTCAATCGATCTCAACGTAAGGCCTCGAAATGACCTAGTTGATTACAGAAAGAGAGTCTACTTAGTTCGACCATCCCAACTTAGGTATTATGTGTTTAATCCAAAAATGTCCTTTGTTAATTTATAAATTCATATTTACTTCTCATATTATCGAATATCACGTTTTTAAGGTTACAATTCAAATTCCTTAGCTCGAGTACAAATCTAACTATGTTCTTTCATCAATTCACTTTAGGATATAATTTTGTACAAGTCATAAAATTACAATATTTAGTGTTAACGTTTTCACCTTTAAGTTCACGATATCTAAATGTCTCGGAATGGCAATAGGTCCTTGGCCGTGCGCTCAAGTGGTGCGCAATAGCATCTGGGCATTGGGCGTCGATGCGCCGGGCATCGGGCACTGGGCGCCTGGTAATGGGCGTCGGGCTCTGGGCGCCTGTGCTTGCTAGGCAAGCTTGGCACTGGGCATTGCTGGGTTGCACCAGGAGCAGATCCTTGGCGCACAAACAGAGTGCCTACTAGCATTGAGCACTGCTGGGCTCTGCTCCGACGCTGTCTCCGCAAAGAAACCAGTTTCTGCTCAAGCTCCCAATGTCTGGTTGATGGCGAGGGACAACCGGAGATGCGAGCAGCAAGGACATAGAGCCAAAACGACGGCCAACTGCAAGGTTTTAGCTTCAGTTCGAGGGAAAAAATTTGTTGAGCAGAGAGAGAAAAACACAGAGCGGAAGATCTGACGACGGCGTCGCGTAGATCTGGTTGCGCCTAGCAGTAAACGGGTAACGATGGTAGGTCCGGCGATGGTGTCGCACAGATCTGATAGCTCCTATAGAGAAGGAGGTGACGGCGGCAAATCTGGCGACGATGTCGCGCAGATCGATCACTCCTACAGAGAAGGAAGACAGCGGCGACAGATCTGGCAGATGATCGTGCAGATCTGGTCGTGTCGAGAAGAAGAAGAAGAAGAAGAAGATGGCTTACCGGATCTGGCGTGAACCTCAGATCGTCAATCCGAGTCCGAGAACGAGAGAGAGAAGTCGGAGAAGAGACTCGGGGAGGAACGGGCAATCTCCTATGTGCGCCTTGCAACGACTTGAGCAGACAGCCTCTGCGACGCTTGCTACGAGAGGCGTTCGAGCAGCGGCATGGTTTGATGCTGCGGTCGATTGCAAGTCATGGCAAACAGTGGTCACTTCAAGCGTTGGCAGTAGAGGAAGGAAGAGAGAATGACAAGCAAGGGAAAAACCACGACGACCAGCGTTGGGTGAGGCAGAGGGGAAACGGTGGCAATGGCAGTGACAGCAGGAGGAAGAAGATGAAGGGTTCTTCTAGGGTTTTTTTCTTTTTCTTTCTTTTCTTTTTCTTATATATTTTCTTTTCCTTTCTCCTTTCTATTTTTTTTTTAATATTTTGGGCCGTAACCCGAAACCCTTCGGACCTTCCCATTCAAATTTAATTCAAAATTCGTAAATTTAACATAACGGGCTTTCTTTCGATAAAAAGCCCAACTTCCGACTAACAAACAAATAGGCCCACGAATCGAGCCTTTAACCAACGAAAATTCTTATTCGACACGGACAATATTTTCACACCTATTAAACATACGATTTAAAACTATTAACCATATATAAAATATCCAACCCTAGTTGGCACACAATTTCATGAGATCAAATAAAAATTCATAAAAGTAAAATTCGGGGTGTTACAGAGCATGGTAGCAGCTGAGGCGCTGGGAGCTCCAGCCAGTAGATCTGGACAGTACATGAAAATTAACGAACCACGGCAAGCAGGGAGAGTTGTGGCTAGCAAGCTCCGAAACTGGTTGAGCTCAGATCTAGGCAGAAGCAAGCTATAGGCGAGGAGAGAAAGAGAGAGAGAAAGAAAAGGGAGGGAGAGAGAGTGTTGGCGGCGGTAGGTCGGAGAGGCCGAGGGAGGAGGCGGCGGTTGGGGGGTTTCTTGGAGAAGAGAGGAGTGGCTAGTTTTGCAGATCTTAGGTTTTCTTTTTTTTTTTCTTTTTGTCTTTTTGAAATCCTAATTTCCCATTTCTTTTCTTTCTTCTTTTTTAAACAAGCTTGGGTCCTAATCAAGCTCTTTTTTGGGCCTACTTACCTCATAGCCATCCAAACCTAAGAAAATTAAATTCTACAGGCTTTCCTTTAGGCCATAATTCAACATTAAATTAGCTCAAGGTTTTGAATAAGAAATGAATGGGCTCTAACGGGTTGGACTTAGATTAATTAACTAAAAAATCTAATTCAAGTAGTATAATAAATCCCATAATTTAATAAATGCACTTCCACATTAATGCACAAATAAATAATAATAACAGAGATAACTTATTAAATTCTAATTGGCACATCGGATATTAGGGCCTTCAAATCCTTTTGCTGCAAAATAAACAAAAACACCAAAATTTCATGATAGTAGTTGAATTAGTGAAATGGCATATAAATTTTTTGATCATATTAAATTCGCAAAAATGAAAAATAACGTTCTGTGTATTACACTTAAAGTTTCAGAAACACCAAAGATATATGTTAATCATTCCTCTAAGAGATTTTAAAACATGGTAGGGAAGAAAGGATGCTCGAAATCAATTTCTTAAATCATTGACATACGTATTCCTTTTGAAAAAAAAAAAAGGATCTTTAATAATGAACAACTCGGAGGAGTAGAAGGTTTCAAAATACTTCACTACTTTCATGAGATTCTCATTTTTGTCATTTTATTTCTTCTAATTAGGTTAAATTTAAAAAATATTCAAATGTTAGTATATTTAAATTGGAATATTTAATCATTTTGTAAAGTCAAAAAGACAATTATTGTGTATCTGGAGTTGCAATTTTTTCTTTTCTCCTTTATGCCTTCAATTACATTAGATTTGAGTAGTCAACTTTAAGGGATTTGATAAATATTCGATAAAAGAATCGATAATTAGCGAGTAAGAGTTAAATAAAWCAAAGACTTTTGATATAGCTATTTAGCTTGAAAAGAATATAACACACAATTAACAAACCTTTAGCGTAAGAGTTAAATTCTATGGCGTCAAGTATTACCAGCCTATCACATCGGGTTACACATACGATTTTTAACCTTATCACTTCTTAAATCAATCAATAGTGCCTGCTAATTGTGTAACACAGAATAGCTAGTCCCCTAGATTAAACCTTTGAATCAAGGGTATGATAATCCACAGTCATGGGTATCAGTGGCATGATTGTCCACCTGACGCATTGTCGATCCTCTAGAAGTATTATCCATCAACTTTGGCCAATTTTGCCAAACTTTGATACAGACATCCGAGCGGCTCAAGAGGTCCTCACGCTGTGGATAGCTAAATGCAGTACTTTGCCTGCTAGACTAGTTATTCAGAATCACCAATTGAGTACTCAATTGCCCAATCAATTGATAACAATCTCGATATAAAACCAAAATTAAATAATCTCATGAACAATATTCAATCAAAACCATTGCATGTGGTAGAGACATTTCTTTTGCAAAATACAAAATATTTCAAATGGTGAGTATTACGCCTATCAAACTTCTTGCAGAGATAATAGATTTGAAAAAAACTATAATATCCATCATAAACAAATCAAGTCATCAATTCTAGGAAAACATTTAAGAACAGTTTTAAAGAAAAACTCACAAATATATGCATTTGTGGAAACACAATTTTATAGGAAACACAAACCTATAGTCGTGCATTCCTAAAACGATTAGCTAACTAGAGTGACCTAAACATGTAATAAAGACATTCTAAGTTGAGAATCATATATGAATCTAAGATGCTTACTGATTCCAAGAATAAAATTATACATCTGTCTATAATTTTATAATGTTAATGTGCTCTTAATGAATTCGGTGTAGTTTTTTCTCGAGCCTAAAATCGATATACAAATTACTGTTTTCTATTTCATTTTTTGAGTAAATTTTCAACAGGAATTCAATGAAAAAATAATCTTAATGTTCGAAGAAAAGTGTTCATATGGAGGTTTTCTGATTTTGAATGTGATTCAAGATGCAAGAGTTAACAAAAACGAGCAATCAATTACGCCTAATTCGGGCAGTGTTGAGTAAATCGAGTATATCTCAAGTTTTAGGTTGGTTTTTATTACATGATTTATTGGAARATGACCTAAAGGTTATCCATCCATGCTAAACAAATCTAATTGGATATCACAGTTGAATTGCATTAAAGTTAAAATAGTAAGGTCCAGAGTTTTATCAACTAAAGTTGGCAGTGTTGAATATTTTAGTTATATCTCAGATTCTACTTTGATTCATCCTATTATAGTGTTGTATTATTTCTAAAATATTAGGAATTAATTCATATAAATCAAATTACTAGGAGGTCCATTTAACTACCAAATTCTATGGAAAAACAAGGTATGGCAACATCTTAAATTGGTAGGGTAAAGATTGATTCATAACATAAGTTTTACATGTCAAAATCAAGAAATTGGTCTTTAATTGTTACTAAGACATGAATCTTTCTAACCATATATCATATGCAATATTTTACTTTCAAACCTAATCACAATTTCACCAAGACGGTAGGATAATCTCTTGTTCGGGTTAGACTGGCAGCCTATGTTGTTTCATATATATCTCTAGTTCTAGCAAAACATTTTAGATGATATATATATAAAAGAATTTCTGGCCCTCAAATTCTTAAACCAATTCCAATTTATCTTTTATGAAGTCTTAAATCAGAACTAATAGACAGCATGCAAAATTTAGTCACTAGTAGGTTTATAGTCATATTGTAACACCCCGAATTTTCCTTTATTAAATTGTTAGATTTTGTGTGAAATTTGTATGCCAACTGGCTTGGA